>OX122883.1:53981232-54581232 GCA_944738645.1 Eristalinus sepulchralis
AATAAAATAAAAAACTGCAAGGCGACCCTCTCAAGAAGGAAACTCGATAAAACCCGCAACCATCATAAAACCGTACCTAAGGACCAAAGGCATTGTGTTAATGCGTCTTCTAACAGTAAACTCAGAAACGCTGACATAATCTTCGTTCAAATAAAGTTTCTCTTTACTTTGTGCAGGGGTTGAGTACAATGCGACTTCTTTCTTCCTACATACAAAAAAAAAACATACAAAAACTCTTCAAATTCGTGTCGGGCATAGGAATTCATCATTAAACCGACTCAGAGAAAACACTCTCGGAAAGAGAAGAAAGTATATGTCAATATGGCGTTACTGGCCATGCATAATTTGTTTCAATATTTTCATTTTATTTTCCGTTTATATGTAATAACAGTGTTAATCGTACGAATTACAGCCAACCGGCGAAAATTGCGCAAGATTCGGTTTTTAGGGCATTGTAGCAAATGCAACTTAACGAACTAAGAAATTGAACCAACGACATTTGCGAAAGTAATCTCTGACCTTAAACTCAAAGCTTACATTATAAAGGCTTGTATTAGACGCGTTCCTTTACATTGTGCGATAAATAAGAGAACTAAGGAAAATAGAAAAAAAAAACAGAAAACACCTCAAAATGTACATACCCTCTAGTAAAAATAAAACGGTTACTTACAAACATCGCAAAAAATGGCTGGACATTTTTGAGATGAGATCTAATGAAAAGGCTGAGCATTTCAAATTGAAAAGTATTTAATAAAATTGTAATTATGATTTTAAATCTTGAACTAAAAATATCCATTTGTTGAATATTTGTAGTTCAAACCGCGAACTATCATTCATTTATACATTAGTCGTTATCATTCGATCACTATTTCACTTAAAACAAGGTTCTACTAGATTGTTTTTCCTCCCATCTGCTTAGAAACTTGTGTTTGTTTCAAAAATGTTTAAGAATTGGTTCTAGCTTTGTAAGCCATAGTGTAAAATTTAAAAAGTTTTTTTTTCGTAAATTTCTACAATTTGTAACAGGTCTTGGCTTCTCCTCACCCACATCTCCAGCTAGCTTCATATCTTATCAGTTGTTTTAACCTGTGCAAAACAAGTGTGTGTGTCATCTCAATTGAGGACGTCGTCTGTTGCGTTGTCCGAATTACCCCGATCCAAAGATTCGTCGTCCATTTGCTAAACTGCCCCTAGAATAATATATGTATATAAATTATTTTAATCCTCTTAACATGCACTTTTCTCTCGGAAAGATTAAGAACTTCCTCATCCGTTCTCAATAACGTCCCCATTTCTGTGCTCTAGAGCAAGACTGGAATAGTAAAAGTGTTATGCTCAGTCGGTTTGCTATGACTCAATTGCCTCTTGCATCCAATGGAAGAACCTGTAACAAAATCTAGCATAACAGCTGGAAATTCGTCGTCAATTTGCCTCTCTGCCGTAATCGACATAATAAAAGATCTGAGTTTCTTACCTTTTTTGCACTGCCCTATAGAAGGAATGCTTTGTTACATCAAGGGATACCATAATCTTAATGAATAATTCGTTTTTTAAGATTCGTTTTTCGTTTTCCTTTTTCGTCTAGGAACGACATGTCCTTAACATTTGGATTTCATTTGTATAGGCTTTACGTTGTCCATAAAAATTAAATGAATGGCTGTTACTTAACGAACTAAACCCAGACTGAGTCTTAACCTAGATTAAACTGTTTTTATGTTCAACATTATCTTTACGCACGTTTCACATTCAAAAGATGTCATCATATAATCTTTTCGATCTACTATAATTACTAAAATGTTTTGTAAGGATAAAGTGACTTCTTAAAACTCCATAAATGTGAAAATAACCACAAAGTAGTTCCTTTGTTGTCGCCGTGGCGTAGTGAGTAAGTACGTCGCCCCACACGCCGAAGGACTATGTTCGATTTCCGTACATACAAAACTGTAGGTCCCTTATAATCGTGAGAGAACAATAGCACACTCTAGTGCAGATTTCCTTTACCTGGAGCCTAGTACTTCAAAACTACTTTGTAAAGAGCGACATGTGTATGCACCTTTTAAGCTAGTAAGGTTAAAAAAGGGCTTAATAGACCTAACTTTGCGATGAAACATATCTTCTTCTTCCTTTTTCGTGGGACTGGGCTTCCAGCCAGCATGATCTTTCGCCAGCTACGTCCACTTGCAAAAACCAAATTGGTTTAGGTCCTTTTCCACTTCTGTGCGTCATTTCATTCAGGCAAATCTTTAATAACATAGTTCCAATGGTTACGACTCAATCACACGTCAGGTCGGACCAGTGTGTTTCCATTTGATCTTAAGCGTTGGATCCGAGCACGATTAACTACATATGTTCACGCTGCTGTGCAGTCTGTACAGTTCGTGGTTATGTTCTTTTCGCCTTTCCTTTCCTCCGCCGCAAAACGACTTCTTCAATAACTTTCAACAGTATACATATATCTCTGCGGCATATAGCTGGATAAAGATGATCAGAGTGTTATATAAAGTCAGTTTGGTGTTTTGAGAGATAGTTATGTTACTAAGGTGCCCCTTCAGCCCAAAGTAGCAGCGATTGAGTCATTCTGCGCTTCATCTTGGTACTGATATTATTGTCCCTGTTTACTCTAGAGCCAAGGTAGACGAAAACCTTGATTATTTTAAAGTTTTTGCTATACATTATAACGCTCTGTTCACGACGTTGATCCTGTGCGTTCTTCTGCAGCACCGTTTTGAACCGTTTGCCAACAAATGCTCGACTTTGAATTTTTTAAGAATGTTTTTATTAAATAATACCGGTTTTATAACAGGTCTTGACATTTCAGCTCAATATATTTAACATTTTCCGGAGTTGTAAAATACTGCATTCTTTCGGTAATGCAATTTCTGAATTGAACGAAATCGGTTTTTAATTTACGATTCATCCAATTGACTTAATTTAAGTACTCGGACTTCAGAAATGAAATCACCATTCCTTTTGATGTTTGTGATTGGATTAATCTTTCGGTGCAGTCTTTAGATTGAAGTCACTTGAATGCAAGTCAATTGAATTGCATTTCGTTTTCTGAAGTCGCTTTGTATTCTTTAGCATTCACTTAAAGTCAACTATATTCAGTTGAATCTCTTTCAAGTTGCTGACAACACTTAAAGAGTACCAATTGTATATGAAAACGTTTCTTAAATTTCGCCGTTCGAAGTCTGTAAAAAACTGTAGATCCCTTCTACTCGTGAGAGAACAGTTGCACGCACAACACGAGTAGTTGTTGTAGAAGCTAGACCCTGGACTCTAGTGGAGTGTAGTGCCAATCAATTATTATTATTATTATTCAGTTGAATTCTTTGGGACTTCAATAATTTTCGTAGAAGTTTTAGCGACTTCATTAATTGTATTTGAAGTCCATAAGACTCTTTTCTGAGGTCCTTAATTCACTATCTTTAAGAAAATGTATTAGTACTCATAGATTGACGTATGTATTTAGCGAAGAGACACAACGTTCCGAAAATACTGAAAAATTAAAAAAAAAAATTGGAATTAATCACATGTTGCAAACAAAGTACAAAGAAAGCAAGAAAATGTATAATTTTCTCTCAATTCGATAAAAAATATATAAAATTGTTTCCTTTCTCCAAACTTAACCTTAAGGAGCAACAAAATTCTCAAAATTTGAATCCGAAAGGACTCCACGCTCTTCTGCTGCCGACTTCCTTTTGCTACCTTTGTGCTGAACAGACAAGTAAATGAAGTAAGTCTTTCCGCAGCTGCTGAAGCAGTATTATTTTTAGGAAATGCCTTCTTTAGAGCTGGATATAGTATAGCTAGTACTTCAATCGATGTTAATGTAGCTATGTAAGGTTTGCAAAATATTCGGTCTCTGCCGATTGACAGTTTTTTTTCGAAACAATTTTTCTCTTAAAGAATGAACTTATTTTAGTTATTAAAGAGTCATTGTAGAAGAATCTAGTGCTGGAATCCGCATAATTTTATTTCAAATTTGCTTTAGTGCTTTGTCTATCGGAAAGACGAAGCACTGAAGCAATAATTGCATCTACACGCATATACACGAAGTCGTCTGACTAACGACTTTTCGATATTTCAAAATCTTCCAAGCATATGTATAGCCAAAGAAACAACGAAGTTTTATTGACCACACCACAACCGTTTGTTTAATTTGCCAGCACATGGCGATCATGAAAGTAAGAGTATGGTCTATAAGTTTTACAGCTGTTGGACGAATCATGAGTTTGAAGTACTTGCAATGAAACTTACAATCAACTCCTCTGGCTTGCGTCTTTTAGCTTTGATGGCCTTGAATTGAACATATTTTTCAAATTCCTTTGGATATTTCTTTTGTAAGTATCTTACAAATCTGGAAATCGGTCAACTAGAACGCTTGTAAACACTCGACGCGAACACCATTTCTCTTACACTGGAAATTAGTACGAATAAAAATGTAAGAGGAATAGAGGATGTTTTACATCTTTGCTGGCGATAATACAATAGTACAAACAACTTAGGAACTGAAACATGTTGTACAACATTTACTTTACGATCATTCGTAAACTACTACTTATTGCACAGAAAAGTAGTATAGTATGATATGAAAAACAGCTTTTATTAAAGGAATAAGAAATAAGTGCAACATATCTGCTTTATGGTTTTGAAAAAATTTGGGGATAAGATAATGTCATTAATGGTTGAGAAAATTTGTTTTTTTTTTCTGGTTCACTTCTATTAACACTAGTATTCGAAGATGTAGTTTGGATTTATTTTTTTGGTCCATGGAAGATGTATCGTCTGAGTTCTTTTGTGGTTTTCGACATTTGTTTCAATGGAAAACGAAGGATCAGCTTTGGAGTCATCAGACAAGATCTTTACCACACGTTTAAATAAAGAAGAAAATAACAATTTCTTTTCAATACGAGATGACTGATAAGAATACTGCAACTATTATAGATTGGAGTTAGGTACTTCGCTAAAATGGTCTTTGTTTTTCTTATGATTTGAAATGTTGTCAGGGACAGCAGATTTTTTATTACTTAAAGAAAAGATAAATTAAGAAACCAGATGACCTAGTTGGTATTGGTGTTCGAGAAATTGGTGAGAATGAGGTTTTGGTTACATATTGCAAAACTGCTATTGAATGTTTGGACCACTCTTTTATTGATCTCATCAAATATTGGAGTTTTAAGGGCATAAAGATTTTCGTAAAAGTAAGTAAAATGTTTAGCAAGTGCTTAATTGATTTTTTTCTCGTCAGTTGTAGTGAAGAAACTGTTGTTGTAAGATAAGCTTAATTCCGTTTTTGTAGTTTTTTTTACGACCGGTCATATTTAAACATTATAGCTCATAGAATAATAATAATAATGTTAAAATCATACCAATTTGTGTTTCCTAATCTAAATGATTGAGGAAAAGTCGGAAAAATGTTTAAGTTAAAATGAAAAGTGGTTCGGAAGATACGTAGCTGATGTTATTACTGCTTAAAAGATTAGATGAGAGAAAGAAGAATCAGTATGAGAGCCAGAGCTGAGTCTTGAGGGACCATTTGATTTTATTAGATCAAAATCTAAAAAGTGGTCATTCCGCCAATTTTCAAAATAAATTCCGTCACAGTTCTCCTTAATATTTCCCCAAAGTCTATGCCTTGCGTTAAAGCCGCCACCAATAATTATATAGCCGCAGTTTTCCACTGCACTCAAAATTTAAAGCTGGAATAATAGACAGACCTGCATTATTGCATACATATTGTATATTGAGATAATTGCAAGAGATGTTAGAACTTGATTAGAATGAAGGATAGCGCCTGAAGCAATAGTCGCCGAAATGAAGTTATTAGTGAAGAAAAATTGGGAAATTGGGTTTTAAAAATAACGCATAAGTATATCCGGTTTTCAGCCATCAACACTACGGGTGAAATCGCATCATTGAAATTTCTTCTTTGATATTGAGTCCTACGAAATTCCTCTTGCACCAATAGAGCTGTGGGAGCCTTGTCTTTTAATAATATTTAAATTCCTATTTCTTATCATCAGAGAGAAAGCATATCGCGCCCTAACTGGCAAATTATCGTAAGCCAAAAAAAAAAAATTAATATGAAAATTTGAGAGAAGAGGCTTTCTTCGTTTTTTGTCTAAGCAAGGGTAATTGAGGTTAAATTTTTAGTATTTGCTTACGTTTTTGTAAATAAGCTTATGTGGTAGTAAACAGCCCAATTGGCATTTTTGTTGTTTGTTGTTTTTGGCGTTTACGGTACTTTGAAGGTCACTGTTTTCCGGCCTAATATCAAATGTTGGCGTTGACGATAAAATGAAAATATTAAGAAACTATACTTCAATTAAGGCTTATTACATTAACTATCCATTGCTTGCGAAAATAAAGCTTAGTACATAGGAAAACAGATATTCACAGCTTCCACAATAAAGACCATTTACACTTGCATCGCTTTCTCCAAACAAAAACAAACCCCATTCCCAGTTCCATTTTCATAAAAACTTTCCTTGTACAACGAAAGTAAAAACAGTTACCTGACCGAAGCTTTTAACGGATTACATACAGTTCTATTAATAAAATTAGTATGTTCCACAAATCATTACAACTGTATAGTATAGATTCATGCATTTCTTTAAGATTGCAATGCTTTGTATGTTACAATGTACTCTCTTTGTCCTAGATTAGCTTAGAGTACTCGTGAAGAGTCAGTAAGTTAGAATTAAGATCAGTAGATTGTATTTGTAAACTAGTTTTAAGTATTTTTTTTTTGTCTAGCATGTGAAAAAACTGAACTACATAAATAAAAATGCATTGAAATCTCAAAAAAAAAATAATAATGTACTCTCTCCTAAAACTCAAATGAAATAACTGTAACTCTCTTGCAAAATTGATTTTGCTAAAAATTAACGAAGTGGATTCAGAGAAACAGCAAAATGAATTGATATATTACTCAAATTGATTAAAAGAAGCAGCAACATCGCATGTCACATGTACATATATTGAGGAAAAATATAAATGGCGCTTACGAAAAATCAAGATTCTCTGTTATTTAAAATGGATATGCTTTTTCAAACAACAATTATACAGAAAGACGCGAAATCGAAATACCTATCGTACTACATACTTAACTCAATTTCACTTAAAATGTCGTTCACGAAAATCTTGGCAGTTGGGGCGGATATGTTTGCTGTTATAATAGACAAGTTCATGAAAACGTGGACAGTGAAATGACGAACCCAAGGTAGACCAATTTTTTTATTCGGTCAAAATGCATCAATTCCGTAAAAGGCAGACTTAAGAGTCTCTCAGATCCATTGAAAAAAAAAAAGAAAATGCGTTCCCAGTGCGGCCATTCGGAGCTACTTGTTGGGTTAAAGAATGTTTATATCTTCTTTTTTTGAGGAGGTAAATAAAAAGGTTCTAACATCAGGATATGGTAAGCCACACTTTATCACACACACAGTATCTGCTCATGTGACCAATCTTTTGGCATCGGTAACCCGAGCTTTTAACAATTTGCTCTATGATCAAGGAGCAGTCGTATTTTTTTGGAACGGTCTTCCCGTTGGCAGGTTTTCAAGAGTTCTGCAGGTTCCTCGGCTTCTTTCTCTTTAACTCTTGTAACTGTCAACATACGGCTCTTCAGGATCCGCATTCTCGTCATTATTGTCATTATCGTGATAATTTTTTGCGTCAAAATTTTGTGTCTCTTCGAGTTTAATGTGGCGTCCTTTATGTGCTTCTTCCGACCTTTTTGTGATTCTTATATTTAAATTTCTTTCGCCACTTTCTTAGCGAAAAATTCAGCATTTTGTTTTTATTTTTTTCAGAAACTTCCTTGTTTACGATGAATCCCATGTGGACAATTCGTATTGCGTTCTTTGGTTGGTACGTCGAATTCGGTTTTGTTGAAAATGGCGGATCGCGGATCTTTCCCAATCAATTCCCTATTTAGAACTATTGCATTGATTGCACCCCAAAAAAAATATTTTGTTTATAACTTCCCTGGTGGATGGTACTGTGCATGCATTATGAAAATAATTATCCGACAAATCCCCACAAAATCCGGTAAAAACACTTTTTTGCAATTCCACAAAAAAGTATCTCTTCAAACTTTGTTTTGACCTGCGATGTACAAACAAATCAAAGAAACTTAAATATAAACCCAACTCGGAGATATTCTTGTATGCACAATTGTTGAATTACCAAAACTTTTTTCCACATTATTAGTTTTGGGGAAAAACATGTAATTGTACCTTACACTTGAATTTTTAAATAAACACGTTCAGTGCTTGTAAGAAAGACGATGTTTTTATTCGTTTAAATAATTTTTTTATTTTTTATTATTTTAATAGTAATCTTCAACTTATATTATGTCAATTCAGTTTTAACAGGAATATTTAGTTTGTGCTACATACACTCATGTAAAATTAACCGTATGAAGATTATTGCCTTCTCCACTTGAAATCGTTCACTGCTAAGTTACATGTATTCTTCTACATACATATGTACGTATGCATGAATGTGACAGATAATTATTTTGAGCGTGCGCCCTTATGATTTAATCAGTCAGTGAAACTAATGCAAATTTGTATGAATGTGGGCATGAGTTAATAAATTTGAACAATTAAATCACAAATCATTTTGCTGCCGCTGCAGAAGAGCATCGTCAATCCCAAGGGGCTTCGTAAGCCTTACGCAATCCAAAAGCACAGCGTGCAAGATGACGTGAGACGTGAGAGCACGTTGTGCGACGGACCCTCAGTACGCCGGTAATTGGTTCGAATATGCGCCACTGTAAGATTTTAACAGTCATTGTGCAATATGATGGTGCCACCATGTCGTGCACACTACCGGCATGCATACATACCTACATACATATGTATGTATGTATGTAGGTGAAAGAAGAATCTTCAATTTAGATTGTTCCCGTTTGGAAGTAAATGTGGCGTGGTAAAGCATTCTCATAATCTATTTTTATCATTTTCGTACTGCATAGGAAAGTCGTGACTTGTGAGGGCGCACTTTAATTTGATTGACGAATAGCTCTTTATTCGAAAAACTCATTATGGATATTCGCATGTACATACATATGTACTAGCAAGCTTAGTAAGTAATCATGTAACTGCGATTTTTTTATTTTTTATTTCTTTCATCGATGTTCAGGTAGAATAGAATGTGAAAATGAAAAAAAAAACACCATTGTAGACCCATATCTAAGTTTGTTGAAATCCGTTATCCGACTAAAGAAGCAAGTTCATGTAACACTGAGATCCGTGTGAACTAGCTGAGGAAACGTGCACACTTATAATATTTGAGCTTATAATACGAACAAACGCATAAAAGAGCTGCAATGTGGCAAAGAAAAACTTGAATACATTTCTTTGGCGTAATAACTACATATATTTTGCACACATATATAAATACATTTATGTATGTCATTGTATAAACTAGTATGTCTCTGGTTATAATAAAGTTATAGTTGTTATAATAGTTATAATTGTGGGATAAACTAACTTTATCTTCTTAAATATGATCAAGAAAATATAACTAAGAGTATATGACAATAGCATCAAAAGCGTAGTATTAATTATCATTCAACCATATCAATTTCATTTGGTAAATACAATAATTTACAAAACGGACTGTTCTTTTGGAACTTATACTTCTTTTAAATTCTTAAATATACGATGAAACATCAATTAAGAAAAAAAAAAAAAACAATAACATTAAAAGTAAGTATTTATTATTAAGTTGCAATGTATAATCAGACGAATGTACTAAAAGGATGTTATTCTCTTTTTATGCGAAAATATTAAAAATTTAAACGAAAACAAAACTTAACTTATTAGGCATTTTTTTATAGTTTCGGTGTGTGTGTGTCCGTCCAATCCTGATTTTGGTCACTCTCTTCATATCTCCTGAACTTAAGAAGCGATTTTCATGATGAGCATTCAATTTTGGAATAAAGTTCAAATAAGACAAAATATCGTACCCTGCATTATAAAATAAAATTTACATTCTCAACTTTGTTAAAGGCGCTACAGTCAGAAAATTTGTGTAATGTCCCCGAAATTCACATCTCAAAACACAAAATACTAACAGCGGCGGGAACTTGTAGTCACAAGCCGTAAAACATCAACGCATTTTTGAAACGCTAAAAAGGTAATTTAAATTTCACATAATACAGCATTTAGAAATTATAACTATTAGAAAAATGAATTCATTGAAATATGTATGCATTCACTAAAAGTAATGATAGAGGAAATTATTTTTTCCACTTAGACACACGAATCATTACAAAACTCTGTGGTACCGCAAAAGTTAATTTAATTCTCAGTCTCTAGAAAATGTGCGCACATACATGCAGCTGGCATGAGGAGTCATGGAGCTTAGTACTGAGAGTGTGCTATGAGTGTAGATATGTAAATGTGTATAGATATTGATGCGTTTCCAAGGCAAAGTGTATATATATATATATGTATATGTTCATATACACCTAAGTCATCATGATCACGTGTGTAGATGTTCCAATGTGCTTATTTTCAAAAACAAATTCCAGGAGGAAGACAACAATTCCGGTCGAAACACTGACGTTTCAATGGAATACGTTTAAATGTGATCATTGTACGAGTATATGGCCCAAATATAAGGTTGTCAAATATCTTTCTTCCGCCTTTTTGTCTTGTACCAAGTACTACAGAGCTCGTATCATCAACTATACATCATTTGAAAGGTCTTGACATAACCTAAAAAACGACGCTATGCATGATTAGTTTGAATATTGCGTTCAACAGTTATAGACGTTCATTAACGCGGAATATAGCGCTATTTTAAGCGGCGGAGCGACTTTGAAGCTTCGTTAAAGGCAAATCCCATAGAGAAACGTTCCGTGAGATTAATGGTGTTTTGGGGATGGTACTTTTTCACTTCGAATCGCGGAGGGGATGGTTTCGACTATTCAGAGCCTGTGAAAACCACACCATAGATAAGCCAGCCGGCGGAAGACCTGTGACGACGAAAACCGATCGAATCATGGATATCATCGATTTAGATAAGCATGTGGCATCTCGTGTCATCGCCCAGGAGATGGTAGTTAGTCACCAAACCATTTTAAACTATCTTCAAAAGGCTGGATACAAAAAAAAAGCTTTATGTTTGGGTGTCGCATGATTTGACGCCATATGGCAGACGCTTGATTATACCATCTACTGCGAACAACTGGACCGCTTGAAGCAGGCGGTCGACCAGAAGCGTCCAGAATCGGCCTACAGGAAGGGTGTAGTGTTCCACCAGGACAATGCCAGACCACACACTTCGTTGATGACTCGTCAGAAGCTACGAGAGTTCGGATGGGAGGTTTTACTGCATCCACCATATAGCCCGAACATAGCGCCCAGTGATTACCACATGTTCCTGTCCGTGGCCAACGCCCTTGGTGGTGTGAAGTTGAACTCAAAAGAGGCTTGTGAACAGTGGCTGTCCGAGTTTTTCGCAAATACGGAGGGGGGCTTCTAGGAGGAAGGTATTATGATGTTGCCGTGTAGATGGAAACAGATTCTGAAACAAAACGATCACTGTAGCACTTTTTATGAAGCATTGAATGAAGAGCAAAAAAGAGATATTTGACTACCTTATGTGAATACTAAAGTAAATAAACTATTTTGTTAAATACAATTTTACTGAAACTTCAAATAAGCATAAACATATGTTATATACTGTATATACTATACAACTATAAAAAATTTAAATAATATTTTTAACGATGTTGGCTATATGAAAACTACTTGCCACGGGCAGGAATTACATTTCTAAATACCGATATATGGATTAAAATCTTTCGCTTGTATTTTCAAACAGGTTCTTGTATGACTTACTTTTTGTGCATACAGTTCTAAGTGGAAGATTTGATGATGTGAGCATTTTCCGGAAACCATCGTTTTATTGATAAAATGTTAGTGTTAAGTTAGTGTTAGGTAGTTAGTTTGGTTAGTTAGAAAGTCGTAGATTAAGATATATATAAATAATTTTTTTAAATAATAGATTAAATTGATAAGTTTTTTATGTAACAATTTTCTTAATTTTAATAACATCTATAAATAGTACATAGAATACTGCAAACATAAAATACTTGGAACTAGCAATAAATACTGGCCCGCATTGGGCCAGTAAGGTAGTTTTAACAATAATTAAAAAAAAATTGGACTAGTTTAAGTATTTTTACTTCTAGATTTAAGGAATTAGAACAAAATTAAAAGAAAAAAGAAAAAAATCGTTTTATTGACTAGCGAAGAAAAAGAAATAGTTTCTATGATCAAAACATTTTATAATCAACAGTGCATCAAACTTTGTTAATAAGGTAATCTGAGCAAAAAATGTCCATCCGTGATAGGATGGACACGGATAAGGACCGGGGGTTCTACTGGTGGTTAGAGCCACACCAGAAACCCCAGCTTTCGTCAGCCTGGTAGGTTAGGGTTGGTCCCCCACGGCCAAGTCACATTTAGTATAAGTTAGGTTAAATTAGTAATTAAGATAAAATAAAAACTGTACATAAAATAAAATAAAAAAAAATTTAATTAGCAAACCATTAGTGTTATTTCAAAACATTATCATCGGCTTGAAGTAAAATTAAAAATCATCATCATCATCATCTTCGATAACCCGCATGTACCATAAAAGGGTCGAGGGCGCAATGTGCACATGAGAGACCTACAGGCCGCTCTATCCTCCGCCACCGACTCTAACTTATCAGGAGCTATTAACGAGATTATGAAACTGATCCAACCCGCTCACACTGAATCTGAATCCGAGCGATCGCCTACCTTTTGGAATTGCATCTAAGGAACGCCTCGGAAGTTGTGATGAAGAGGACATTCGTGCCACGTAGCGAATGTAACAAAATATAGCCCTTTCTGTCCGAAGAAGTAGCAGCTCAACATTGAGTTCCCTCCGTACGGTAGCGCTTCGCAGCCTATAGGAATAAACATTGGATTTAAAAAGCGATTACATGGCTTCCACAACTACCTCGTGAAAAAAACCCGGAGGGACTAAAATTGCCCCACCTATTTTCATGGGACTCCACTAACATATAGAGTGCATTAGACAGGAAAGACCATAACTGCGGACTTAGCCACAATCACCTTCACCCCAGCTTCAACACATAGGGCCACAAACCTACCAAGCGCTGGCTGGAGTCTGTTTGGAAGAATATGAGGACAACCAAGTCATCTGCGAAAAAATATGATTTATTCATAATGTGAAACATTCCTTGCACTGCAACATTCAGTGCATATATGTACATATATAATGAAAATAAGAGGTTACAAGACGTACCATTCGCGAAGCCCAACGTTCACGGTAAAAGATATGTATTTACTACCATTTGAGCGAACATAGCTACTACAGTTGGTGTAAAGAAATTGAATGGCATAAATCCCTATTCGGGATTGAGCAGCTCCGTGTGCCCGGTTCATATGAGCAAGATGACCCCCTCATTGGAAAAAACACACTGTCTTTGTATTTGACTCCTTCGATAATATTGAATTTTCCTTTTCTGAATGCGCGAATGGTTTGCGAGAACACCTTTTACGCAGATCTATGGTCGCTTTCCAACTTCTCGCTGAACTTCTTCAAAAACTGTTGTTTGGTTGCTAACACAGCCAACTTGCAAGTCCTGCCTGTGTAGGTCCAGGTCTTCTATCTGATTTCTTCTTGAAATTCAAATGTTTTAAACCACCAACTTCTTTTCTCACAAGCAGCCACCACACCAAACCGCTTCAATCCACAAGCAGCACCTGTTGAAAACAGTCACCGTTCTTCCTCCACATGTGAAGACCACTATTTGTTTCCGCCTCGATAGGAGTTGTACTCTTTCAGTAGGATACAGCGAACACAACGCCAGCTGATGATAAGTTGACAGTTCAGTCCTTCTCAATACACGAACAAAAAGTGTCTACCCTTTTGAAAGGTTACAGTTCTAGATCCACTTTGCATGGTGAAGAAATACATACAATAGCTACAGATACTTGGTAGATTCTTTGATCAGCTCGACATCCATTCCTGTAAGCAACTGTTGCCGTGGGTAAGCCATAGGGGTAGCTTCTATGAGGAGGAGGAGATAAAAGTGGGAGCACTTAATTATATTTTAATTTTTTAATACAGAACCTGACACCAACTGAATGTCGCAACGGTACTGCTTATAGATTACGATAATACCATTAACGTGCCGCACAAATATCTTCGGTCTTTGATACCAATAATGCGAAATACCTATTCCTTTCGAATTATTTACGATTAAAATGTTTCTAAGTGATCCGATGGCGTCTTTGGTTTAGTATTCAAGTGAGGGTACGGCATTCTTTATTTTGCTTAAAATCAACAAATTATCGAACTAGTGCAAGAAATACAGTAAAATCTTTTGTTACAGGATTTTGAAATAACACGGTTCGTCAAGAAGAAATTTTAAATTTGTTTACACTATATTTTTGATTTAACACGAATTTAAAAAAAAAATGTTTACATGATTTTCTGCAGTGTTGAATATTATTCAAATGGCAACTCTATTTCACAGCTTGTTTACTTTAAGGGAAATACCCTTTTAGTTTGATGATGACGACTTAATTGATAATTATGACAATCAATGAGAATAAAATTGTCGATATCGACGAAGACGAAGATGAAGGTTAGTTTAAAACAGATAATTTAATTCGTGACTGCTTGAAATTCTTACAAGTTTGGAACAACATTTTCTTGCTAATGACGTTAACTTAATTTTTGTGTTGCTGGGTATCAAGAATAAACAACTGAAAGAACAAAAAAAAAAAACAACTTCTTTTAATAGAATTAATAACAAACAAAAAAAACCTATAGAGTCTGCTAATAGTGAAGATAATTCTGCATTAAGACAAAACCCAACAGTTGTGTTAGACATATGTATCTTCTGACGGCAGTGCTATTTTTAAGCCAGTCCATAATAAACGTACACGATTGTTTCCAACTAGCGATGAGTAGCTGTACTCTTGTTTCCTGATTTTTTATTTTTTTTTTTACTTACCGATTGAATTGAAATTGTAAACTAAATTTATTTTCTTATTACTTAATATTACTTCTTTGCACCGTTTTTTAAGAAAATACCTCTTTTTTTAATTTTTAACATATCCCTACATTAATCCGGTTATTTTTTTACACTATTTTGATTTACACGGTTTTCTTAGGTTTGCACCCACAGTGTAAAAATTACTTTACTGTAAAAAAGTCCTTAAATTCAGTAGCAACAATTCGGATAGAAATAAGTGTTATGATGGATGAGAATTCAGCGCCACGCTTACCTTGCACCACTGGTCAAAGTACATTGGTGGTGAACACGTATGGAAACGATTATCTTGTATTTCTTATAGACATTGGTCGAATTTTATTAGTTGAGCGTTTATCAAAAGTTCCTGATAAATTCAAAAGTATATCCATGCAGGTATTTGTTGCAGAACTGTATAAAGTTCTATCAGAGGACAAACATTTTCCTGGCTGCCTAAAACACCAATCTGATTACATATTCAGATACCAAAAAAAAAAAAACAATAGGACTCAGCGAACCAATAACGTTCCCTGTTGCTTACAACTGATTGATGGAAGCTAGCTTGGAGAAGTCAAGCTATTCAATAACTATGGAAATGACAAGGATTTCAGTTTCATTCAAAGTGACTGGGTGGAGCCTCTCATATGTGGCAGTTATTTATACATAACAAAAGTTTTAAGCCGCTGTGAGATTTTTATTTCTCTGCTCCCCACTAAAGTTATGTACCCACAGTGTAAAAAAGACTTTACTGTAAAAAAGTCCTTAAATTCAGAAGCAACAACTCGGATATAAATAAGCGTTATGATGGATTAGAATTTGGCGACATATTCCGCAACAGCTTTGTATAACATCAGCATCTCCATTCTCCATTTCTCCAACGGAAGGAAACAACAGCCGAAAAAAAATATTTTAAATCGCCGGGAAAATAATAAAAGTTATCGGGAAATTACAGAACTGTGAAAAGAGGTTGATATACCGTTCGCAGTGTTATTCGAATACAATTTCACAATTTCAAGTATGTAGAAACTGAAAAAATGAAACAAGAGAAGGCCGTCCTCGTTATATTAACACCAAATTGTACGAATTATAAAAAAGGGACCAAAAACGAATTCTACAGAAATAACTGCTCATATATGCGAAAACCTTAATGTCATCGCATTAAAAGCCCTCCAGAAACAGAAACTTGGCACCACCGGCAATGAGATGAAGAAACAAATCAAATTCAAACAAAATGATCTGTCGAGAACCGTTTTTGTTTTGACATCTCAAGCTGTATAAAAAGAAGCAGATCACGTTTTTCACTCTCTTTTCTTTGGCAATCAAGCCGCAATAAAGATAATTAAAGAAAGTTGGTGTGGGGTTTTCATATTTGCAGTCAAAGACACCCTCGACCAATGCCATGGACGAGAATTCAATCAAACAATTAATTGATACACTGATCTTGGAATTTGCTGCGGTGAAACGAGAGTTAACCGAGTCGGTTGATGCCCAACATGCCATATTGGAGGAAAAACTCGCTACCCACAACGTGTCGATGGAGAAACACCTAGAAGAGCTGAAATCTACCATCGTGAATTGGAACTTAGCGAGCTCAATACAAAGCCAACGGCAGCCCTCCCCTCATCTAAAAGGATTACTACAGCAGTCAATGACACATCCGAATCAAACTCACCGGTAAGTTCCATGCAATTTACTCCCAATTGGCAATTGCCCAAGGAGATTAATGCGGAGCAGGTGCGTAACTTGAATCCATGGAAAATTTCTTCCCCTTTCGGTTGCGGCGTATGATTGTGAATGATGAAATTATGGCAAAGCATCACCGATGGACTGAGCAAGAGAAAGGAGAAATGCTATCTGTTAATTTGCGAGGTGACGCCGCAGCAGTATTAGGCGTACTGCCACCTGGTCAACCTCCAAATTACAATCTACTTATTACCTGGCTTTGACAACGATTTTCAATGGACACACATGTAAGCTTCACGCATTTGCGAAATAGAGTTTAGCGGAATTTGCAATAGAAATCCAACGACTGGCCGCTCTCGCACTTAGTGGCTGTCCTACGGATGTGGCAGATAAAATTCTGCTAAGTCAATTTATTGAAGGAATTAGAGACAGTCAGGTACAAAATTTATTGATAGTAAATCATCCATCGTGTAACATTCTCATCGATACGGGTACTGAAGTGTCTCTTCTGAACCGTTCACTCGTCGAAGACAATTCCTTAAAGCCCACTGTAAAGCGTATAAGAGGTATCAGCGGTAACGAAGTTATGTGTGAAGGTTAAACCAAAGCAGCCCTGGAAGTCCAAGGATTGTCATTGCTAGAACTCTAGTAGATAACTCCAAGGACATGGTAAAGTTACGTGTTTTTAATTCAAGCTCTGACCCTATTACTATTGCCAGAAATACAATAATTGGAGGAGCCGTTGAAGTGAAACTTGTCGATGTTCTGCATATTTCCAACGCTATACAGCCCGCCGATGTGCATGAACTTGCTTCACAATCACCAGCCCACAATGACGATCAACAGCAGCAATTTTCTGAGCTTCTTTCGTAATACAACGACGTCTTTTCTAAAGAACCGAAGGATTTTGGTCGCACTTCGCTTACTACCCATCGAATTGATACAGGAATTGCGCGTTCAATAAAGTTACCAGCTCTTCGAGTACCGCTAGCAAAAAGAAAGTTAGTTGATGAATTAGTAATGAATATGGAGGAAAGGGGGTGATTGAAAAATCATCAAGTCCATAGTCTGCGCCGATAGTTTAAGTGCGGAAAAAGGATGGCTCTGCGAGATTCTGCGTAGACTACCGTCGATTAAATGAAGCCACAAAAAAGGATTCGTATCCCCTACCTAGAATGGATGACATTCTGGCAAACCTTTCAGATGCATGCTGGTTTTCCACGATGAATCTGCACAGCGGTTACTGGCTAGTGGTTACGGAGGACGGTGACAAAGAGAAAATAGCATTTTGTACGGCTTATGTAATGCCCCAGCAACGTTCGAGCGTCTGATGGACCGAGTTTTCCATGGACTTTCTTGAGAGATAGTCCTTATATATCTGGATGATATAATTGTGCACAGCAAGATTTTGAACCAAGGCCAATTTAAAATTGAGTCCACAAAAATGTTTCTTTTTCAGAGAAGATGTACGGTATATCGGCCATATAGTATCTCGAGATGGAATCAAGACCAATCCCTCAAAAGTTGAAGCCGTCAAAAGTGGCCAAGACCCACCTCGAAGCGAGATGTGCGAAGTTACCTAGATCTATGCTCATATTATCGTAGATTTATATGCGGATTTTCAACGATTACTAAACCCCTCTTTCAGCTTATTGAAGATAAACGGAAGTTCATTTGGAACGAAAGCGAAGAGAAGGCCTTTCAATAACTTAAGGATGAACTCACAAAAGCCCCAATTTTGCCCTATCCCGATCCTAACAAACCATTTATCTTAGACACTGACGATAGTAATTGTGGGCTGGGCGCAGTTCCAAGTCAATCCAAGAATGGTATTGAAACTGTAGTGAAGTATTAATAATAAGGCTGAAATGAAGTATTGCGTTACTCGAAAGGAGTTGCTAGCCATAGTCTCAATTGTAAAAAATTTTCGTTACTATCTCTTTGGACGTAGGTTCACTACCCGAACGGATCATGCAGCACTTCGATGGCTCCTTAATTACAAGAAACCAGAAGGACAAATCGCTCGATGGTTGGAACGCCTTCATCAATTCGACATGAACGTCCAACATCGCCCTGGACAGCAGCATGGTAACGCCGATGTATTATCCCGAAGACAATGCGGAAACTGCAATCACTGTAAAACCGCGGAAGTAAAGGAAGCAAACGCAGTATTGGACGTGGAGCATATCGCGGCGGTAGTAATGGTGGAAGAAGAAGGAAGTCAAATCATGGGTGAGAAAAAAAAAAGACCTTCAAGAGAAAATGTTTTAGGTGAAGGACGTGTCTTGAAGAGCTATTGGAGCCAGTTCTTATACGACGTTGGTAACAAACGGAAAACCAAATTGTTAAGCAGCTGGTGACTCCGCAGAGTTATACATCAGAAATATTAAACAGCCTTCACACAGGTCCCACGGGAGTTAATCTCGGTCAAAGAAGGACTCTTGACAAGGTAAAAATCAGATTTAATTGGATCGGACAGACGCATAATGATGCTCACGATGTGATACCTGTGCTCCTAGGAAAAGACCATTCCAAAAGACTCGAGGACATTTAAAAACATGTCTGAATAGCGAGCCTTTTGAAAGGGTAGCCACCGACATTTTGGGACCTCTACCTCGCACCCAAAATAACAATCGATATATGGTGGTTGTGATGGATTATTTCACCAAGTGGACAGAGGCAATAGCACTACCCGATCAAAGAGCAGAATTAGTGGCAGCAAAACTCACACATGAAGTGTTTAGTCGATTTGGAGTGCCACACACAGTTCACTCGGACCAAGGACGCAACTTCGAATCCAGAATATTTCATGTCATACCTTGGAGTAGAGAAAACTCGAACTACGCCTTTACATCCGTAGTCTGATGGAATGGTCGAACGCTACAACCGCACTTGCGTACGTTCTTGTGTACACGAGGCTACGAAGTACACCCCAGCGATGGTTATGCTAGGAAGGGAACTACGATTAACAGCTGATTTGATGTTTGAACCAAGACTCTATCCAACGACCAGTGGTTGAATTCGTCGAAAAACCTTAGCATAATCTTTATTTATTTAACTAAAAAACCCGGACGAATTTGCGGCTAGCAGCTGAAGGTGAGAAGGTTTGGTTATACAACCCTAAACGTAAAATTTGGCTACGACCGAAGTTGCAGCGGTAAGCTGCAAGCTGAATGATCTAGTTTATCGAATTAAGGCGGAGAATAAAAGAAGCAAAGTTGTTCATGTGAATCGATTAGCGCCATATACCATCAAACTAGATGAGGAGCCAGGGGACGGAGCAGCGATGCCTTAAGGGGAGGGCAGTGTTACAAAAACTGCAATGAGATGAAGAAACAAATTAAATTGAAATAAACAGAACAAAATAACCTCTCGAGAACCGTTTTTGTTTTGGCATATCAAGCTGTACAAGTTGTTCACTCTCTTTCTTTCGCAACCAAGCCGTGATAAAGATAATTAAAGAAAATTAATTTGAGTTTTCTTCTCATAATCCAACTAAATTTTTTTTTATACAAAGGGATCGATAAATCGATGACGATGATGAGCTGAACAGATTAAGAAAACAAAAGAAATTGAAGAAGCTTGATGAGGAATCGTATCACAACGACCATAATTAATTCTTCTATATAGAATCCGTATCGTCCTGTAGCGAACGGACAAGCCCTTATACCGCCGGTTTCAGGAGATGCAATCTACGGCGGTAGGAGACAGCCAAAAGGAGGTACTGGTTACAGGATATAGATGTTGATGGAGAAGAACGGAATGTCCACCAAACAGCTATTCACAAACTTTCACATTTATTGACGGACCCTGCGGAACAGTGGTATTGGCCAATCATGGAAGAGACACAGGGCGAAGAATTTTTTGCATTTACAAAGAAAGCAAGCCTTTATTTTTTAATTTTTTGTTCCAAAGCCTACAGTGAACTGTAGAACGTAATCGTAACTACTTTCAGGTAATTGTTGTGAAACACTGTTTATTGATTTTTTTATTATTATTATTATTTAAAAGTATTTGTCCATACACGGTAATGTAAGAAAATAGAAATCCTTATTCAAAATTATGGCCTTTGCAATAATTTTTGGATCAGTTTGAGTGGCAGATAAAAACTTATCTCATATCTTTTTCCGTACCTTCACAGGTTAGCCTTCACACATGTTGGCATTTGCAAAAAACATCAGTTTCTTTGTTTTTTTTCAGAAAGTATTTAATTTTTTTTTTCATTTTACACGATTTTTTAAGGTTGTGGAACAGATCCCAAAATTTACATATAAATCGGTTATTTTTTACACGATTTTGATTTACACGGTTAGGAACGTACCTACCGTGTAAAAAAGATTTCACTGTAAATAAGTGCATAAATTCAGAAGCAACAACTCGGATAGAAATAAGCGTTATGATGGATGAAAGTTCAGCGCCACGCTTACCTTGCACCACTGGTCAAAGTACATTGGTGATAAACACGTATGGAAACGATTATCTTGTATTTCTTATAGACATTGGTCGAATTTTATTAGTTGAGCGTTTATTAAAAGTTCCCGATAACTACAAAAGCATATCCATGCAGGTATTTGTTGCAGAACTGTATAGCGTCCTATCAGAGGACAAACATTTTCCTGGCTGCATAAAACACCAATCTGATTACATATTCAGATACGATAGTGAACCAATAGCGTTCCCTGTTGCTTACAACTGATTGATGGAAGCTAGCTTGGAGAAGTCAAGCTATTCAATAACTATGGAAATGACAAGGATTTCAGTTTCATTCAAAGTGACTAGGTGGAGCCTCTCATATGTGGCAGTTATTTATACATAACAAAAGTTTTAAGCCGCTGTGAGATTCTTATTTCTCTGCTCCCCACTAAAGTTATGTACCCACAGTGTAAAAAAGACTTTACTGTAAAAAAGTCCTTAAATTCAGAAGCAACAACTCGGATATAAATAAGCGTTATGATGAATTAGAATTTGGCGACATATTCCGCAACAGCTTTGTAAAAAATTAAGCTACGGTAATATAGTACCCCCTTTTTGCATTAACAAAAGTATTGACATATTGCATAAGCAACACTTACAAATGAGATATTATTGAAGTAATAACAGACTTTTGCTGGAAAATGCCGTTATTTCTCCTTGAAAAAAACACGTTTTTTTTACATTTAAGTTTTCTTTGCCACGTCACCCGACCTTTATCCCATTGAGCACCATTGGAAGGAGTTGGAGAGAAGGATAAGAAGAGAGAGATTATGAGCAGTAAGACGCAGCTTCAGAGGGTCAAATCTTCAGAACGCCTAAAACCCGCTTAAGATATTACCAAAAACAACAAGTGAAGTTGATTTATGGTTTTTGCATAAATAATAAATACGGTTTTGTGAAATATATTTACATCAAATATTTGTAAATGTTTTATTGAAATGAATTATCAACTAGAAAATGCGTAGTTTACTCTCTTGAGTGGATATACATGATTCTCGTAAGATATCACACTTGTGCCAATACTTATGTTCATCACCGTATATTCATTATAATTCATTCAGAGATAAATACGGCGTTAAATTCAAAAATCATTTCACTCTGATTCCTACGTCCATTGCCGTGGACGGATTGGCAGCTGTAAAATTGGTACTTTAATCCATGCGAAGGATGACAAATGAATATGAATATTTCGACGCAAAAATCCTAGAGGAACCAAAGATTAACAAACTGCTGTTGGTCAATATAGACACTGGAAGTGAATTGAAGATCTATAGGCAAAGTCTGCGAAAGCCGCACATGTTTATTCTGTCATATCCATACGCAAAAGTCGCTTTAATGTATTTGTCAAATGTTGCAACGCCATATCTTGGTATGCTTCAGCACTGCCAACAAAGGGCACTGAAATTATTCTAAAATTTGATCCAAATATGGAGAAAGGTTTGGAGTTAAGCTTGGTGAGTCTAGATAAGCAATCCCTCAACAAACAGCTTTTGACCTTGTTATTTGCAAAAATTATTTGACTCGACCAAAGGGGAAACAAAAGAACCATCATGTTCAGAAAATTTAATTGCCATAAAAGATAATGTGCAACCAAAGATTTTTACGGACGACTTGTAAATTCTTCCCATTTCATGTGTGACTTGATAGTAGAACAATTTCGAAAGGATTCGTATACGGATGTGATTTTTTAAACAAGGTGTTCTTTACTAAGCATGAATTTGAATGAACTGCCCGATTGTTGATGAAATATACTTAGCAAATTACGAAGCGCTGTCTGCTTGGACAAAATTAAAAACAACACCTCTCACGTAATTTTTTATGATGGTGGTAGAGTCGTTCACATATATTCATCACAGAAGAACGTGCATCGGCTGTGCGGAGTAGTTGAGTACGTGAATAATACTATTCAGAATTCCCAGAAAAAAGTGTTGAAAGGAGAAACATTGTAAATCAGCGTTTCCCGAAAAAGGGACCGCAAACAAAAATTGAGATCGCGGAAAAAGGAAGCAAAAAGACAAGACAGTGTGTGAAGTGATTGTACTCGTCATGGACGAAGATAGTGAAGCAATGAAGGGTGAAGGAATTTCAAAGGAAGAACATTTTGAAATGTTGAAAAAAACGAAACATTTTTAAGCCTCAGCCAAATTTGGTAAAGAGGCCAATGAAGATGAGTGAAGATTCGGAATAATAATAATAATAATTGAATGGAACTACAGGCCACAACGGACCAGGGCCTAGCTTCTACAACAACTACTCGTGTTATGCATGCTACTGTTCTTCACGAGTAGAAGGGACTGTGGAAGTACTCGTACAAAAAAGTTTCAAATTCATTCAATGAAATTTTATTAAGAAAGAAAAGTTTAATACTCTGTAATTAACAATTCCTTTGTTATAACAACAGAAAGGGCTTTTGCTGGCCAGCACGAGATATTCTCTCCGAGTTGCACAAATTTGCTTGTGGCACAAAAGGAAAAGAAAAAAGGGAGATTTCGTGAGAATGACGCGGTTTTTATGCCGAATTTAAAACGGTATTTCTGGGTGCATTGGGACACGCTCGAGTGTCGAATTCGAAGCGAAATCGATACTCGTGATTAATGAGTGTGTTCAGCATATGTTACGCAGCGAACGCATTCAACATATTACAATTCTTTGATCAATTAATTTTCAGTTTTATTTTACATTAAATCGGACCGTTTTGCAATGAGGTTTCTCCACTACATCACCCTCCCCCAATCGGGTTCCCCCGGCGGAACGTTTAAGCTTTAAGTCGCGGTCGTGTCCATACTGGTCGAAACACAAAATGCCGTAAGCAGGCTTAAGTCTATCGATTGATATTGAAATGTTTTTGCCTTTTATATTTATGATAAAAAACTTTCTCATTCGACGTATTACTTTGTATGGGCCTTCATACGGTGGTGTAAGGCCAGTTCTGACATTGTCAACTTTAACGAAAACGTTCTTACAACTGAAAAGATCTTTGGGTATGAAAATATTTGGTTGACTCTCTCGAGTTTGCTTTGGAATAAAATTCCTCATGACATTACGTAATCTCTCGATGAGGAGTTCCGGCGGAATGCTTTAAATGTTGTTGTCGATAAAAATCTCACCGGGCAGCCTTAGTTTTTGTCCTTATACTAGCTCTGCCGCGGTACATTGAAGATCTTCTGTGACAGCACTTCGAATGCCTAATAGGATTATGGGGAGGTCTGAGCTCCAATTGCCAGTGTTGCATCTTGCTTTAAGGGCACTCTTTAATTGGCGGTGGAAACGTTCCACTAGGCCATTTGCTTGCGGGTGGTACGACGTGGTGTGAATTCTGTTTACTCCAAGAAATTTTGAAAGCTCGTTGAATAACTTTGATTCGAATTGACTACCTTGATCGGTTGTAATTTTTAAAGGGATGCCGAACCTTGAAATAAAATTTTCCACGAATGTTTTTGCCACTGTACCCGCTGAAATGTCTCTGAGTGGGTAAGCTTCTGGCCAACGAGTGAATCTGTCAACAGCTGTCAAGATATATGAAAATCCCTCGGCTGGGGGAAGTGGTCCGACCAGATCCAGATGAATGTGATCGAATCGTCCGGTTGAAACTTCGAAAAAACCGTGAGGTGACTTGGTGTGACTGTGGATTTTGGATTTCTGGCATCCGATGCAGGCTCTCGACCACTCGTTGATTTGTTTGTTCATATTGGGCCAGAAATACCGATCAGTAATGAGTTTGCGAGTAGCGCGAATGCTAGGGTGCGAAAGTTCGTGCAAAGTACGAAATGCTTCTTGGCGAAGTGCTGACGGAATGTATGACCTGTTTTTTGTGGTGGAAGTTTCACAGAAAATGCTTAGATTAGGAAACCTAAACTCCTTCAACGTAAAGTTTGAAGTTCGTTTTGAAGTTTTATGTTTTAGTAATTCCTTTAGTTCGTCGTCATTTGCTTGAAACTTGGCGACTGTTCCAATGTCTATTTGGTTCTGCTCGATATCTGTTCCTACTTGAGAAAGGGCTAAATTGTCTTTGCCTTTAACGTGCTGTATGTCGTTAATAAACTGTGAAATGAAATCTAAGTGTCGCGCTTGTCGGGGGCTTTTTTCGGTTTTAGCGGTTAATGCATACGTAAAAGGTTTATGATCCGTGAAGATGGTGACTTCTCGACCTTCTATGAAGTATCTGAAGTGCTTAATTGCCAGATAGTTCGCTAATAATTCACGATCGAATGCAGAGTACTTAGCTTCGGCTACTGTTAGCTTTTTGGAAAAGAAGGATAATGGCCCCCATGATTGTTCGTGTTTTTGCTGGAGTACAGCACCAACCGCTTTGTCAGATGCGGCTGTGGATATGCTGTAATGCCCGCTTGATTTCGGATGTGCCGAAAAATTTTTTTTTTTTCATCAAGCTAAAAACGCTCTTGACGTTAGCAAGAGCGTTTTTAGCTTGATGAAAATTATTGTTTAAACGTTCGGGCCAAACAAACGTGTTCTTCGTTTTTTTTTTGGGAAACGAACCTAAGTGTTCATGAAGCGGAGCTAGAATTTGAGCAATCTTAGGGATAAAACGATGATAATAATTTATCAAACTTGGAGAGATTGATGTTCACTCCGTACTCTTCCAGGCGGGAGAACAGTATCTCTAGGTGTTTTTTATGCTCTTCTGCATTCTTGGATGCAACTAGTATGTCATCGATATAAGCGAATACGAAATCGAGTCCTAAACAGACTTCGTTTATGAAACGTTGAAAAGTTTGCGCTGCGTTTCGGAGCCCGAAAGGCAATCTGTTCCATTCGAACATTCCGAAAGGAGTTGTAATGGCCGTCTTATAAATATCTTCCGGGGCGAATGGAATGCCCTGACTATGTCGATTTTGGAAAATATCGTGCAACCGTCTGTGTTCATAGAAAAATCTTGAATGTGTCGCATTGGATGTCGATCAGGTCCGTAGCAGAATTAAGCCGCCTATAATCACCGCAAGGTCTCCAGTCATGATTTTTCTTCCTCACTAGATGAAGAGGGGAACAGGTTGGTGATGACGAAGGTCAAATAATGCCCAACCGGAGCATGTGCTCGAATTCTGTTTTTGCTGCTTTGAAACGCTCTGCGTCGAGTCGCCTCATCTGAGTAACTGGAAGTTGACCTTTCGTTAGAATATGGTGCACTACGGAATGTTTTACCGGGTTAAAATAGTTTGGCTCTTCAGTTATGGCAGGAGACTTCTTTAATAGTCGTCCGTATTCGTTATCTATTGCAAACTGTAAAGGGGTGGGTTCGTTTGTTCTTTTACTCGCCGCTGTGGTGAATAGTTTCGTATTTGGATCTAGAATGCGCTTATTTTTCATATCGACCACGAGACCAAACTTTCTTAAACCAATTATGGCACCAATTATGGGACGTTTGACTGCCGCTAGTATGAACGGATGAGTGAAGTTCCGTCTTAAACCCAAGTTAACTTTAAGGAGTTTATTACCGAACGTAGGGATCGATGTGCCATTAGCAGCAAATAACAAAAAGATTGGATTATGTGTTAAGCGTTTGGAGCTTGTTGGGAACTTGTATGGTAAAACTGATAAATCAGCACCAGTATCTATCAAAAACAGTAAATTATTGGTTCTGTCTTTTCCAAATAAACGGCTGTGAGACTTATTCTGTGTGTTTGCCGTTGCAACAATAGACTTTGCTAGTTTGGGGTAGCATTACGATCTTGCCGTGAGGCTTTTTTGAAAAAGTTACAAGATTTATTGCACTCTCTTGCTTCCCTTCCATGCCGTCGGTGAAACCAGCAGATATCGTTACGCAATGTTGAGCATTGTCTGGATTGATTTCTATATGACTTCAAGTTAAGTCTGTGGTCGTTCCTAGAACGAGAATGTGAACGAGATCGAAATGAAAACTCCTCAATCATAGCTTCGATTTTGGCTAGCCGATTTTCGAGATTATTATTGCGCTGTAGGCTTGAAGAATTTTCAGCTTGGTGTGCAGAAACACTGTGAATGTTCGCATTCGGTGAAGCTTCATAAATCTTATCTGCGAGTGCCTCTAACTCATCTCTAGTTTTGTTATCGACTGAAAGTAAAGTTAAATGAATGTGTTGTGGCAAGCATTCTTAATGATCTCGTCACTAAAAGTATCGCCTGCTAAAATTTTCATTGACCGAAGTACTTCAGACGGTTTGCGATCTCCGATATCTGCTTTTTCAACCAACGCTTCTAGACGTTTGGTTTCTGACACCGAATGTCGTTGGATAAGAGCTGCCTTTAATGCACGGTACTTGTCGCTGGCGGGAGGGTTGGCAAAAATGTCAATTACCGAATCACAAGTATCCGGTGGAAGAGAAGAAACCGTAAGGCAATATTTCGTTTCAGAACTTGAAATCCTATTCACCGCGAACTGTGCCTCGGCCTGAATAAACCACGTGACCGGATTGGAGTTCCAAAAGGTTGGTAATCTGACTTTTATAAATTCTATTGGCTGGTCCGCCCTGGTAAAACTCGATTGGTGGAGAGCTGATGTGACACTAGTGCTACCTCTGTTCTCGGACGTTATTACACTCTGGTCTCCATCATTTAACATTGTGAAAAAAATTTTTGAAAACAATTAGTGAAACAAGTGCGAAGCTTATGTTGCCCTAAGTATGTTTAAGTGCGAGCGAAGAAAAGAATAAAAAAAATGAATATGAATCTTAAAATTTGAAAATAAATTTTTGAATTTGCGCGATGATGAAATATTTAACCGCGTGTATGCGATCGTGTACACGTGTTACAAAAATAACCGTATACTAAAAGCACCGTTCAAATAACCGAACATCGAAAGGGCACGTGCATCGTTTAATATTAGGATAGTAACGAAAAATAAATGTATTAACTGTACTGCGTGCTGGTTAACAAACTCACCCGTACAATTCCAAAAATGTAAAGTGTTCGGACTTCAGAAAGTAGTGTGTATATGATGCAAGTTGGATGAAAATTTGATTCATATATGCTGCATGTGAATCTTGAGGCAAGTCTTCTGTGGTTGAGCCGAGTTTGAATGCCGCTTTTCTGGTTGGTTGCTCCTTGCACTGATAGTGATATTTAGCTTGTTGATGATAATGATGTAGGATGACTCGCTGCACAATTTTTGTTGAATGTCTTTTGTGTTTTAATTGTACTTTATCGAATTTGTGTTGTATCCCGAGTGGACTCGGAGGACGTTGTATGAACGTTAATATGTATATGTTAATAATTTGTTTATGTTATGTTATGTAGAGTAACCGATTAACTGCTAAAACTGTGCCCAATGGTAGGGGTCACCAATGTGGAAGTACTCGTACACAAAAGTTTCAAATTCATTCAATGAAATTTTATTAAGAAAGAAAAGTTTAATACTCTGTAATTAACAATTCCTTTGTTATAACAAGAGAAAGGGCTTTTGCTGGCCAGCACGAGATATTATCTCCGAGTCGCACGAATTTGCTTGTGGCACAAAAAGAAAAGAAACAGGGGAGATTTCGTGAGAATGACGCGGTTTTTATGCCGAATTTAAAATGGTATTTTTGGGTGCATTGGGACACGCTCGAGTGTCGAATTCAAAGCGAAATTGATATTCGTCATTAATGAGTGTTTGATCAATTAATTTCATAGACAATTAATACTTTTTGAGTGTTGTCAGGAACTCGAAAGAGGTGGTGTCGTGAAAAAAATGCTAGGTGTCCCGTCCGGGAATCGAACCCGGACTTTCTGCGCCGCGGTCGATGCACTTACCACAACGCCACAGCGACCACCGATACTCATACAATCCTCGATACTCATACAAAGGGATCGATAAATCCTTTCAAATATTCGCCACTTCTGACGCCGATGATGAGACTGATTAAATTAAGAAAAGAAAATTAAATTTAAGAATATTGATGAGGAATCGTATCACAGTGACCATAATTAATACTTTTATATAGAATCCGTATCCAGAAAAGCTGCCGAAAATGAGGTAAAAGAAAAGCAAGAACAGAAGCAAGAACCTCTGGAGCTGCAGAAGCGGAAAAGAAACAGCCGCTAGCAGCCAACCAACTCACGCTACTACAGTTAATACAGTGAAGTGCGTCGTCCTGTAGCGAACGGACAATCCCTTATACCGCCAGTTTTAACAGATGCACGGCATAGGAGACACCCAGAAGAAGGTGCTGGCTACAGGATATAGATGTTGATGGAGAAGAACGGACTGTCCACCAAACAGCTATTCACAAACTTTCACATTTATTGACGGGCCCTGCGGAACAGTGGTATTGGCCAATCATGGAAGAGACACAGGGCGAAGAATTTTTTGCATTTACAAAGAAAGCAAGCCTTTATTTTTTAATTTTTTGTTCCAAAGCCTACAGTGAACTGTAGAACGTAATCGTAACTGCTTTCAGGTAATTGTTGTGAAACACTGTTTATTGTATATTGATTTTAAATTATTTAAAAGTATTTGTCCATACACGGTAATGTAAGAAAATAGAAATCCTCATTCAAAATTATGGCCTTTGCAATAATTTTTGGATCAGTTTGAGTGGCAGATAAAAACTTATCTCATATCTTTTTCCGTACCTTCACAGGTTAGCCTTCACACATGTTGGCATTTGCAAAAAACATCAGTTTCTCCCCCCATGATTGTTCGTGTTTTTGCTGGAGTACAGCACCAACCGCTTTGTCAGATGCGGCTGTGGATATGCTGTAATGCCCGCTTGATTTCGGATGTGCCGAAAAATTTTTTTTTTTTCATCAAGCTAAAAACGCTCTTGACGTTAGCAAGAGCGTTTTTAGCTTGATGAAAATTATTGTTTAAACGTTCGGGCCAAACAAACGTGTTCTTCGTTTTTTTTTTGGGAAACGAACCTAAGTGTTCATGAAGCGGAGCTAGAATTTGAGCAATCTTAGGGATAAAACGATGATAATAATTTATCAAACTTGGAGAGATTGATGTTCACTCCGTACTCTTCCAGGCGGGAGAACAGTATCTCTAGGTGTTTTTTATGCTCTTCTGCATTCTTGGATGCAACTAGTATGTCATCGATATAAGCGAATACGAAATCGAGTCCTAAACAGACTTCGTTTATGAAACGTTGAAAAGTTTGCGCTGCGTTTCGGAGCCCGAAAGGCAATCTGTTCCATTCGAACATTCCGAAAGGAGTTGTAATGGCCGTCTTATAAATATCTTCCGGGGCGAATGGAATGCCCTGACTATGTCGATTTTGGAAAATATCGTGCAACCGTCTGTGTTCATAGAAAAATCTTGAATGTGTCGCATTGGATGTCGATCAGGTCCGTAGCAGAATTAAGCCGCCTATAATCACCGCAAGGTCTCCAGTCATGATTTTTCTTCCTCACTAGATGAAGAGGGGAACAGGTTGGTGATGACGAAGGTCAAATAATGCCCAACCGGAGCATGTGCTCGAATTCTGTTTTTGCTGCTTTGAAACGCTCTGCGTCGAGTCGCCTCATCTGAGTAACTGGAAGTTGACCTTTCGTTAGAATATGGTGCACTACGGAATGTTTTACCGGGTTAAAATAGTTTGGCTCTTCAGTTATGGCAGGAGACTTCTTTAATAGTCGTCCGTATTCGTTATCTATTGCAAACTGTAAAGGGGTGGGTTCGTTTGTTCTTTTACTCGCCGCTGTGGTGAATAGTTTCGTATTTGGATCTAGAATGCGCTTATTTTTCATATCGACCACGAGACCAAACTTTCTTAAACCAATTATGGCACCAATTATGGGACGTTTGACTGCCGCTAGTATGAACGGATGAGTGAAGTTCCGTCTTAAACCCAAGTTAACTTTAAGGAGTTTATTACCGAACGTAGGGATCGATGTGCCATTAGCAGCAAATAACAAAAAGATTGGATTATGTGTTAAGCGTTTGGAGCTTGTTGGGAACTTGTATGGTAAAACTGATAAATCAGCACCAGTATCTATCAAAAACAGTAAATTATTGGTTCTGTCTTTTCCAAATAAACGGCTGTGAGACTTATTCTGTGTGTTTGCCGTTGCAACAATAGACTTTGCTAGTTTGGGGTAGCATTACGATCTTGCCGTGAGGCTTTTTTGAAAAAGTTACAAGATTTATTGCACTCTCTTGCTTCCCTTCCATGCCGTCGGTGAAACCAGCAGATATCGTTACGCAATGTTGAGCATTGTCTGGATTGATTTCTATATGACTTCAAGTTAAGTCTGTGGTCGTTCCTAGAACGAGAATGTGAACGAGATCGAAATGAAAACTCCTCAATCATAGCTTCGATTTTGGCTAGCCGATTTTCGAGATTATTATTGCGCTGTAGGCTTGAAGAATTTTCAGCTTGGTGTGCAGAAACACTGTGAATGTTCGCATTCGGTGAAGCTTCATAAATCTTATCTGCGAGTGCCTCTAACTCATCTCTAGTTTTGTTATCGACTGAAAGTAAAGTTAAATGAATGTGTTGTGGCAAGCATTCTTAATGATCTCGTCACTAAAAGTATCGCCTGCTAAAATTTTCATTGACCGAAGTACTTCAGACGGTTTGCGATCTCCGATATCTGCTTTTTCAACCAACGCTTCTAGACGTTTGGTTTCTGACACCGAATGTCGTTGGATAAGAGCTGCCTTTAATGCACGGTACTTGTCGCTGGCGGGAGGGTTGGCAAAAATGTCAATTACCGAATCACAAGTATCCGGTGGAAGAGAAGAAACCGTAAGGCAATATTTCGTTTCAGAACTTGAAATCCTATTCACCGCGAACTGTGCCTCGGCCTGAATAAACCACGTGACCGGATTGGAGTTCCAAAAGGTTGGTAATCTGACTTTTATAAATTCTATTGGCTGGTCCGCCCTGGTAAAACTCGATTGGTGGAGAGCTGATGTGACACTAGTGCTACCTCTGTTCTCGGACGTTATTACACTCTGGTCTCCATCATTTAACATTGTGAAAAAAATTTTTGAAAACAATTAGTGAAACAAGTGCGAAGCTTATGTTGCCCTAAGTATGTTTAAGTGCGAGCGAAGAAAAGAATAAAAAAAATGAATATGAATCTTAAAATTTGAAAATAAATTTTTGAATTTGCGCGATGATGAAATATTTAACCGCGTGTATGCGATCGTGTACACGTGTTACAAAAATAACCGTATACTAAAAGCACCGTTCAAATAACCGAACATCGAAAGGGCACGTGCATCGTTTAATATTAGGATAGTAACGAAAAATAAATGTATTAACTGTACTGCGTGCTGGTTAACAAACTCACCCGTACAATTCCAAAAATGTAAAGTGTTCGGACTTCAGAAAGTAGTGTGTATATGATGCAAGTTGGATGAAAATTTGATTCATATATGCTGCATGTGAATCTTGAGGCAAGTCTTCTGTGGTTGAGCCGAGTTTGAATGCCGCTTTTCTGGTTGGTTGCTCCTTGCACTGATAGTGATATTTAGCTTGTTGATGATAATGATGTAGGATGACTCGCTGCACAATTTTTGTTGAATGTCTTTTGTGTTTTAATTGTACTTTATCGAATTTGTGTTGTATCCCGAGTGGACTCGGAGGACGTTGTATGAACGTTAATATGTATATGTTAATAATTTGTTTATGTTATGTTATGTAGAGTAACCGATTAACTGCTAAAACTGTGCCCAATGGTAGGGGTCACCAATGTGGAAGTACTCGTACACAAAAGTTTCAAATTCATTCAATGAAATTTTATTAAGAAAGAAAAGTTTAATACTCTGTAATTAACAATTCCTTTGTTATAACAAGAGAAAGGGCTTTTGCTGGCCAGCACGAGATATTATCTCCGAGTCGCACGAATTTGCTTGTGGCACAAAAAGAAAAGAAACAGGGGAGATTTCGTGAGAATGACGCGGTTTTTATGCCGAATTTAAAATGGTATTTTTGGGTGCATTGGGACACGCTCGAGTGTCGAATTCAAAGCGAAATTGATATTCGTCATTAATGAGTGTTTGATCAATTAATTTCATAGACAATTAATACTTTTTGAGTGTTGTCAGGAACTCGAAAGAGGTGGTGTCGTGAAAAAAATGCTAGGTGTCCCGTCCGGGAATCGAACCCGGACTTTCTGCGCCGCGGTCGATGCACTTACCACAACGCCACAGCGACCACCGATACTCATACAATCCTCGATACTCATACAAAGGGATCGATAAATCCTTTCAAATATTCGCCACTTCTGACGCCGATGATGAGACTGATTAAATTAAGAAAAGAAAATTAAATTTAAGAATATTGATGAGGAATCGTATCACAGTGACCATAATTAATACTTTTATATAGAATCCGTATCCAGAAAAGCTGCCGAAAATGAGGTAAAAGAAAAGCAAGAACAGAAGCAAGAACCTCTGGAGCTGCAGAAGCGGAAAAGAAACAGCCGCTAGCAGCCAACCAACTCACGCTACTACAGTGAATACAGTGAAGTGCGTCGTCCTGTAGCGAACGGACAATCCCTTATACCGCCAGTTTTAACAGATGCACGGCATAGGAGACACCCAGAAGAAGGTGCTGGCTACAGGATATAGATGTTGATGGAGAAGAACGGACTGTCCACCAAACAGCTATTCACAAACTTTCACATTTATTGACGGGCCCTGCGGAACAGTGGTATTGGCCAATCATGGAAGAGACACAGGGCGAAGAATTTTTTGCATTTACAAAGAAAGCAAGCCTTTATTTTTTAATTTTTTGTTCCAAAGCCTACAGTGAACTGTAGAACGTAATCGTAACTGCTTTCAGGTAATTGTTGTGAAACACTGTTTATTGTATATTGATTTTAAATTATTTAAAAGTATTTGTCCATACACGGTAATGTAAGAAAATAGAAATCCTCATTCAAAATTATGGCCTTTGCAATAATTTTTGGATCAGTTTGAGTGGCAGATAAAAACTTATCTCATATCTTTTTCCGTACCTTCACAGGTTAGCCTTCACACATGTTGGCATTTGCAAAAAACATCAGTTTCTCTGTTTTTTTTTCAGAAAGTATTTGATTTTTTTTTTTCATTTTACACGATTTTTTAAGGTTGTGGAACAGATCCCAAAATTTACATATAAATCGGTTATTTTTTACACGATTTTGATTTACACGGTTAGGAACGTACCTACCGTGTAAAAAAGATTTCACTGTAAATAAGTGCATTAATTCAGAAGCAACAACTCGGATAGAAATAAGCGTTATGATGGATGAAAGTTCAGCGCCACGCTTACCTTGCACCACTGGTCAAAGTACATTGGTGATAAACACGTATGGAAACGATTATCTTGTATTTCTTATAGACATTGGTCGAATTTTATTAGTTGAGCGTCTATTAAAAGTTCCCGATAACTACAAAAGCATATCCATGCAGGTATTTGTTGCAGAACTGTATAGCGTTCTATCAGAGGACAACAATTTTCCTGGCTGCATAAAACACCAATCTGATTACATATTCAGATACCATAGTGAACCAATAGCGTTCCCTGTTGCTTACAACTGATTGATGGAAGCTAGCTTCCAGAAGTCGAGATATTCAATTACTATAGAAATGACAAGGATTTCAGTTTCACTCAAAGTGACTAGGTGGAGCCTCTCATATGTGGCAGTTATTTATCCAAACAAAAGTTTTAAGCCGCTGTGAGATTTTTATTTCTCTGCTCCCCACTAAAATGTATGTACCCACAGTGTAAAAAAGACTTTACTGTAAAAAACTCCTTAAATTCAGAAGCAACAACTCTGATAGAAATAAGCGTTATGATGAATTAGAATTTGGCGACATATTCCGCAACAGCTTTGTAAAAAATTAAGCTACGGTAATATAGTACCCCCTTTTTGCATTAACAAAAGTATTGTCATACTGCATAAGCAACACTTACAAATGAGATATTATTGAAGTAATAACAGACTTTTGCTGGAAAATGCCGTTATTTCTCCTTGAAAAAAACATACTTACGTTTAAGTTTTCTTTGTGAGGACGGAAAGGGACGGAAACTACAGCCGAAAAAAATTATTTCAATTATTTAAATAACTCCTCATGTAAGCGAAAACCTTAATGTCCAAGTATATTCAATAAGTGTACGTAGAGCGCTACACAGGGCTGGATACAATGCTCGAGTTGCAGGGAAAAAACCTTTTATTTGTAAACAAAACACAAATAAGCAAATAGAGTTCGCAAATGAATTTGTCTCAAAAGATAATAACTTATGGAGTCAAGTTTTGTTTTCAGATGCAAGCAAAATCAATATTTATAAGTCTGACGGACGAATTTTGGTTTGGAGGAAGCCTAATACAGAACTTGATTCACAAAATTTCCAGAGCACTGTAAAACACGGCGGCGGAGGGCTCATGGTATGGCGCTGTATGGTAGCTGGAGGGTTTGGGAAATTAGTATTTATAGAGGGGAATATGGACCAAATAAAATATGTAGTCATTTTAAAGACCAATTTCAAAAAGAGCGTTGAAAATCTAAAACTTGGAAAAATTGCTATTTTCAACAAGATAACGACTGCTGCTTATACTGCTTATACCTTTATCCCACTGAGCACCATTGGAAGGAGTTGGAGAGAAGAATAAAAAGAGAGATTATAAGCAGTAAGACGCAGCTTCAGAGGGTCATATCTACAGAACGACTAAAAACCGCGGAAGATATTAACAGAAAGTATTTTCAATAAATATAGACTTGTGGAAGTTATAAATGGAAAATGCTACATGCTTTTTTTCATTGTTGATTCCTACGTCCATTGATCGTGCATGGATTGACAGCTGTAAAATTGGTATTTTAATCCATGCGAAGGATGACAAATGAATATGAATATTTCGACGCAAAAGTCCTCGAGGAACCAAAGATTAACAAACTGCTGTTGGTCAATATAGACACTGGAAGTGAATTGAAGATCTATTGACAAACTCTGCGAAAACCGAACAAGTTTATTCTGTCGTATCCATGTCGCACACAAAAAAGTCGCTTTAATGTATTTGTCAAATGTTGCAACGCCATATCTTGGTATGCTTCAGCACTGCCAACAAAGGGCACTGAAATTATTCTAAAATTTGATCCAAATATGGAGAAAGGTTTGGAGTTAAGCTTGATGAGTCTAGATAAGCAATCCCTCAACAAACAGCTTTTGACCTTGTTATTTGCAAAAATTATTTGACTCGACCAAAGGGGAAACAAAGAATCATCATGTTCAAAAAATTTAATTGCCATAAAAGATAATGTGCAACCAAAGATTTTTACGGACGACTTGTAAATTCTTCCCATTTCATGTGTGACTTGATAGTAGAACAATTTCGAAAGGATTCGTATACGGGTGTGATTTTTTAAACAAGGTGTTCTTTAGTAAGCATGAATTTGAATGAACTGCCCGATTGTTGATGAAATATACTTGGCAAATTACGAGGCGCTGTCTGCTTGGACCAAATTAAAAACAACACCTCTAACGTAATTTTTTATGATGGTGGTAGAGTCGTTCACATATATTCATCACAGAAGAACGTGCATCGGCTGTGCGGAGTAGTTGAGTACGTGAATAATAATATTCAGAATTCCCAGAAAAAAGTGTTGAAAAGAGAAACATTTTAAATCAGCGTTTCCCGGAAAAGGGACCGCAAACAAAAATTGAGATCGCGGAAAAAGGAAGAAAAAGGGAAAAAAGTGTGTGAAGTGATTGTACTCGTCTTGGACGAAGATAGTGAAGCAATGAAGGGTGAATGAATTTCAAAGGAAGAACATTTTGAAATGTTGAAAAAACGAAACATTTTTAAGCCTCAGCCAAATTTGGTAAAGAGGCCAATGAAGATGAGTGAAGATTCGGAATTATAATAATAATAATTGAGTGGCACTACAGCCCAAAACGGACCAGGGCCTAGCTTCTACAACAACTACTCGTGTTGTGCATGCTACTGTTCTTCACGAGTAGAAGGGACCTACAGTTTTTTGCCGACTCCAAACGGCGAGATTTGAGAAGCTTTTCATAGACACTTAATACTTTTTGATTGTTGCCAGCAACTCGAAAGAGGTGGTGCCATGAAAAAATGCTTAAAAATCAACCACAAACACAGCTGCAACACTCCAAGCAGCAACAGATGCAGAAGCCAAAGCAGCAACAGCAGCAGCAAGACCAGACTACCCGAAAGAAGCAGAGAAGAAGAGACTGCCGCCAATCAATGTAAGCGGTATGGACACAAACGACACCATTAAGGTATGTAAGTTGTCCGTAGGGGATAATTTTAAAGTTAAAAAAAAAAGGTTTCCAGAAGCAGACTGTTCACTGCCTATCAGTGGATAGTTTAAAAAAAGTCAAACCACAAATGACGGCAGCATAGAATTTTACACTTTCACGCCAAAGAAAGAAATGGTACAGACCGTTTTGTTGAAGGGGTTGGATGTTTCGGCTGAGCCGGATAGCATTCTGGAATCTCTTAAACGCCTGAACATTGAGGACGCGGTGTTTCTTTCCGTAAGACGCTTCTCCAAAGTTCTTCCTCTCTTCCTCGCACAGGTATCGCCAAGAAGCTCGAAACTCGAAAGTTTGAGGAAAATAAAAGTCCTCAGCTCTCAGATGATTTTCTGGGAGAAATTGAGAAATCAAAAACGGACGCTTCTCTGCGCAAGGTGCCAAAGTTTTGGTCACGCTGCAGGAAACTGCAGCCGCGATGCAGCAAATGGGCAGAGATGCATCTGTCGGCGCGCTGTCCCCCGGAAGAGGGGACATTAGAGGACAAATCACGCTTAAAATGCGTGCATTGTAGAGAGAATGGACATCCTTCTAGCTACCGGGGCTGTCCAAGTATTAAGAATATCCAAAAGAAGGATATGATAAAGATAGCAAGAGTGTCGGTTTCGAGGCCGATGCCGAGAACTCCAGCCACACCTATTACGCCGGTCGTTTCTTACGCCCAGATGGCGTCTGGTAGGCGACCGACACAACAGACAGTGCCAAAAGTGGCACCAGTACCGGTGGAAACACCGAATATGGGCTTCGAGGAACTGTTCTCCATAATGGCCTCAATGAATGGACGGAGATTTTTCGTCCGCTGGGTCGTTTGCGTATCCATCCTTTTGATCCTGGTAGTGAATGCAAATTCACTTGTCAGGATCGATAAAAGGTTGGTTTTAGTAAACCTGTTGGGGTGCCATAAGCCTGATGTGCTAATGGTTAGGTACAAAGATTACTCTGTTATTCGAAGGGACCGCCCCCACTCCACACACGAGGGTGGGGTTGCTCTCCATTAAAAAAGACATTCGTCATAAGGTCGTGTATTGCAGTGAGCTGCGAAATTTCGGTGGCGCTGGAAGAGTGTATTGCATGCATTTCTCTCCACGGTGGGTAGACATTGTACGTAGTAGCGGTATATGCACCAGATGCACCTCGGTACACGGACATAATTTCAGAGCTCGAATCTCTCTTTCGAAAACTGCGTTTATGCTCAGAGGATAACTTCTTTGTTGGCGCCGGCGATTTGAACGTGAAGCATGAGGAGTGGGGTAATTCTGTGTCAAATCTCAGGGGTAATTAACAACTTGAGTGGTTGACGCAGCACTATATTGAGTTCAAACTGAATTTGCTTGCAACTGATAAACTGTAATTTCCCAGAAGTGTCTTATATTGATCGAATGCTAATTCGCAGACGGTTAACTATAAGAAACGAAAACAGACAAGTTAGGAACTGCTTAACAACGATTGAATACGACAGTGATCACTGTGGGCCCGAACGAGGTGGAGCTGGAGGAGTTTCTGGAGGCGTACCCTTGCAATTATTATAAGGCTCGTTGGCCTCGTATTTTCAGAATCCTTTCCAGAGAACTGGGTTCGAATGGCTTTACGCCACCCTCGAACAGAAACTTAACTTACAAAGAGACAGGTACCTCATACAAATGGACAGACGTACAATGGACAAAACGATTCCAAAAGTATCACCCCGCACAGATGGTGACATCTATCGAAACGATACTATCGACGCACTGCACTTGCAAAAAAGCAGACTGTTGTCGAGAATCAAAACGCTTTACAGGCGATTTTCAGTCCGAGACGACCAAAAACTGAGGTCACTCAAGTCGATAATGAAAAATAGCAATTCTGTTAACCATCCGAATCAAACTCTGGAGGTTTTTCACTTTTTTCCACCTCCCTTGCAAAAAAAATAAATAAAAACCTCCAGAGTTTGATTCGGATGGATTACAGAATTGCTATCAATTCCTATTGGGGAGACAAGATTCGGGCTATTCGTTCGGACTGTCCAGGCATGTTCCCCCAAATCAACCGAATCTTCCGAAGGAGGGATCATAACGACTTGGAGGCTGTTCGACTTGACAGAACTACCGACAACGCAAACATACTGTCATCGATCGGGATGGGGCCGTGCTGGAGAATGAGTTCTTCATTGTTGAGGATGCCCAAAAGAAGGTAGAAGCTATAGGAGTGGTTTTTTAGAAAGTGTATACGGTCAACGAATCTTGTAGGCCGAATCACGATTTTGAGAACAGAGGCCTACTTGCATTTCTACCTTTGAAATTAAATACATCAAAGGAGTTCTGAGAATCATACCCGGGTATGACCTGTTAAACAAGAAGTATCTTAATAAGTTAGAATTTGAGTCTCTACCATTGGTATCCAAATATTGTGCATCATTAAGTGAAGTTGGAGAACTGCCCGAGTGTTAATGAAATATGCTTGGCGGTTACTGATTATGCTATCAGTCAAGTCATGTCAGTGTTCGTGTTGCTAGTCCCACTGGCAGCCTGACTAGTGAGACACAAAAGAAGAGAAGGAATTGTCAACCGCATCCAAGCCGGCCAAGCGTCGGACGACAATATCGACAGCAAACAGCTGTTACAACAAAAACCGCAGGAGCTGCAACAATAAAAGCCGCAATCATCCAATGCGAATCGGAGGGCAATATATTATATATACTTTTGTCGATACTCACACAAATGTGCCGATAAATCCTTTCAAATACTCGCCACTTCTGACGCCGATGAAGAGGCTGAAAAAATTGAATTGAAGAATATTGATGAGGAATCGTATCACAACGCCCATAATTATTTCTTTTATATAGAACCCGTATCCTGAAAAGCTGCCGAAAATGAGGCAAAAAAGAAAGAACAGGAGCAACAACTTCTGGAGCTACGGAAGAGGAAAAAGAAACAGCCGCTAGCTAAAGAGGAGCAGCCGTCGACTTCGAAAGCAGCACAAAAGGTCAAAAAATCCAACAGCAGTAGCTAACCTACTCATTTAACAACCAATAAACACCAATGACTGGTGGCTGGGTGATGTGGGAACAGGGTAGGCACTGATTGGTATCAACCTGGCGATGCCCAGCTGTTGTAACTGTTTCCCACACATCAATTGTGCTTATAGTACCTCCACGTTGGTAGCCACCGGGTACTGGTTGTTGTTCTTCCGAACTCAACTTGCTAAACCTATAAGTGCGACCTCCGCCAAGAGGTATAAAAAAGGGCCTGGTCCTCCTGGTTGGGAGTGTGCGTCGGGGTAACTGCCCGGCCACATTAAAAAATTATAGTTACGGAACAACCGAATGCCTCGAATACCGATGGATACACTGTTGACGACCCTCGCAAACGGATAAAGGACAACGATTTACGGATCTGCACGTGGAATGTGAGGTCCCTAAACAGACCACGTGCAGCCGATAAACTTGCGGAGGCCCTGGACTGCTATAAAGCAGACATTACCGCAATCCAGGAAATGCGGTGGGATGGGCCGGGCAAGAGAAGAGTGAGAAACTGCGACATATACCACGGTGACTGCTACACGGAGAGAGGGAAACGCTTATTTGGATGCGGTTTTGTTGTTCGAGGCAGACTTAGGCAAAAAGTCTTAAGCTTCCAACACGTAAGCGAACGCCTCATAACAATCCGTATCAAGGCCAAATTCGGGAATATAAGCCTCATATGCGCCCACGCCCCGACAGAGGAAAAAGATGACAGCAGTAAAGAAGACTTCTATCACCTCCTAGAAAAGACATACGATCGATGCCCCAGCTACGACACCAAGATCGTTCTAGAAGATTTCAACGCTCAGCTGGGAAGAGAAGAAGTCTTTTCTAAAGTCATCAGAAGAAACAGCCTGCACGCCAACACCTCCGGAAACGGACTCAGGCTAGTTGACTTCGCCTCGGGGCGAAATCTCTCTGTGGCCAGCACGCGGTTCCCACACCTCAACATTCATAAAGGGACCTGGCGGTCACCTGATCAATCAACCGTCAACCAGATTGATCATGTTGCGATCGACGTCAGACAATCCTCCAGTATTCTCGATGTCCGAACCTTCCGAGGTGCGAACATCGACTCGGATCATTTCCTTGTTGTAGCCAAGGTAAGAACCCGGATATCGAGAGAGCAACGGAGTCGAGACAGGCCAAAACGGTTTGCCGTCGGAAAGCTACAATCGCAGCCGATCGCTAGAGCCTTTACCTATCGATTCTCCCTGAAACTGTCTCAAAGTTCGACGCCGCCTGCACAAACAATAGAAGACAAATGGAAACGTTGTCAAGAAGCCATCAAAGAGGCCGCCACTGATGTGCTGGGTGTCAAAGAAAGAAAGAGCACGAGAAGCGCGCGGTAGAGGAAATGGAGAGGTGCTATGGCAGGAATGATGTCCGAAATTTTTACCGCAAGATAAAACAGTTATCTGGCTGTTACAAGCCTCGGACTGAAGCCTGCCGGGACCAAAATGGACAACTGGTGGTAGAGTCGCAGTCGGTGCTGAAAATCTGGTAGGATCATTTCTGCAGACTCCTAAACGACGATGACGACACAAATCCCGCTGTTAGGCAGAATGTTCCACTCAATTTGGACGACGATGGACAAGAATTCCGTCCCCCAGACCTCGACGAGGTCAAGATAGCAATATCGAGACTGAAGTCGAACAAAGCTGCTGGCGCGGACGGACTATCCGCAGAGTTGTTCAAAGCGGCTGGGGATGAGCTGGTTGTGTGCGTGCACCAGCTCATCTATGAGATATGGTCGGAGGAAAGCATGCCCGACGAGTGGAATCTCAGCATCGTATGCCACTTCCACAAGAAAGGAGACCCCTTCGACTGCGCCAACTACCGAGGGATCAGTCTCCTTAACATCGCGTATAAGATTTTCTCTGCCGTATTGTGTGAGCGCCTGAAACCGTTCGTCAACAACCTGATAGGTCCTTATCAGTGTGGTTTCAGGCCAAGGGAAGTCCACAATCGACCAGATCTTCACACTGCGACACATCCGGGAGAAGTCCCAAGAAGTACAAATCGACACCCACCATCTATTTGTCGATTTCAAGGCCGCGTATGACAGCGTACTTAGAGACGAGCTATACAGTGCCATGTCTAGTTTTGGCATCCCTACCAAACTCGTCAGATTGTGTAGGATGACGATGGAGAACTCTCGCTGCTTCGTCAAGGTCGGTGGCGAACTCACCGAGACCTTCGATGTCAAAAAAGGATTTAGACAGGGCGACGCGCTGTCATGCGACTTCTTTAACAACATTCTTGAGGGGATCGTACGTAACTCACACGTCAACACCAGAGGCACGATCTTCCACCAGTCCGTTCAACTGCTAGCTTGACATTGACGTGATCTGCCGAACTCAGCGAACCGTCAATGAGGCGATTGCTAGCATCGAAGCGGAAGCGGCTTAAGTGGGACTGGTGGTAAACGAGGGCAAAACTAAGTATATGCTGTCATCGAAGAAGGACGCAGAACATCGACGTCTCGGACAGAGCGTCACTATGGGCAGCAGACGTTTCGAGGTAGTCAAGGACTTCGTCCACCTCAGCTCCGCGGTGAATAGGGACAACAACATCAGTACCGAAATCAAGCGCAGAATCACTCTTGCCAATCACTGTTTCTTTGGGCTTAAGAGGCAATTGAGTAATAAAGCCCTCTCCCGAACGACCAAAGTAACTTTGTACAACACCTTGATCATCCCTGTCCTGCTTTACGGCGCAGAAACCTGGACCTTACTAAAAGCGGATGAGGAAGCCCTTGGTCTGTTCGAGAGAAAAGTTCTGCGTGCGATTTTTGGTCCTGTTTGCGTTGATGGCATCTGGAGGAAAAGATTCAACCACGAACTGTATGGGCTGTACGGCGGCATGAACCTAGTCAAGCGTCTACGGATACAACGCTTAAGTTGGCAAGGCCATATAGAGCGGATGGACAGCACTGCTTCGGCCTTCGAATCCGAACCACAGGGACAACGCAACAGAGGACGTCCTAGACTTAGATGGCGCACACAAGTGGAAAAGGACCTCAACCAACTTGGAGTGCGCAACTGGAAGCAGCTGGCAAGAGATCGTGCTAGCTGGAGAGGCATGTTGGTTGAGGCCCAGGTCCACCCCGGACTGTAGCGCCATCCGAAGAAGAAGAAGAAACACCAATGACTGTTTTTGGTAGTTTAATTTAAAATTCCTACTACGTGTAATATACTTCTTTCGCAATGATATTATGACTTTTATTTATGAAAAAAGTAATAATTTAATATACTGAGCATCATAAATATATTTCTGTGGCTCGAAAATATATTGTAAACTCAGCTTCCAAAACGTGGCCAGGTCATGTTTTCTTTAATACCTTTGATGTAGCCGGAATAAATTCCTGGATATTGGAAGTAAATGGTGTCAAATAAGACAATTTATATTAATACGAGAAATTTAATTTGCTCTAATTGCAAAAAACATGCATGCGGGTAATGTGCAAAAAGGAAAATGTGTTTTTGTAAAGATTGTGACTGATTAAATATAAAAAAAAATATTTCTGTGGTACATACTTTTTTATATTTCAAAATAAACAGCAAATTAATGGATTTATGACAAAAATATTTTATTAAACTAATTTTGCATTAAATAAAAGTAAACAAAGGCTCTGGTCGCCATGGCATAGTGGGTAAGTGCGCCGACCCACACGTAGAAGGTAGAAGCGTGGCACTACAACCCACAAGAGACCAGGGCCTAGTTTGTACAGCAACTACTCGTATTGTGCGCGGTACTGTTCTCTCACGAGTAGAAAGGATCTACAGTTTTTTGCCGACTCCGAACGGCGGGATTTTAGAAGCTTTTCAAAGGCAACTCCAATACGAGCCGGACGTCGCTCGCAGCCACGATATTTGCTCTACTGAATGAACTTTGCTGAGAATTTTTTAAGTTTTCTTGGATAAAAATTAAAATTAAGAACAAACGAAAAAAAGTAACCGAAAGGTCCAGAAGCAAAATGATCATAGGTAAGCTTAGAACACTTGTTTAGAGTCAGTAAGTTAGAATAAAGATCAAAAGATTACACAAGTAAGCTAGTTTTAAGTATTTTTTGTCTAGTGTCTAAGACCCGTATATAAGAACAACACTAAAAAACACAAAGAAACCTATGTTTCCAGCAAATGCCAACATGTGTGTCTTCGAAGGCTTACCTGTGAAAGTACGAAAGAAGATGACCGGTAAGTTTTTATCTGTCACCCAAGCTGATCTGAAAATTATTACAAAGGCCACAAATTTGGAGGAGGATTTCTATTCGCTTAAATTACGTTGTATGGACAAATAGATAGATAGATAGATATTTATTGACTGCATAGTATAACAATATTTTAACAAAGTTATGTCTAGCTTGCACAGAGATATGGTTGTATAGAAACCTTACTGCTGAAAATACAATTGTTTTACAAGTAAGATATGCAGTTCGGTAAATTGAATCTATCTTGCAGGAAAAACGATGGAAAAAAAACCTCCATTTAAGAGATTGTGTGGACAAATACTTTTAAATAATTCAAATCAAATAATAGTGTTTCACAACAATTACCTGTCAACAATTACCTGTAGGCTTTGGTTTCTTTGTGAATGCAAAAAATTCTTTGCCCTGTGTCTCTCCCATGATTCCATGAACAAAAAGTGTCTACCCTTTTGAAAGGCCAAAGTTATATATTTTATTTAAACCCCAAATACAAGTCGTAAAAGTACTGCTTATAGATTACGGGAATACCATTAATGTGCCGTACAAAGATTTTCGCTCTATACCTATCTTTACCTATTCCTTTCGAATTCGTTACCAGAAGCAAACAGCTGTGGAGTTGGTGATAACTATTTGTGTTACTGTCGTTGACCCAAATGGAAGTGTGGCGGTTGCAGAGAAGGTGGTTCCTCTTCCAAGTCTTTCTAGTTTAACGATTAAAATGTTTATGAGTGATCCGATGGCGTCTTTGGTTTAGTATTCAAGTGAGGGTCGGCAATCTTTATTTTGCTTTAAAAATCAACAATTTATGGAACTACTGCAGGAAATACAGTAAAATCATTTTTTACACGATTTTGAAATAACGCGGTTCGTCAAGAAGAAATTTTAAATTTTTGTACATTTTATTTCTGATTTAACATAAACTCACAAAAGAAAATAATTTTTACATGATTTTCGAGTACTGCAGTGTGGATATCATCCATATGGCTATTCTACTTCACGGCTTGTTTACTTGAAGAAAAATACTCTTTTTATTTAACATATAAGTTTGACAATGACGACTTAATTAAAATTATTACAATCAATGAGAATTATGATGTCGATATCGACGAAGACGAAGGTGAAGGTCAGATTGAAACGACTAATTTAATTCGTGATTTCTTGAAATTCGCTACAAGTTTGGAACACCATTTTCTTGCTAATGCTCCTGACATGGAGCGTGTATAACAATTCCAACGTAAACTTAATTCCTGTGTTCTGGGTATCAAGAAATATCTAAACAACAGGAGAAATAAAAAAAACATCTTTTACTAGAATTAATTACAAAATAAAACATACATAGATGCCGCTAATAATGAAGATAATTCCGCATTAAGACAAAACCCAATAGTTGTGTTAGACATACATATGTATCTTCTGACGACAGTGCTATTTTTGAGCCAGTCCATAGTAAACGTACACGATTGTTATCAACTAGGGATAAGTAGCTGTACCCTTGCTTCCTAATTTTTGATTTTTTATTTTTTTTTTTTGTACTTATGGATTGAATTTAAACTGTAAACTAAATTTATGTTCTTGTAATAAATGTGAATTGTTTTGTTTTAATATTACTTAATGGAGTTGAATATCACTTTTTTGCACATTTTTTTAAGAAAATATTTAATTTGTTTTTATTTTACACAATTATCTTGTATTTCTTATAGACATTTGTAACGTTACTATTGCAGCGTATAAAAGCCGGCGACAAAGACTGTGCAGGGGCAGTCGACAATCATATCTGAATGTGGTTATCTGACACGAATAAAGGTCATTGAACAAACGTCGTCCGTTGTTTCTATTTCGTGGTATCATTCTTTTCTACAACTCAGAAGTGGGATCGTGTGTGCGCCGACGATTTTCTGCGTGCTGTGGAGAATGCGGGACTTTTTTTGCGTGGCCCATTGAATAGATGACGTCGATCGGTCGATCCTCAGTATGCAACGCCCACCAAAGAAACACTGTGTTCGTGTGCATAGCGAGAAGAACTTTTGGTTAACCATCGATCAGCTGCGGGCTGCTCGAAAGGGGAATACGGTACATGCGCGCGACGAGTCGGAGGGTTTCTCTTGCATTACCATGGACGTGTGTGGGAATCGCGAATCGATTTTTTTTCCTTCGTCGATCAGCTGCGTTTCTTGTCGCTGATAAGCTGCTCGCTGCTGTTCCCGAATCAGCTGAGAGATGGAAGCGGAGTATGACGCGCTGACCCGTGACGAGCTCCGGGAAGTGTTGAAAGAGAACGAGATGCCCAAGTCTGGGACAAAGGAGGAGCTGCTAGCTAGGTTGCTGAACACGGCCATGAGTATGGCCGAGATTGAAGAACCGCATCCGCCGCTCAAGAAAACACAACCAGCGACAGGTACGAATTCGAAATCACCGTCGAGGGTCCCCAAATCCTGTTTTCTTAAACCCAACAACTTTGCATAAGCCAGTGGAGAAGCGGGCGAATGTGAGGGTTGTGGGCGACTCGGACGAACTCATCCTTCTACGTGCGGAGTTGAACCTGGAACTTGTCACCGAGCTGGCCACAGCGGACTGTATTCCGAAGCGTGGAAGAGGAAGGGGATCGATATCCAGCGGGTGTATGCACTGGATGAAAAGGTGTGTGCTTATGGCGGCAACTGGTGGGAGCGGCAGACCTGTGGGGCCGTAGTGGGACAGTAGAGTCGAAGTCGCAGTTCTTCGCAGGGCTATGCCGGAACTTCCCGACGCTGGACGACGAGGCAGACATCCACGATAAACTCCGGGTGCGGCGACAAAGGCCCGGGGAAGATACGGAGGAACACGTATTCAAAATAAAGATGATAGCCGGAATGTGCAGGAGAGTACCCTGGCGAAGTATGTCACCCAGAGCATCACTGACGTCGAATGTCAGGAGGCGTTCAGGGCACTAAGGCCAACCTCGGTCTACGATGTGCTAGACAGGGTCCGGTGGATATTGGGACTGAGGGGCAGTGAAAGTCGCGCGGCGGACAGGCCGCGGCAAAGGGAGGCAAAGGAACGGCAGGACGAGGAGTCAGGTGCTTCGAGTGCCTACAAACGGGACATTACCGGAGGGACTGTCCACGGCCAAATGTCCGGACGAGGGGCAGCGCCGAAAACGAGAAGAAGTCGACCAGAAGGGCCTACTCAGCTGCTGCTAAAGGAGCGTCGAACGGAGTACATCAAGGAGGCAACAGTGAACGGTTATACAGTCACAGTGTTCATCGACCTAGGAAGCGACTGTGTAACCTTGCGTCTGTGTATTGGCACAGCTCTTTTACCTAAATAAATGTGACAAAACCTGGCAAAGGATCATTGCTATTGGTTGATTTTATTCGAAGCAATATACTCTTACATATTCCGCAACAGCTATGTAACATAGTACCCCTTTTTTTGCATTAACAAAAGTATTGACACACTGCATAAGCAACACTTACAACTGATCCATTCTTGAAGTAATAACGGACTTTTGCTGGAAAAATGACGATATTTCCCCTTGAAAAAAACATATTTACAAAGTTTAGTTTGCCACGTGAGTTAAAATTTTGGTTTACTAGTCAAAATGGTACGTAAAGTGAAGGAAACTACAGAAAGCGAACAAAATTATTTTAAGTCGACGGGAACAGAATAAAAACTATCGGGAAATTGCGGAAACTGTGAAAAGAAGAAGAATAACACTGTTCGCAGTGTTATTCGAAGTTTTCAAGAAGTAAGAAGCTTAAGAAATGAGCTGGATACAATGTTGAAGTGGCAAGAAAAGAACCTTTTATTTGTAAATGAAACAGAAATAAGCGAATAGAGTTCGCAAATGAATTGGTTTCAAAAGATAATAACTTCTGGAGTCAAGTTTTGTTTTCAGATGAAAGCAAATTCACTATTTATAAGTCTGACGGATGACTTTTGGTTTGGAGGAAGCCTAATACAAAACTTGATCCATAAAATTTCCAGAGCACTGTAAAACAAGGCGGCTTAAGGGCTCATGGTATGGGGCTGTATGGCGGCTGAAGGGAGGGGAATTAGTATTTATGGGAGGGAATTTGAAAAAAAGCGTTGAAAATCTAAAACATGGAAAAAATTGTTACATTTGTTATGTAAATTAAAATGTAGGTGTGTCAGTATCTTTGTTTACATAAGTGAAGTTGATTTATGTTTTTTTTTATAAATAATAAATACCATTTAGTGAAAAGTATTTACATCAAATATTTGTAAATGTTTTATTGAAATGGATTATCAACTAGAAAATGCGTAGTTTACTCTCTTGCGTGGATATACATGATTCTCGTAAGATATCACACTTGTGCCAATACTTATGTTCATCACTGTATATGCATTACAATTCATTTAGAGAATAAACGCGACTTTAAATTCACGTACGTATAAAATTGGTACTTTACTCCATGCAAAGTATGACAAATGAATATGAATATTTCGAATAAAAGGAATAACAAACTGCTGTTGGTCAATATGGACACTGGAAGTGAATTAAAGATATATAGACAAACTCTGAAAAAGCTGAACATGTTTATTCGGTCGTATCCATATCCATGTGTGTCTTCGAAGGCTTACCTGTGAAAGTACGAAAGAAGATGACCGGTAAGTTTTTATCTGTCACCCAAGCTGATCTGAAAATTATTACAAAGGCCACAAATTTGGAGGAGGATTTCTATTCGCTTAAATTACGTTGTATGGACAAATAGATAGATAGATAGATATTTATTGACTGCATAGTATAACAATATTTTAACAAAGTTATGTCTAGCTTGCACAGAGATATGGTTGTATAGAAACCTTACTGCTGAAAATACAATTGTTTTACAAGTAAGATATGCAGTTCGGTAAATTGAATCTATCTTGCAGGAAAAACGATGGAAAAAAAACCTCCATTTAAGAGATTGTGTGGACAAATACTTTTAAATAATTCAAATCAAATAATAGTGTTTCACAACAATTACCTGTCAACAATTACCTGTAGGCTTTGGTTTCTTTGTGAATGCAAAAAATTCTTTGCCCTGTGTCTCTCCCATGATTCCATGAACAAAAAGTGTCTACCCTTTTGAAAGGCCAAAGTTATATATTTTATTTAAACCCCAAATACAAGTCGTAAAAGTACTGCTTATAGATTACGGGAATACCATTAATGTGCCGTACAAAGATTTTCGCTCTATACCTATCTTTACCTATTCCTTTCGAATTCGTTACCAGAAGCAAACAGCTGTGGAGTTGGTGATAACTATTTGTGTTACTGTCGTTGACCCAAATGGAAGTGTGGCGGTTGCAGAGAAGGTGGTTCCTCTTCCAAGTCTTTCTAGTTTAACGATTAAAATGTTTATGAGTGATCCGATGGCGTCTTTGGTTTAGTATTCAAGTGAGGGTCGGCAATCTTTATTTTGCTTTAAAAATCAACAATTTATGGAACTACTGCAGGAAATACAGTAAAATCATTTTTTACACGATTTTGAAATAACGCGGTTCGTCAAGAAGAAATTTTAAATTTTTGTACATTTTATTTCTGATTTAACATAAACTCACAAAAGAAAATAATTTTTACATGATTTTCGAGTACTGCAGTGTGGATATCATCCATATGGCTATTCTACTTCACGGCTTGTTTACTTGAAGAAAAATACTCTTTTTATTTAACATATAAGTTTGACAATGACGACTTAATTAAAATTATTACAATCAATGAGAATTATGATGTCGATATCGACGAAGACGAAGGTGAAGGTCAGATTGAAACGACTAATTTAATTCGTGATTTCTTGAAATTCGCTACAAGTTTGGAACACCATTTTCTTGCTAATGCTCCTGACATGGAGCGTGTATAACAATTCCAACGTAAACTTAATTCCTGTGTTCTGGGTATCAAGAAATATCTAAACAACAGGAGAAATAAAAAAAACATCTTTTACTAGAATTAATTACAAAATAAAACATACATAGATGCCGCTAATAATGAAGATAATTCCGCATTAAGACAAAACCCAATAGTTGTGTTAGACATACATATGTATCTTCTGACGACAGTGCTATTTTTGAGCCAGTCCATAGTAAACGTACACGATTGTTATCAACTAGGGATAAGTAGCTGTACCCTTGCTTCCTAATTTTTGATTTTTTATTTTTTTTTTTTGTACTTATGGATTGAATTTAAACTGTAAACTAAATTTATGTTCTTGTAATAAATGTGAATTGTTTTGTTTTAATATTACTTAATGGAGTTGAATATCACTTTTTTGCACATTTTTTTAAGAAAATATTTAATTTGTTTTTATTTTACACAATTATCTTGTATTTCTTATAGACATTTGTAACGTTACTATTGCAGCGTATAAAAGCCGGCGACAAAGACTGTGCAGGGGCAGTCGACAATCATATCTGAATGTGGTTATCTGACACGAATAAAGGTCATTGAACAAACGTCGTCCGTTGTTTCTATTTCGTGGTATCATTCTTTTCTACAACTCAGAAGTGGGATCGTGTGTGCGCCGACGATTTTCTGCGTGCTGTGGAGAATGCGGGACTTTTTTTGCGTGGCCCATTGAATAGATGACGTCGATCGGTCGATCCTCAGTATGCAACGCCCACCAAAGAAACACTGTGTTCGTGTGCATAGCGAGAAGAACTTTTGGTTAACCATCGATCAGCTGCGGGCTGCTCGAAAGGGGAATACGGTACATGCGCGCGACGAGTCGGAGGGTTTCTCTTGCATTACCATGGACGTGTGTGGGAATCGCGAATCGATTTTTTTTCCTTCGTCGATCAGCTGCGTTTCTTGTCGCTGATAAGCTGCTCGCTGCTGTTCCCGAATCAGCTGAGAGATGGAAGCGGAGTATGACGCGCTGACCCGTGACGAGCTCCGGGAAGTGTTGAAAGAGAACGAGATGCCCAAGTCTGGGACAAAGGAGGAGCTGCTAGCTAGGTTGCTGAACACGGCCATGAGTATGGCCGAGATTGAAGAACCGCATCCGCCGCTCAAGAAAACACAACCAGCGACAGGTACGAATTCGAAATCACCGTCGAGGGTCCCCAAATCCTGTTTTCTTAAACCCAACAACTTTGCATAAGCCAGTGGAGAAGCGGGCGAATGTGAGGGTTGTGGGCGACTCGGACGAACTCATCCTTCTACGTGCGGAGTTGAACCGGGAACTTGTCACCGAGCTGGCCACAGCGGACTGTATTCCGAAGCGTGGAAGAGGAAGGGGATCGATATCCAGCGGGTGTATGCACTGGATGAAAAGGTGTGTGCTTATGGCGGCAACTGGTGGGAGCGGCAGACCTGTGGGGCCGTAGTGGGACAGTAGAGTCGAAGTCGCAGTTCTTCGCAGGGCTATGCCGGAACTTCCCGACGCTGGACGACGAGGCAGACATCCACGATAAACTCCGGGTGCGGCGACAAAGGCCCGGGGAAGATACGGAGGAACACGTATTCAAAATAAAGATGATAGCCGGAATGTGCAGGAGAGTACCCTGGCGAAGTATGTCACCCAGAGCATCACTGACGTCGAATGTCAGGAGGCGTTCAGGGCACTAAGGCCAACCTCGGTCTACGATGTGCTAGACAGGGTCCGGTGGATATTGGGACTGAGGGGCAGTGAAAGTCGCGCGGCGGACAGGCCGCGGCAAAGGGAGGCAAAGGAACGGCAGGACGAGGAGTCAGGTGCTTCGAGTGCCTACAAACGGGACATTACCGGAGGGACTGTCCACGGCCAAATGTCCGGACGAGGGGCAGCGCCGAAAACGAGAAGAAGTCGACCAGAAGGGCCTACTCAGCTGCTGCTAAAGGAGCGTCGAACGGAGTACATCAAGGAGGCAACAGTGAACGGTTATACAGTCACAGTGTTCATCGACCTAGGAAGCGACTGTGTAACCTTGCGTCTGTGTATTGGCACAGCTCTTTTACCTAAATAAATGTGACAAAACCTGGCAAAGGATCATTGCTATTGGTTGATTTTATTCGAAGCAATATACTCTTACATATTCCGCAACAGCTATGTAACATAGTACCCCTTTTTTTGCATTAACAAAAGTATTGACACACTGCATAAGCAACACTTACAACTGATCCATTCTTGAAGTAATAACGGACTTTTGCTGGAAAAATGACGATATTTCCCCTTGAAAAAAACATATTTACAAAGTTTAGTTTGCCACGTGAGTTAAAATTTTGGTTTACTAGTCAAAATGGTACGTAAAGTGAAGGAAACTACAGAAAGCGAACAAAATTATTTTAAGTCGACGGGAACAGAATAAAAACTATCGGGAAATTGCGGAAACTGTGAAAAGAAGAAGAATAACACTGTTCGCAGTGTTATTCGAAGTTTTCAAGAAGTAAGAAGCTTAAGAAATGAGCTGGATACAATGTTGAAGTGGCAAGAAAAGAACCTTTTATTTGTAAATGAAACAGAAATAAGCGAATAGAGTTCGCAAATGAATTGGTTTCAAAAGATAATAACTTCTGGAGTCAAGTTTTGTTTTCAGATGAAAGCAAATTCACTATTTATAAGTCTGACGGATGACTTTTGGTTTGGAGGAAGCCTAATACAAAACTTGATCCATAAAATTTCCAGAGCACTGTAAAACAAGGCGGCTTAAGGGCTCATGGTATGGGGCTGTATGGCGGCTGAAGGGAGGGGAATTAGTATTTATGGGAGGGAATTTGAAAAAAAGCGTTGAAAATCTAAAACATGGAAAAAATTGTTACATTTGTTATGTAAATTAAAATGTAGGTGTGTCAGTATCTTTGTTTACATAAGTGAAGTTGATTTATGTTTTTTTTTATAAATAATAAATACCATTTAGTGAAAAGTATTTACATCAAATATTTGTAAATGTTTTATTGAAATGGATTATCAACTAGAAAATGCGTAGTTTACTCTCTTGCGTGGATATACATGATTCTCGTAAGATATCACACTTGTGCCAATACTTATGTTCATCACTGTATATGCATTACAATTCATTTAGAGAATAAACGCGACTTTAAATTCACGTACGTATAAAATTGGTACTTTACTCCATGCAAAGTATGACAAATGAATATGAATATTTCGAATAAAAGGAATAACAAACTGCTGTTGGTCAATATGGACACTGGAAGTGAATTAAAGATATATAGACAAACTCTGAAAAAGCTGAACATGTTTATTCGGTCGTATCCATATCACACGAAAAAAGTAGCTTTTATGTTTTTTTCAAATGATGCAACGCAATATCTTGAGAATAAAGCGTTATGTATGCTTCAGCACTACCAACAAAAGTGCACTGAATTTATTCTGAAGTTTGATCCAAATATGGAGAAAGTTTTGGAGCTAAACTTGATGAGTCCAGATAAGCAATCCCTCAACAAACAGCTTTTGTCCATGTAATTGCAACCACTACTTCAGAAAATTTAATTGCAACAAAAGTATTCTACCGGATAATGTGCAACCAAAGATTTTTACGAAGGACTTGCAAAATCTTCCCATTTCATGTGGGGCAATATATCTGTTCTGGTGCTTGATAATAAAGCAATTTCGAAAGGATTCATATTTGGGTATAATTTTTTTAAGCAAGGAGTACTAGAATTTTAGTGCCTGCCATTGGTATCCAAATATTGTACATCTTTAAGTGATGTTGGAGAACTGCCCAAGTGTTGATAAAATATGCTTGGCAGATACCGATGGGTAGGGCATCCTGCTATTAAACAAGTTATATCAGTGTTCGCCTTGCTAGCTCCACTAACAGCCTGACTAGTGAGACAAAAAAGAGGAGAAGGAAAGGTCAAAATCCAACAGCAGCAGCTAACGTACTCATTTAACAACCAATTAACACCAGACTAGTCAAAATGACTGTTTGTGGTATTTCAATTTAAAATTCCTATATATATATCATGACCTTCAGTTATAACAAAAGAATTAATTTAATATACTAAGCATCATAAATATATTACTGTCGCTCGAAAATATATTGTAAACTCAGCTTCCAAAACGTGGCCAGGTCATGTTTTCTTTAATACCTTTGATGTAGCCGGAATAAATTCCTGGATATTGGAAGTAAATGGTTTCAAATAAAACAATTTATAATAATACGACAAATTTAATTTGCTCTAATTGCAAGAAACATGCATGCGGGTAATGTGCAAAAAGGAAAATGTGTTTTTGTAAAGATTGTGACTGATTAAATATAAAAAAAAAATATTTCTGTGGTACATACTTTTTTATATTTCAAAATAAACAGCAAATTAATGGATTTATGACAAAAATATTTTATTAAACTAATTTTGCATTAAATAAAAGTAAATAAAAGCTCTGGTCGCCATGGTATACATACCCACACGTAGAAAGTAGAAGGGTGGCACTACAGCCCACAAGGGACCAGGGCCTGGCTTCTACAACAACTACTCGTGTTGTGCGCGGTACTGTTCTCTCACGAGTAGAAGGGATCTAGAGTTTTTTGCCGACTCCGAACGGCGGGATTATACTCCAGGATGGAAAGAAGTGGTTCAAAACAATAACATTCATTCGGAGATCGAGGCTCTTTTCACTAGCCTCTGCTTAAACTCTAAAGAAAACTACTATACATTAGCCGGAGAGTTGAACGTTAAACACGGCGAATTTCGTAATAATGATTCAAATGAGAGAGTAAACGCTCCCTTAGTGTGAATGGAACAGAACACAATTGAATTCAGACTGAATTTGCTTGCAACGGATAGACCTCTTTTTCTAGGAGCGGGTCCTATCTGGCTGTTATGCTAATCGACAGACAACTAACGATATTTAACATGAAGCGATACACTAGGAACTGTTTAACTACGGTCGACAATGAATGTGATCACTGAGATCTCGCCGCGGTAATACGACCTGTATATAAGAATAAGTTGTAGGAACTGGAGGAATATGCTTAAATGCATCCTTATTATTACAATAAGGTACGTTGGCGACGATTTTCTAGAGCCTTAGTCAGAGAAATAAGTTCGAGTGTGAGCAATTCTGCTACTTCACGTGCAAAAATGTATACTTCAGTCAATACTTAAACTCTTGTACAGGTGGTTTACAGATCTACAGAGTGCAGAGATACGCTTTCTGAAGTCACGGAGTAACAGTACTCCATGAATTTATTCGTCAAAATTGCAATATAGCTGTAAGCTTGTATTGTGGCAATAAGATTTGGGGTGTAAAATCTAATAACTACAACATGTTGCCGTAAATAAAACCGGAGAAGAGATCAAATGACATTTAGTGCATTTGACTCGACAGAACAACAGACAACGGGAACCTACTTATTATCATCATAAAACTCAAATAATCCAATCATAAAAATCAAATAATATAAAATTAAATAATAATCAAAGAACAAAAAACTGTTATGCAGTGCAATGAAGTAATTCGGCAGAGCACACACGCTTCCGTTCCCTTCCCTCCTCTCGCCGTTCTTCACAAACCATAGCAACGCATTCTCGGTAGCAACTACCGCATGCTCTCCATACGGAGCATCTGACGTAGCGTATTATGGATTGTGAATTTTTTGTTAGTAGAGTAATTCAAATCAATGTATGGGCATAACACCTACATTGATTTATGTTGGAAAGCCGTACGCAGAAATTTACACTTCTAAATTCTGCTTTACTAACTGCATTGGCGGAGTCTTTTACAGGATATCTGTGACTGGAATGAGAAGGTAATTCCGGGTTGATGTGAGTTTTCGTGGGCTTTGAGCAAATCTCATCATTGTGTACGTTCACCTCTCCCGCTATAAGGCTTGCTCCTCGTTCGTAAGCATTTAATCCAATACTGCTTTATTTATAAAAGCCCAAAGCTGGATAGCAATTCAACTTACAATGAGTTTGATGAAATTGTTGTTGCGGGCGATTATAATGTACACAACTTAGTTTCGACATTCAGGGCAGACAACACTCGAAGGAAGATATGTTGAAATCATTGCTGAGGTAAATAATTGGACCCAGTTTTTAAATGAGCCAACCTGACATTGCAGTTCATACCGCCAACACCTTGGACATATTTCTCACGTTTCATCCTGAGAAATATTCAGTTGACATATTGTCGCTTATAGGCTCGTCAGACCACTGTGTGGTATTAGCCCGCACTCGCTCCTATTAGAACAAAGCCCTATACGAATAGTATGGCTGGAGCGGCCTAAGCAACTTCTTTAGGGATTTTGACTCGTTACTATGCTTCGTCGATAGTGACGTGGATGCCGCTGATAACACGATTACAAACATTATTTTGTTGGGTATGAAATTCTTCATTCCTCACAGACTGAAGAGTAACAAACCCAAGACAAACGCTTGATATGATTCGAGCTGCAAAACAAGCTTCCTGACTTACAAAGCCAATCCTTCTGAGAAAAACTGGAAGAAGTTGAAACGGGCATAAAATGACTGCAATACATATATTAGACGTGTTAAATTCTTTTACGATTAAAAGTTGAGGCAGAAAGTGCTGCTTTGTCCCAAAGGTGGAAAACCCCGCCTGTTCTTTTTGCAGCAAGCTCGACGCTGCCAGATTGTACTCTGTCTCTGCCTGTACTTGAGAGCGTATATTTCGCAATGGAGCAAATTCATTTTCGCAGTCCTATAGTTACAAGAGTACTTGAAGATCTAAACGTGCACAGATCCCCTGGGCCGGATGGTATATTCTCTGTTCTTTTGAAGAGTTGTTCTTCTACCACTGCGTCACCCACCTCCTATCGAAGCATAGCACTTACATTTCTACTTTCTAAGGTCATGGAAACGCAGATAAAGCGTCAGCTTATGAAATATCTTGAAACCCGGAAGCTTCTTAAAAACCGGCAGTATGGCTTTCGCAACAACAGGTCCACCGGTGATTTAATGACATCTTTGCACAACGTAGGAAAAAGCAAGATTGTTGCGTTTAATATTTCAAAAGCATTTGACAGAGTCTGGCATCAGGCTCTATTGTTGAAAATGCGTGCTTATGGTGTCGATGAATCTCTTCTTCAATAGAATAAAAATAACCTTTCCAACCGTTCAATACAAGTCGTATTGGATGGGTTCAAGTCTGATATTCACCATATTAATAATGATGTTCCCCAGGGCTCCGTTTTATCTCAAACACTCTTTCTCATTTTTATAAATGATCTCATGGCAGTCACTTATAATCCAATTCAATATTTTGCTGGTGACAGTGCCCTCAGCTTTTTATATTCGTTCCTTGGCTCTCGAACCTCCTCTTCGGCCATAGACTTGGAACGGCAGCGTATGATAAGCTCATTAAATTCCGATCTTGACAACATAATTGATAGAGTAGAATTTAATGCTTCCAAGACCCAGTGCTGTCTACTGTCACTTAAGTGTTCCTAAAATAACCAGCTTTTATCCATGATTGGCTGTAGCGTTGCTGAAACCGAACGACTTTTCACCCTCGGTATGTACATATATCACCAAAACTTATTGGGAACGATCACATATTCGAGATCGCAAAAAATGCAGCGAAATGTCCAGGTTATAGCGCTATAGCGATACATGCATCCCTTTTGATCTGGCAACAATATAAATGCATATAAGGCGTACGTCCGCCCAAGCCTTGAGTATTACGCTCCTATTTGGTCTGGAGCTCCCTAGACCTCCCTGCACCTACTAGGTAGAATTCAACAGCGAGCGATAAAATTTATTTGTAATACTAATGCTGCGAAGTCAATCGAATCGCAAGAACATTGACGAAATGTTGCGTCTTTATCACTATTTTATCGCTATTAAAACAAAAAATGCTTTAATGAGTTAGCCAGTTGCATCCCCCCCCCCCCCCTTCAAGGATTTATCTGCAATACTCGCTTCGCTAGTAATGCCCATCCGTTCGCCCTTAAGCCCACCTTCGGGCGTACAGTTACGTTTAGAAACTCGTTCTTCAGCCGCACCACACGAATATGGAATGCTTTTCCCAGCTCAACTTTTCCTCGTCCTTACAATCCGCAGTTTCAATTGGTTTTCGACATGCAATGGAGTAGTGCACAGGCGCCTGCTTGATTAACACGGAAAAGGCGTTCGACACCGTATTGTTAAAAGATCTTTTCCCAAAGTTGATCTATGACATTTTTATTTAGTTGATACGGAGTCACACTGTTCGGTATGGCGCCAATCAATAGTCTCATCTTTGGGGCTTACTACCCTAATGATATGTACCAAAAAAGATACGTCTTAACTGAACAGGTTTCAGCCTTTGTTTTAGTTTAAGTTTTAAGTTAAGTAAATTTAAGAACATTATCGAAAAGTTTTTTAAGTTTCCTTGTATGAAAATTAAAATTAAGAACGAATAAATAAAAAGATGGCGAAAGGTACAGAAACAATATAATCATAGATTATATAAGAACACTTGTTAAGAGTCAGTTAGATCAAGAGATTAGAAAAGTGAGCTGAGTTTTAATTATTTTTGTATAGTACTAAGAACAGTCTATAAAAACAACAAAAAACGAAGGAACTAATGTTTCCTGCAAATGCCAACATGTTTGTCTTCGAAGTCTTACCCGTGAAGGTACGGAAGAAGATATGCGATGAGTTTTTGTCTGTTACTCAAGCTAATCCGATAAATATTTTGCAAATTTCACATAATTGGAGCAGAATTTCTATTCGCTTAAATAACCTTGAATGGAAAAATACTTTTAAGTAATTTAAAATCTATAAATATTTTAAAACAATTACCTCCAGGTATTTACGTATGCTTACGTTCTACAGCTTATTAATGGTCGTTGGGACTAACCGCCCCAACACGAGCTGAGGTTCAAGATTTAGTATAAACGCCTCACAAGCAATCGGGTTTTTAAACGGTGAATCTCGGGCAGCAGTTCTTTGCAGCAACACGAGCTGAGGTTCAAGATTTAGTATAAGCGCCTCACAAGCAATCGGGTTTTTAAACGGTGAATCTCGGGCAGCAGTTCTTTGCAGCAACACGAGCTGAGGTTCAAGATTTAGTATAAGCGCCTCACAAGCAATCGGGTTTTTAAACGGTGAATCTCGGGCAGCAGTTCTTTGCAGTTTTTTTTTAACCTCTAGCTAACTCCCGAGATCTTCTAGCCGAAGCCTAAAGATTGGATAGCCGCCTTCAGTTTATAGTCAGAAAAAGAAAGTTTGACGGCTTGGAACATCAAAGGAAATAGGAAAGTTGAAAGAGAGAACTTAGTCGAACGGGCTGCCTATCTTGAATCCAAGGACAAGAAAAGATGATCATTCCCATGAAAACAGGAGTGATCTTGAGCCTGATAGTTTTCTCAAAGTTATCGTGGAGTGCCACCGTGGAGTTCTGAGACGCCATTTTGTTGCAGCGGGTTAGCCACAGAGGCAGCTTCAATGAGGAGGAGAAGGACGATGGTACGATGGTGGCGACTCGTCAGACGGGGTGGTTTTTGTCCACCTCACTCTCATATCACTCATTGGACAATCAAAATTGTGCGTAGCTAGCTAACTAATGAAAGATACAAAGAAAGAGGAAGAAAAGGTTGTAAAGAAAAGTGGCTGATACCCTGACAAAACTGTGGACAAACATCTGCCACAGGAAAGGAAAAGAGTCGAAAGAAAAACGAAGGTGTTCAAGGCCTATATCCTTAGCTAACTAATCCATCTTAAACCTTAACTAACCTACTCATGTTAAAACTGAGTCCACTTTAGTTCGTTCGGCGATAAATATTCGTTAAGAACCTGTGAGTGCCTGAAGTTGTTGGCACAAATAGCATCCCGATTCTCATGTCACTGTCAACATGAACTTTGCTATCTCTTTTGGCGAATATGTAAGAGATAGCCCCTTGTGAGACGCTAATAACGGCCTAGAGGTCCACCCCGCTTGCTACACCAAGAAGGACGGCCTTCTCTATATCCCACACACACACAACCGGCAAGTATGACCTTACTCCATTAAACTAATCTTTAGGAAAATTCAAATTAAATAATAAAAAAGAGAAGAAAGAAAATAGAAAAAAATAAAAGTAAAAAGCATTGGGCCGGGGGTCAAGCCCTGGCCAAAGGCTACAGGACAACACACTACACAGAGGTGTTTCAAGTATTTGAAACCAACTGATTTAACTTTTTTTGGGCACTTAGAATGAAAATTATATCCTCGAAAGTGTGGGTTCAGACCTCTTTTCCCGAACACTCACTAAACTTCTTTACACATTTACGAAACATTCAATGAAAATTGATGAAAACAAAAAAAATCAACTTGATAGTCCGGCAGAAGTGGTGGCAGCTGGCTTGTAAATATCCGGCACGCTCTCTCTTTGTTACGAAGTGCGATTCCTTTGTTTTTGAAGCCGTTTTGGCACTTGCAATAACTAAGTCGACCCTTGGATTGGTTTGACCAGGAGTCATTTAATCATTTCAAATGATTGACACAATTTTTTCACCCTCTCAGGAGTTACTCGGCTTCGCAGTGACGAGATTACCGAATATCTATTTGATATTCAACGACAACTTTGCTTATTGAATTCGGTTCGCTTTTCATTATTATTGGTGTGTATAGTTGTAGTATTAATAATAATAATAATGGCTGTAGTGCCAGCCCAAAAGGGGCCAGGGCCTAGCTTGTACAAAAACTACTCGTGTTGTGCGTGCTACTGTTCTCTAACGAGTAGAAGGGACCTACAGTTTTTTGCCGACTCCGAACGGCGGGATTTGAGAAGTTTTTCATAGACAATTAATACTCTTTGAGTGTTCTCAGCAACTCGAAAGAGGTGGTGCCGTTAAAAAAATGCTAGGTATCCCGTCGGGGATTCGAAGCCGGACTTTCTGTGCGGCGGTCGACGCACTTACCACTACGCCACGGTGACCGCGATAGAATGTAATTAGTACTTTATGAATTGTAAAGATCAAATGATGAACTTCAAAATATGTTGCATTAATTTGAATAGCTGAATTCCCGTCTCCTGGGGCCCAAAGTCGTCGGTCAGCGCTGCTCATGGAGAAAAGACAGAATGAAAGAAAAATGTGGTGTGGTTAACGGGAACTTCTCTGCTCGCGGTTAACTTAGCTTCTGGTAACTGGCCTGATTGATTGCATGACCTGTTTGACTTGCAAATTTCGTATGTTGCCGCCACATTTAAATCTTCGTTTTGTATATATATATATACATATATATCTTTTTTTTCATTGTATTTCCACCCGGACAATATTCGCAAGGAGAAAAATCTGCGCTAGTTGTTCACTATTATTCTTTTTAATCGTTCAACCCTGAGTTGCCCTTTCTTTGTTCGCCTGATTAATTTTACATTTGTTTCCTTTTTTTGGCTCTATACTATACTATACTACATTTTCTCACATTCTGCTTGAACTAGAATTTTCTTCCTTACGCAGAGGTCCCTACCTAGTCCGTCTGTCCCATTCGTCAGGGTGATTTATTTTTAAGCTCCAATTTAGCCGCTAGTAGTAGTTATTAGTCAATTTTCTGATAAATTTAACCACAGATCAATAGGAAATTTAAGACAAAATTTATGCAGTATTTGTGAGGAGGACATCGATCCTCGTAGGAGCACTTTGTTAGGTAAGTTTGTCCACGGGAATCATTAAGTATTCAAAATTTTCCTTTTTATTTAGGTTTCAGGAGGGATGTTAGATGCAGTTATGGGAAACATGTAGACACAAGTAAGAAGAGGAATCATTTTAATTAAACAGCCTACCCTTATTTGTTTCAGGTAAGAACTGAAATTACATAAAGAGGGAATGAGAAAGTGAAAATCTTTAGTTGCAGCCGTTGTCTGTTGCCTTTTGGCCTCTTCACCACTACACCCTAGTAGGGGATCACTTGGCCACTGCTGGGTTGCTCGTATATCCGTCGGGCTGAGCCCATCTGGCTGCCGAGCCCTGCCAACATTTAGACCTGGATCCTGGCGGATAACATGCTCACCATACTCTTCAATAAATCATTTGTCAATATGTTGTCCATTAAAACCACATTTAATGCAAGTCTATATCTTCCAATTTGGACATTTAAGCTTGCCAAGTAAATTCCCACTGACAGTGATTCCCTTTTGGCAAACCCCTTGTTTTCATTTACATTACACTCCACCTGATGCAGTAAATTTTTACAATCAGACAATTTTAAGTCGTCCCTGCAGAAACAGACAGGAAGGAGGCAACAAGTTACCTATTTTATATGTATTTATAACCAATCTTATAAGAATCAAAGGAAAAATTATTTATTATTATTTCATTTGGTTGGTTTCTTGTTTGGTTAAGAATATCTGATGGCATTGGAATTGGCCACAATGCCAGGATTTAACCTCTACACATTTAATATGGAGTTAACAAAATTAATTCAAATATTATGTCCTTAACATTCTCTGTGATATTTTCCTCTGAATAAAGAAGAAAGTCCGCACTTGAATAAAATACAAATCATTTGGGCATATTTCACTTTATCTACTACAATTGTTTTCCTTACCGTACACTGCGAAAAAATGATTCGGCAATAGATAGAGTAACGTAGTATAAGCTTATCAAGAACTTTTTCATTTCCCTTGATATGATAAGAGAAAGAGAAAGCCACCTCCACACACGCAATCAGAAACTGTCCATTATGTTAGTAGTGCAAAGAGTATAGAAATCCTAAAAGAGAAGAAATAATCCCATATCCTATTTGCCAGAAAATGAATTTGTACTATTTTCTAGTGGCACTTTCTAGTTAATGCATGTATGTATGTCCAAACTGCATTCTATTTTGCATTGAATAGTCAGATAACACTTTTTTTATTTCCTTACATCACGAACATAAACTTTCAGTGCATAAGTCTGCATCACCTTCACATCATGACTTTCTTGTAACACGCCTTTACTATCGTCAAGGCATTAAGTGAAGCATCTGCTGAATGATGTGCAGAGACATGTTGAAATGTTAATTTGGGGAAACAGACGACTGAAAGTTCGACTTCTAACGACAAGCCATTCACAAAACGTCTGGTTGCACGCGCGAGAGCTTGTCACATTTTGAAATATGTATATTATTGAGTAACAATAGGTCATGTCATGTTGTATATTGCAGTCAGATCAGTCATGTATAAAACGATACAAATTCTTGAATTAAGACTTAGTCGGTGCAGACATTTTGGTGCATAAAAAATGGTGCATTAATTTTTTGCAGCGTAAATTGCTTTATTAAATTAATTTATTATTATGCGGTTGCCAAAAAAATTTTAACATATAGTCCTCATCATACAATATCAATCGTCATCATTCAATATCAATAACAATGTTCATACTTTTCTGTATCTTATCTTATCAAGAAAAAAGTTTTAGCTCTTAAACTTTTGCAATATGTATTTAGTATTAAAAAGCAATCTATTTAACATTAAGGTTTTCTCAAGTAGTAGGTGCCACTTCTGTAGAAACAAATGACAAATGACATCCGCAAATTTAGCGGATGTCATCTGATTTGCACACACATAAATAAAAATTAAGTTATCATTACAAATTTTTAAAAAATAAACTTATAGAAGTTTATATACTAGTACATAACATCTAAGAATAAGCTATGCTACCAACTATTCCACATAAATCAATCCCCAGATGGGCTAGCTTTGTACAAATATGGTTAGACAACATTTTTTCTTCAGATTATTTTCGATTGCAAAATTTAATTTTTTTTAATTGGTCCACTGAACCCCAGAAGTCTAGTATGGTTCCACAGACGTATCACAAATGTATATTATGTCTTCAGATTAAGTTCATGCCATTAAGATCTTCGTTATACAGAAACTTCCTGTTAAACCTTACAGATTTCAAATTGTCAAATATTTGTGCCCTGTAATCCTCTATCCGACAAAAGAAAGTAAGGCTATGCCATACAGACATAACAAAGTATGGCCAGGTTTTTGGAAGCAAGCGAAACGCAGGGAACGGATCTGCAGACGAATTGGTTACATTTATGTTAGTTCGTTTTTATAGTTCTGAAACGAATTTTTATGTCAATCTAACAATTACAATGCTAATTAACGAATTGGGTATTCCTTATTCCTAAAAGAAAATTTAGAATTTTATTCCATCACACAAAATTGGGAAACAGTTACAAATTAGAAATGGAAATATTCACTCATCGAGTCGACTGCGAGTGGGCAGATAATTTCAAGGAACTTACACTATTATGACATACATATGTCTCATTGCGAAGCATATCTGTCTCGAATAATTGTTCATCCTCTAACACAGAAAATTTTTACTTAATATCTACCTTTTACCCATTAGCAGAAAAATTGGAACTCAATACTGTAAGTTTGACGTAAATTTTTAGAAGTATTGCAAGAAATATTCCCAGCCAATCGCAGAAAATAGAGTGTTTACAAATATGTAAATATGCACTTCTAACCTTAAGTATATTGCCTCACAGTTTTTAAAATTTTTTATAAAAATATAGTTGCCTTATTTATCATGAAAAAGCTCATTACAATACGCACCTTATACAATCTTGTCTTAATTCCATTTGCGCACAAGTCGTGTTGAAGATGCTCCATCGCCGTACCGATCATGATTATCATTGTTTAAAAGAGAGGATAAAATCTTCGATTTTTGCCAAAAATAGATATGCGCCATCGTTACCAACTAACACAAATCATTTGACGGAGTTACAGACGGCATAAGTATAATCCAGTTGATGGAGCATAGTATAAAGCCCCTATAAACAGCTGCACAGATCATTTCCTAAGACCCAGCAAGCGATATACAGTATGAATGTACAGTGTGCTGTGAGTGTGGAAATCAAAGAATGGGAGAATATCTTTGCAAAAGAGTGAAAGTGATTCATGTGCTTCCACGTGCTCATGTTAAACAATCGTTGCTGTAATCGAATTGCAGTGTCACTTCATTTTGACTGCACTCTACTGCTATCTTCTTATATATATAGTATAGAACAGACACCTTCACGAAGTCATTACTGAAACTCTGAGCAATAAATCGATGAATTACTTTCAAGGTCGAATTGTACATCGTGTTCAGCTCAAGATACGTAAGAAATCTTCATTGCTGAGTTCTCTTCAAATGCATCATCTTTATCCATCACTTGTATTGCAATCATCGGGAACAGATGAAATATTATTAACGATCATACCATACGTGATATTATCTCAGAAAATACTTATTGTGTATCAAAAATTGTACATATGTGTATTATTTGTAAGTGAATGTCAGATTCTGCGTTATAACTAGTTACCGGTATAAAGATTTGTAATGCAATATTATCCAGTTTTGCTCTGGATGCTATGCACTTCGGTACAGTTGAATATAAGTCTTAAAAAAAAGTAATTTAGCTGTAGGAAGAGCCATATATAATAAAAATATATATGTATCTGACACAGGTTATTTAAACATATACATATACAGATATTTAATATAAAAATATGTAGGGAATAACTGGGACAAATGAAAAAAAGTGATAACTTTGCTTTATCGTCTTATGGGACACCTGCTAAACTGAAAGAAAAAACAAGCCCACAACCGCATAAACTCCTATTATTTTAATTTTTATTAACTTTATTAACTCTTAATTGTCTCAAAGAAAATTGGAGTTATCAGGACTTCAATTTATTACATACAAGGCAGAGTTTATACGAAAAAACAACAATAAACACGGTACTATACACAATCTATGCACACACTATTTTGCTAATTTTTTGGGTTTATTTTGGTGCCTTTATTCACTTTCTTTATATAAAAACTAAATTTTGAGTTCGTATGGCCAAGATGCTGACGCAGTTCTTTATGTAGCTACTTCAATGTTAATAAATTTAAAAATCTTACAAAAATCGAAATAGTACTTCCATATGTACATTTGTGTACTGAGTCATAGGCCCATACTGTTTTCTGTACAGTATTTCTACACAGTAATACCATTTTATTATTTTCTAATCTACTTTCTCAAAAGGATTGGCCCAAGTTATATTCAAAATTGAAAAAAAACAAATCATTAAAGTAGACATACTCAGAAATCGTATAAGGTAGTTAATACCGCTTACAGTCAGGAATTACAGAACTGTTGAAAATGCAATAGTTCGGAAAATTACTTACTCTCTACAAGAGGTCACTCACTTTCAAGATCATTTTTTGTGACAATGACTTTGGCAATTCGATTTTATATTCCACGTTAAAGCTTACATTCCACAACTGCAACTAGCTATTAACTTGAAAACTAAATTAGTCACCTGGTGTTGTTTTTCTGAATTAAAATTTTTAAATCGCTTATTTTTCGTGAAACCGGTTTGAAGTTTCTTGACGTTAATATTGATAGAATGATAATTGTTATAAATTAGAGTAGTGATGTGTTAAGTAATATTTAAAAAAGAATAAAATCATACAAGAATGTACTTGATTTACTAGCTGTTAGGTATATTTATTGACGAATTAATTTTTCTTACAGGAAAACGTACTTAAAACTGCATAACGCTGTATTTATTTATTTATATTTCGTTTTTTTTTACCTACTGTAAGACGTTCGTTTTAAATGGATACAATTAAACAATGGTATGGAAAAGACGCTAGGAACAATTGACTTCTTACTATACTATGTCATTTCGGTTGCTATTGGATGTCTTGATGGAACGCAAATTAAATTTCAAGCTTTAAAAAATATACAATATTATAAGGGAACTTGAGTTATAAGCAACTAAAAAACATAGCGCATTTATCAATAATTCGGAAAAAAGTGACATGCATGAGTACGACACAGTGTTAAGATATCACTCAGTCCAAAATTCGAGCATCAATTAATTTTGTTCACTTATTTATAAGAAACCAGTGCATCTGCCTATATGTACACCCAATTCTGTTTTATACCATAGATTGTTATGTAAGATAAAGTCGTGTAAAAAAAACGCGTAAAAACTACAAAAAGGGTGTTTTCCTTAATTTGTTCTATTTACAATTGGTCTGACAAGTAAATTTGCTTGTATAGACAAAAAGGTCTAACCCTTAATTTGTGATATGAACACATTTCGCAAAAATTAAATTTGACAAACAAATTTAAGCCTAAAAGATTTTGAATTATTCTTGATGGAATTATCGTACAAAAAATGATTTTTCCTTTTTTCAAACCGTATTAAATGAAAATCCCTTAAAAAACGTCCCTGCAAAAAAGACCGTATAAAAACAGAATTATGTATACATTAATAAAACACAATATAAATATGCATGATTATGATCCTTCATAGGCGTACGTATGTATGTAAATAGTTATCCAAAGTCAACACAACTTCGGAATTTATCACGTCATTAAACATTTTTCTTTCACAATTGATAAATTCTTTTTAAATGTTCCTCTCAATAACAAAGGTTGTTCTCAAGTAGGAAAACTCATTCGTAATCGGAATATGTTTTTATTTCTCGTCTATGTACGTATGTGAGTAAATGGATGTAGGAAAATAATACCAACGGTCTTTATTACCAAGTGGCTGATATGTTTTACGAAAATTTCAGACTAAAAAATTGCAAACAATAATATTCTCGCATTTTATTTCAACATTCAAATGGTTCTTGATTGTAACTATTTGACTTATTTATTTGTTACTTTTATCAGTTAAAACATAGTGCAAACCTAACATGATATTATGCAATCCTACGAGTACTAAGAACGGTCTGCATGGAAAATCAGTCATCAACGATTACCACTATTATTCTCTCTATTTCATTATTATTTATTCGTAAATCAAAGTTTGTAGCATTTGTAGAAAATTATTTCTTTGAAATTGTATTAGATGCGCTATTTCTTCTGTGATTAAATACGGTTGTGCTTGTTACTAATATTTGACTAGTGTAGGGAAACCCTTCAATTCCTATTCTTGAATTCGGGAAAATAAAAACTGAATTTTATGTTAATATCAGTTTATTGCCATCATCACCTGTAAGAAATAAATTTGGTAGCTTCACGGCTCACTAAGAGTCAGGGACTCGACTTCAGCAACTACTAGGTTGATTATATGAAACTTTCTTCCTCAAAATTCAATAAAAAACACATAATTGAATTTTATTTTCATGTGCCATGGTTTTATTGACACATACTCTTTTGAGTGGCTGCCACTGCTGGCTTCGCAGTAGCGCATCCCGTCACCCAAATTTGCAAAAGATCGATTGTAACATGGGCTGTATGGTACTCGTATGTTGCATGAACCAAAGGTCGTCTCAATCCATGTCTTCAATATTGGTGTTTTAATGTCCATTGTTGAAAGACCGCTTATTCCCGGTCTCATTGGCTTCCGAGCACTAGGTGAAGCAATTTTGTATGTTAACGTTGCCGCCTAGATGAAAATGCGCAAAATCCTCAGAAAAAAACTTTAATGCCCAAATTGAAAAGCTATAACAACGTGAATGTTCTTGCGCTTTCGATTGCTGAATAAATGGTAAGCGAAAAATCCGAGTCCTTTGTCCATAATTTTCTTCAGATTAGTACGCGAAATGTCGAACAGTTGAAATCGGTAGCGAGATATTGGGTGCACCCTTCTAAAACTTCATTTTAAGCTATCATTTTGAAAAAAATTTTTAAAATTTTTCTTAACGTTGTTCAGGCAATTTCGTTTCACGAGGTATAATACTGACTTTCCTTCAAGACTTCGAGTTGAAGACACCTGCCAAAGTCAAAGCAATCTGTATCTCAAAAAGAAAACCTAGATGGCTCATGTTTGTGAAGTACATGAAGATCGAAAAAGTTGATTATTAAAAAAATATTATGTATAACGAAAAAAAACGATGTGGTAAAATGAACGAACAATATTTTAATGTTGTAATATTATATTTTAAATAATTGTGCAAATATATTTATTATTTTTTTTATATATATTTTTTGTATTTTATATAACATATATATATATAAAGTGTAATTGCAGTATAAAGAGCGGCAATGAGCAAATATAAAATAAAATGCTTAAATGTGTTACTTTAAAAAATTTATTGTGGTTTTGTCATGGTACTTTTATTACGATTAATTTAACGATGTTTATTAGATTAACATACACACATAGTTTCGTTATGAAACAGATATATTGACTTCGTTGTGTATTCCGAAAACCTTCGCAACATAAAAGTATAATTAGCTCACACACAAACTAAATTGCACTCTGGAATGCGAATAGACCTCACTGCATTCGGAAAACAGAAACATTCCATCTCGTAACTGACCTCCATGCTCAGAGAGATCGCACTGTTCAAATTAACCTCGAGCAACACGCGTACATATCACCAAATCATTGTGTACGCGTAGGTAAAGGTCCTGCAGATTACATAAGAGTTCGCATGTATCACCGTATCCTTTACTTTACTTGTCGCTAAGCAGACATACCGTCACTTGAATTTGGAGTAATAGACTAACTTCTTGAGATGAGCAACGAATATATTCGGCAAAGGGGTTGTGAAGGTGAGAAAATGATGACGCTCACAGTGATGATAATAATGGTACGATAGGCAGCGATTGCAGATGCACCACGTTAGTATATTTACCCATGGATCTCTATTGCGAAGCAGACAACAACATCCCAGCTGTGCACGATTTTCTCAGATTCTCTTTCTCCTCAAACATACGTAGCATCGTTCATTTGTTTGTTGATCATCATCATGAGCCTGAAATCAAAGCTCAAGTTGTATCCAGCGCATCGCGCTATTTTTCCTCTCTCTTACGAACATATGCGCTAACATCTTCACAAGAAGAGAATCGTGAAAAGTGGATAAGACGAAAAAAAGGTGAAAAAAGCAGATACACTAACGGTGCAATACGCCAACTGCATGTTATAGCCAAAAAAATACATCTAGGTCTCATATAAATAGCTGTGAGTTTGAATCTGGAAATCAGTCAGAATTTGGATCTCGATCTTGGTCTTTCGGTTATAAAATCGTAATACTTAAGAGCAGCGAATCTGGAAGATAATACATACAATTTAAAGAGTCTAAGTTAATTTAAGGGACAACAGTTTAGTTCTCTACCATAGTTTGAATTTCGGTTTAAAATGTTAAAGGTTTGTACATCCCTGAATAAGCTTAAAATATCTTCTAACCCTTTTCTTTAGATTGTGTGTCTTATGCTAATAGCGTCAACGGTGTTAGCCCGCCCTGAACCGCCAGTCAATTCATATCTGCCGCCTTCGGACTCTTATGGTCCACCTGGAAGAGGTGATGGAGGAAACGGTAATGGGAATGGTCAACGGCCTTCATCTAATTATGGAGCTCCAGGACTTGGGAGAAACGGTGGCGGTTCGAATGGTGGTGGAATACCATCTGATACATACGGAGCACCAGGACAAAATGGAAATGGAGGACGACCATCATCAACTTATGGAGTACCTGGTCAAAATGGTAATGGCGCAAATGGCAACGGAGGAGGTCGGCCATCATCTACCTACGGAGCTCCTGCTCAAAATGGTAACGGAGGCTCCCGTCCCTCATCGACATACGGAGCACCAGGTCAAAATGGTAAAAATGGAAACGGAAACGGAAACGGAAACGGAAACGGAAACGGAAACGGAAGACCATCATCAACATACGGTGCTCCCGGCCAAAATGGGAATGGTGGTTCAGGATCAACTGTTGGAAGGCCTTCTAGCACATATGGTGCTCCCAATAATGGAAATGGTGGTGCACAACAACCATCTGGTAGCTATGGACCACCCTCCGACAGCTATGGACCACCTGCATCTGGAAACGGGCGTGGACCCAGCTCTGAATACTTACCACCAAACCAAGGACGTAACGGAGGAGGTAATGGGCGTCGCAATAATGGAAACGGTAATGGCGGACGAGGTGGCGATGAGGGGTATGATTATTCACAAGGAGGTAGCAACGGTGGCGGTTCCGGATACGATGACGGTAACAATGTAAGTTACAAGGCTCTTTTTCAACTTAATATTCTGCGCCTAACTTTCTTTTAGGGTAGTTAATGTAGTCTGAACGATTTAATACTGCAGTAGTGTGTAAAACATAAACAAACATTGAAACCAAAGCTATATACTTACATCTCTATCTTACTTGGCTCCTTCCACTCTCATGCTTCAGAAACAGAACAGAACATCCAAGATACACATTTATTTAACTAAGTCAAATCATTTATAACCATTTTGTGCGAAACTATAACAAAAATCAACCGTGATACCGTTTTCTACATATAGGAACCGGCAAAGTATGAATTTAGCTATGAGGTTGAGGATACTCCAAGTGGTTTATCGTTTGGCCATTCGGAGATGCGTGATGGTGATTTTACCACTGGGCAGTACAATGTTTTGTTGCCCGATGGAAGGAAGCAAGTAAGAAAAGATGGTGTAACTGAGTTGAACGTAAATGGTAACGTGTTACGCATTGCTCCTATTTTTGCTTTTTTTTCGTTTTCTGTAGATTGTTGAATATGAAGCTGATCAAGGTGGATATCGACCACAAGTGCGGTATGAAGGTGATGCCATTGAAGGTGGGTCATCTGGTGGTAGTAATGGACGTGGCGGTGCAGGAGGTGCTGATGGTTATGATTATAATCAATCTGGTGCTGGTAATGGCAATGGATATTCCTCATCTGGACAAACGTTAGGTGCTGATGGATATTCAAACGGAAGACCAAATGGAGGCAATGGTAGCGGTCGAAACGGTGGTGGCTCTAACGGTCAATCTTTGGGAACTAATGGCTATTCAAATGGACGACCAAATGGACAAGATCTGGGCGCAAATGGTTACACAAGTGGTCAACCTGGAGGCGGTCAAAATGGGAATGGGCAAGGATACTCTCGAGGACAAGATAATAATGGCAATGGGTATTCAAGCGGTCGCCCGAATGGTAATGGAAATGGCTATTCAAATGGTAATGGACGTAATGGAAACGGTAATGGAGGTGGAAAACGCAACGGAAACGGCGGAGGACGCAACGGCAACGGAAATGGAGGCAGCAATGGATATTCATATGAACAAGGATCAGGGAATGGCTTTGGAGCTGGTGGACAGAATGGTGAAAATGACGGAAGTGGTTATCAATACTGAAAACTTTGGAAGCCTGATATAATCTAGTTTCACATTTCAATCACATTCGCCCTGCATTCATTTATTTTTTTATTCTAGTTTCTTTATTCTTTCCTTTTATTTCATTTAAGTTTCATTTTTTACATACATATACATTTATTTTAATTTTATAGTACATGCAAGCTCTCTCCTATTATAAATGAACAAGAAAATGATAAAAAAAGAATTTATGAAAATGCCATCAAATAAAGTTAACATTGTAAAACATACTTGAGTTTAAATTGGTCCTGCTTCTCCAAAATCACCAAAATTTGTCCACGTATTATCCCAGAAACGAGGATCTGCACGACGGTCTCGAGGCTTATTACTAGCAGGCACGGCTGTTGCGTTGTAAGCGTCTAATTCAAGTAGCAAAGCTTTTAAAATATTCGGGTACCTAAAGGAAAGCAATAATGGTATTGATCAAATAATTTCTGTTCAATTTTACACAGCAATATGTAATCATGTGTATGATTTATGATGATTAATGAATAAAAACACATACATATTTCACTGAGGTTAACAATTTTTTTTTGATCAAATTTTTAAGGGTAGACTGTATTTCTAACACTTAATGTAAATATTGTAATTCCTATAAAGGAAAGTCTTTATTCTTGAACGAGATTTAAGGCTGTATTGACCGTAGTAAAATAGTCCAACTATGGTAAAGTTTGCACTGTTTTGTTGAGCCATCTTACGCAAACGTTAAGTGTTTTTTCGGAAATCTGTTTTGAGGCGAACGTATTTGTTATGCACAAAAATATTTAGATAACACTTGCATTGATGTACATATGTGTATATAATGACCTTCCAATTTCAGCTTTTGAAGTCACTATCGAATTGTATGGTCAGGAGTAAGCCCAATTTAACGAAATTCCATTTATCCTTTTCAGATGTTTTAGATCCTGATAAATCAGGTTGAAGTTAAACGTTTTACGTAGAACAGTTAAATAGAACGTTCAAAGCGCCACCAGAACCCATTAAGACCTTCCACTGGTCCACTCTTTGTCATCAATTACAACCGATTTACTTAAAAATTGGTGCAGTTGTTTTAGGTTTTTGGTTTGAGGTTTTTCATTAATGTTATCAACATTTTCGACATTTGGACTTTTAGAGCAACTTTGCCAGAATCGAATAAGGATTTGCCGTAAAAATATAGTTTTTGGGATATTTCTTATATACAAACATGCACGTGACTTAATGTGCGCTTTCATGATCAGCTGTTCACCTTCACCTTTTAATAACAATAGTATAAACTGACAATAGTAAAAAATTACAATAGTAGAATATTTTTGTTTGCATACTAACCTCTGAGCCACATTAAATTGTTCGCATTGATCTTCCGCAATGTTAAACAAACATGGCGCTACTAATGGTTTACAGTTTTTTATATTTTTCAAATATGATTTCCCCACTGTACAGTTAATAGACGCCGATTGGCGTAATTCATACATTTTTTGCTGCGTTGGCATCATTTTGATGGCTGTTAAAGCTTGTCCTGCTGGGCTGTTGATCACAGCACTATAATTGTACGCATTTTTATCCCTAATGCCTTCTGGGCCGTACCATCCGTCCCATGCGCCATTATAATTTGTTCCTTTGTGCAGTTTCCAGTCCCCGACAGTAATTGAGGCACTTCCCCAGATGTCATCAATATTATGCAAAATTGTTTTACGTTTTGACAGCTCGTCATTAGATAACTCGTTCCAAATACTTACGCCATCGATCTTGTTGGTATTGTTTCTAAGAATTATACAAAAGGAAAGTTAAAAGTATAATAAAGAAATAATTTTGTTTTTATGTATGCGTATGTTTAAAAACTTTTATCTCTTGTTATTGTCGTTTGAGATAAAGCCTCTTAGGAGCTATTCTTATATCAGTTCTATTAAGTTTAGGTGCATTTTCTACTTTTCTCATCCTAAGAATATTTAGAAGATCAAGTAATTCGAAGTGTATCTAGCTTATTTTTTTGTCTGTATTGATATAAATAATAAAAATTGAGTGATACTACAATCCACAAGGGACCAGGGCCTAGTTTCTACCTCAACTGTGTTAATATAGGTTCAATAATTCCGTGATTTCAAGTTGGTAGTGCATCTGCCAAACTCAACTGTCATTTAAAGTCCCTCAATATAATGTAAAAGTTCACTGTAATGGATCGCTTAACACTTTAACAACTCGTTTAATCTACTATTTACAACAACATTGGTGATCCAAATGCAATAATTGCCCAACTCAACCAGAAATCGGTAAGTTGTAAAGATGTAGATATTCTTCTTCATCTTTTTCTAGAATAATAGAAAATCGCACAGTAAACAACGATTTTTCGGAAAACATTTTCTTCCTTTCTTGTTTGCTAATGTAGCTATTGGTCGGTTATAGTCAATTCGAATAATAGAAATTTATTTTGGCCGGCTATTGAACAGATAATATTTGTTTCTGTGTGCCGATTGATACCAATAGCCGTGTCCTATTTATCAAAGTTTGATTAAATTGATGAGAAACGCTTGCCTTAATGATGAAAAAGTAATTGGTAGAAGGAAAATAAAATAAGAAACAATAACCGGCTTGCAATGAAAAAATTAATTGCTGAGTGTGCAAAGTACAGAAATGATGTCGAACAATATTAACGTTTATATCCTGAATTAGTTAGCGATCTTGTAAATAGGAGAATGTATTATATGGTCGGGTAAATTTGTAGAAGAAGAATGGAAACGTTGTCAAAAAGCCATCAAAGAAGCTGCCACTGATGTGCTGGGTTTCACGCCACCACCTAGAAGGAACCCATGGTTTGACGACGAGTGCAGACAGGCACATGCAGCCAAACAGGAGGCCTACCAGGCAACGCTGCATCGGACAACGAGAGCTGTTCGTGAGCTCTACGAACAGAAAAGAAGGGAAGAGAACCGGCTTCTCAGAAGGAAAAAGAGAGAGCATGAGAAGCGCGCGGTCGAAGAGATGGAGAGATGTTATGGCAGGAATGAAGTCCGAAAGTTTTACCGAAAGCTGAAACAGCTATCCGGTGGATACAGGGTTCGGACCGAAGCCTGCCGGGACCAAAACGTAAACCTCGTAGAAGAGACGCAATCGATTCTGAGAATCTGGAAAGATCATTTCTGCAGACTCTTAAACGGCGATGACGGCCCAAATCCCGCTGTTAGGCAGAATGTTCCACTTAATTTGGACGATGATAGACAAGAATTCCGTCCCCAAGACTTAGACGAGGTCAAGATAGCAATATCGAGACTGAAGTCAAAAAAAGCTGCTGGAGCGGATGGACTGTCCGCAGAACTGTTTAAAGCAGCTGGGGATGACCTGGTTGGGCGCATGCACCAGCTCATCTGTAAGATATGGTCGGAGGAAAGCATGCCCGATGAGTGGAATCTCAGCGTCGTCTGTCCGGTCCACAAGAAAGGAGACCCCTTCGACTGCGCCAACTATCGAGGTATAAGTCTCCTTAACATCGCATACAAGATCCTTACTGCCGCACTGTGTGAACGCCTGAAACCGTTTGTCAACAACCTGATATGTCCTTATCAGTGTGGTTTCAGGCCAGGGAAGTCCACCATCGACCAAATCTTCACACTACGGCAGATCCTGGAAAAGACCCAAGTGCAAATCGACACTCACCACCTATTCGTCGATTTCAAGGCCGCATATGACAGTGTGAATAGAGACGAGCTATACAGTGCCATGTCTAGTTTTGACATTCCTACCAAACTCGTCCGATTGTGTAGGATGACGATGGAGAACTCTCGCTGCTCCGTCAAGGTCGGGAACGAACCCACCGAGACCTTCAATGTCAAAAAAGGTTTTAGACAAGGCGACGCACTGTCATGTGACTTTTTTAACATCATCCTTGAGAAGATCGTGCGCAACTCACAGGTCAACACCAGAGGTACGATCTTCCAAAAGTCAGCTCAATTGCTAGTTTACGCCGACGACATTGACGTGATTGGTCGAACACAGCGAGCCGTCAATTATGCGTTTGCTGGCATTGAAGCGGAAGCGGCTAAAATGGGTCTGGTGGTAAATGAGGGCAAAACGAAATACATGCTGTCATCAAGGAAGGACACACAACATCGGCGTCTCGGACAGAGCGTCACACTAGGCAGCAGAAACTTCGAGGTAGTCAAGGACTTCGTCTACCTCGGTTTACTGCGGAAACAGGGACAATAACACCAATACCGAAATCAAACGCAGAATCACTCTTGCCAATCGCTGTTTCTTTGGGCTCAAGAGGCAATTGAGTAATAAGGCCCTCTCTCGAAAGACTAAGCTTGCTTTATATAACACCTTAATCATCCCAGTCCTACTTTATTGCGCGGAAACTTGGACACTACTAAAAGCGGATGAGGATGCCCTTGGTCTCTTCGAGAGAAAAGTTCTGCGTGCGATTTTTGGTCCTGTTTGCGTTGATGGCATCTGGAGGAGAAGATTCAACCACGAACTGTATGGGCTGTACAGCGGCTTGAGCCTAGTCAAGCGTCTACGGATACAACGCTTAAGATGGCTAGGCCATGTAGAGCGTATGGACACCACTGCTCCGGCCCGAAAAGTCTTCGAATCTGAGCCATTGGGACAACGCAACAGAGGACGGCCCAGGATAAGGTGGCACACACAAGTGGAGAAGGTCCTCAACCAACTTGGAGTGCGCAACTGGCGGCAGCTGGCGAAAGATTGTGCTGGCTGGAGAGGCATGTTGGTTTAGGCCCAGGTCCACCCCGGACTGTAGCGCCATAAGAAGAAGAAGAAGAAGAATTTGCACTCATTGTTTATATGAAGAACAAAACCTTGAAATCCTTTTAAGCTGAAACGACGTTCGTGTTTGCTAGTCCTTAAAAATCCAATAGAATAAAAAATATAGAAACGACTTCCTGTAACCTCATATGAACAGACGATATTTGCATTGTACATTCCGAAATATTTATAAAGATCATCCAAGATCCAAGATAATATTTTCCCTTCCTTTTTTCTTTTGTACATATACTAGGATTTATGTTCACAGAAACACATATATACTTGTTGCTAAAAGCTGTTCTTGAGTCATGGCGTATAACCGTATTTATTGTAAGAAAACCTTCATAAATGGACACCAAAATCTAAAGACAAAATATTGCGGAGAGTTATTGTAGTGAGGCTGGACCATTAAAAAGAATGAACGCGTATTGATAAATCATATGAAAACAATTTTTTTTACTTGAATCGGTTCTGACATAAAGGTCCTCTTAGCCGTTTTATTTGCTTCTTATCAAGTCCACGTAGCCTAGCCAAGATAGTTGGCAGAATTTGTACAATGTACATTTAAAGGAAATTGTTCGTTAGTCGAATAAGTTGAATCGCAGTGTTCTCCTCCATACAGAGAGATAAGGGATTAAAACACGTCGTTTTCTACTTTTTGATCCCTTATCCGCACTAAGCACAATGCATGGAATTAGTAATTTTCACAAATATATTTAAATTTATAACCTGTCACAAAGACGATACACCTGTCCCTTCGTTATATCATATTTAGGTGTAAGTATAAAAAGTATTTACTTAATAATTTCTTCCAACATTTTCCATCCACGAATAATATTTTATAAACACTAATTGTTTTATACAAGACTAAAGGACAAATAGTTTAACCTTTTCTTGATTATCCATGTCAGGACAGATAAAAAGTGCTTTGCTAAAAGCCTTTTGTGAAAAGTGTGGCACTACAGCCCATAACGGACCAGGACCTAGCTTCTACAACAACTACTCGTGTTGTGCATGCTACTGTTTTTCACAAGTAGAAGGGACCTACAGTTTTTTGCCGACTCCGAACGGCGAGATTTGAGAAGCTTTCCATAGACAATTAATACTCTTTGAGTGTTGTCAGCAACTCGAAAGAGGTAGGTAAATTAATGACTTATTTGAGCATGGCTTGTTTTTAAAGGAAAGGCCTACTAAAACATGTCATAACTTCTGAAAAAATATGTAGATTATCAGTAAACCGTTAGATACCAATTTTTATTGCCACATGAAGGCTGAATATTTTTGACCAGATTCTTAACGCAAATATTCCTCTGTAAGACATTACAATACGAAACAAAATCGAACCGAACAACATATGTTAATCAATTTTTCCGAAACTTTTATTGCTTCGAGTTTTAGTTTTAAAATTTATTTCGTTCAAACCTAAGTTTGTCTACCGTGTGGAAGGTGCTCAAAAAAACAGAAGAAGGAACAAATATGTGTAAAAAATGTGTTTTGGTGTACAAATTATGTTAAACATGTCAATAATAGATAACTTTTAAAGAATTTTAAAGCAAATAAGTAGAATTAACTCTTTATCGCTTGAATTTGAAATACGCCCACAATTTTCACACGGATATTTTAAATTTATAAATAATTTTTTATAAAAATTTTTTTGTAAATTTTACAACTGATTCAAGTTTACGTATTTTTAGAACAAATAAAAAGAAAGTTAATCGCAAATAAAACGTCCTTACCCAATAGGTGCCCCAATGGCTGTCATCAAAGTCGGTAGCCAATCAACAATCTGAATTTTTTGTTCAGCTACACGATTTGGCTTCTTCAAAAGTGGTGACCAAAGTAATCCTGCGCCACGAACTCCTCCTTCCCAAAGAGTGTTCTTCACTCCACGCAGTGGCCAGTTAGAAGCATGATTAAGGTTAAAACCTTCCGCAGGTCCTCCGTTATCTGTGCTAAATATTATTATCGCATTTTTTAGCATCCCTCTCTGATGAAGACTTTTAGTTATGGCTCCAACTGAGTCATCTAATTTCGATGTCATTGCTAGATAAACACAATGCAATACCTTTTTTATATATAGTCGTTCATAAGTTCATAATTTTAACTTTTTTATAATATAGCATATAAGTTTTGTCTATCATAGATAAGAAATTTGTGGGTACTATTATATTATTATATTATATTATATTAAATATGGAATATGCTTTCATTGCACTTACAACTATTATATATGTCTATATATATATATATATATATATATATAGAAAATTGTACTTTTGTATTTTGTAAAATTTAACAATTAATTGTCATATCGGAGAGCAAAGAATCCGTGGCGAATTGAGATAATTACGTTCGTAATTCTATTGTAGAAAAAAATTAGTTGATTTTCAATTTGACGTTTATGAGATTTCAAGTTAAGAACATATGGAGCATAGGATACGTACTTTACATCTGCAAAGAATTGTTAATTTTATTGCACTTGGAAATAGAATATTGTTTTTGGCCCACCCTATACATTACACTTGCTCGCTTCAAGCACTCATCATTTTCGATGCTCAGAGTGTGGAATAACTCGAATTGGATTATTTGATTCACTTTTTCAAAAGGTGAGGGATGAGAAAAAACGAGTGTGCTTACCGTTGTTCTCTTACCGTCTCTTTCCAACATAAAGAAAAAACTTCTGTCATCGTAAAGGACGTACGGTTGAAACACGCCTAAGTTACAATGCTCAAAGTAATTGATGTAGTGTAGAATTAGAAACAAGTTTCGAAACGGATATAAGAATCGAGTCAGGTAGTATTATGTTTAAAAGCTTCTTAGGATTTTTTTTCAATACCTATACATTACTCGTACCATTCAGCGCAATATCATTCATAACAACATTGTAAATTAATGAAATGTTTATTCATCTAGATTGAACACTAGCATATAACACTGAATTAAAATTGATTCCCAGAATCGCAAATTTTTCCTAAGCGACCGTAAAAAAATTGCTGGGTATATTTTGAAAAAGAACAAGAAATAATTTCCTTACATTCATTCTTACTTTAACTTTAATTAATTAATTAACTCTTCCGTAGTGTATTTGATTAATCCAATTCTATCCAATTATGATAGGCAAGTATAACTTAAGTAATATTTGAAGTTATATAGAATCAATATCTCTTAGCACTATTGTCACGTTTAGTGCTACAGGTTCTTTGAAAGTCGATTGCAGTTCTCAGTATATTTTTTTAATACTAAATTTTAAAAATATGTATAACCTTTTACATCTTTCTTAAGAAAAAATTAAATAAATAAATTAATGATAATGCTGGATCAGAAAATATATAACAATAAGCATGTGGTCGCCGTGGCGTAGTGGTAAGTGCGTCGACACACTCGCAGAAAGTCTAGGTTCGATTTCCGGACGGGACACCTCGCATTTTTCACGGCACCACCTCTTTCGAGTTGCTGACAACACTCAAAGAGTATCAATTGTCTATGAAAAGCTTCCCAAATCCCGCCGTGCGGAATCGGCAAAAAACTGTAGGTCCCTTCTACTCGTGAGAGAACAGTAGCACGCGCAACACGAGTAGTTGTTGTAGAAGCTAGACCCTGGTCCCTTGTCCGCTGTAGTGCCACTCAATTATTATTATTATTATAATTATTATACGAGTAATTAAGCACAGAAACGCGTGTGAAAATATATTTTTTAAAAAAACGAAAGACTTTTGTACCTTTATTCGTTATTTACAAAACAAGTAAAGGCTTAAATACGGATTTGTTTCTGTTGTGATTTGTATTGTTTTAACAATTGTACTATAGAAGTATTCCGAAATTTTTCTCCTTGAACTCATCACTTCCATTTTTTATCACTTTGTGCTTCAGATATGCCAACTTTGATTGGTGTGAGTCGACACAATTACCCACTATGCACCGGCGACCAAAATACATTAAATTTAGTATTTGACTCAATCCAGGTGCACTAATGTACAGCGTATGCAAGGCATCAATATAATCACAAAACAGTGATCAGTATGCAATTTTCCAAACATTTCTGAATTCCCTAATTGAGTTTTTACTGCTCAGTTATCATGTTCAAATTTTATCTGCCTGAAGAATATCTCCCGATTTTACAATATTATACCACAGTTAATATAAAAAATCTCACCTGCAAATTTCCGCCGGTTAAAATCAGTAATATTTTGTAGTTTTGCAACTGTTTCATCGGGTGCAGGTAATGGATTATATGGATTGGCCGAATGAACCGCGACGTGTGCAACGTACAAAAACAATGGTGTAGATGTATTGTGGTTTTTAATTACTCTTAAAGCTTCTTCTGTAATTACGTCAGTGCTGTATTTGCCATGCAAATCGTATGCAATGTCCAAGCCTGCGAAAAAACAATCGTAAGCATGATTATTAGTAGAATATTTTAACTGTGCAATATTTAAAGATTTTTCAATTTTAAATCCAATAACAATAACGACATTCCTAGTATTCCAAATATTTAAAGTTTTTTGAAAACCCTGTATCTGTGATTCTGTAAGTAATTTATATTATGTTAAAACTTCAATGATTATAATATAATATAATATAATTCTAAATGTCAAATAAAATATACAATTTCAGATTTATAATAATTACATATGTATGATGTTAATGCTTATTGATAATGCTAAATATTTTGCAGGGTTTGCTTAGTTTTATATTTGTTATCATTTTAGATAGAAATAGTGTATAATCATTTTAAAATAAAGTGTTCTTAAAATAGCAAACTGCAGTTGAAATCAAAAAACTTGTCTTAAAATTCAAAGAAATTTTAAACAAAATCACGATAGGTATGTACATGCTTTCAAGCAAAAAAAATGAGAAGAAGTAAAAAGAAGTCAGAAGCAGGAAATCAGACGTAAGCTTTTCTTTTTTTTCTTTTTTTTAAAGAAGTTACGACGAAAATCATATGTTGCTTTGAAAAGATCCGATGCTGCTGTATGTTTACAGCAACTATTGATTTAAGTATGTCGGAACCGGGTAATGCCGAAAAGACATTTGGTTTAACAGACAAAATTTGATCATGTGTCAATTGAATTAGAAACAAGAACCCTTATTGTTATAAAAATCGAGGAGTTCAAGAAATCGGCTTCACTAGTATATCACATATTAATTGATTTAACTTACCTCTGCGCATGTCGAGTCCCCAAGAAGGATTTTCCACAGCTGTATGGTCGAAATAGTCATGGTGCCCAGTCAAACATCCTACATGACTTTTAAAACCTCTAAAAAGTGGTGTATATACTCGTTTGTAATGCCCCAAATGCCATTTTCCTGCAATATGTGACGAATATCTTAAGGAAACTTTATGTAATCTGTGCTTGATAATCAATGCATCTGCAGCTTAGGCTGTTAACTTTACCCTTGCTCATTAAAATATTCAGGCATTAATTTTTCAGTAAGTGGAAGTCCACGGGGTTCAGCGCCATAAAGTACGGTATGTTGCATTCCTTTCAAACATAATTATGGAAATTTCGTATCAACATATGTATACCATTTTATCAAACATATTAACTTTGTGTGTACCTGTGTGGATTGGATATTTTCCAGTCATCAAAGCAGATCTAGATGGCGTACAAATGGGATTTACATAGTAGCGATTTAAAATAAGCCCTGAATAAGCTAGCGCATCAATATTAGGTGTAGGTATTTCTGCAGATCCCCGGAATCCAACATCATTGAAACCCTATTTTTATAAAATAACAATTAAACAGTTAAAAATTCTCTTATCACCATAGCTTTGTTGGTCTGTGTCAAGCCCATTAAGACCTAATTTGTATGTATCTCACAACCGTTCAATTCTACACACATATTAAATATACTAACTTCTATGTATGAAAACGCAAAAAATGTTCCTCTTTAATTCACTTACAACTTAATTGTTTCCTTTTTAAACGAGTAAAATATAAGCACCTTAAATTAAAACAAAACTTAGAAAAAAATGTTTTTACATTTGCAACTTATTTGAAGAAAAATATATCTAAATTTGGGGATTAAGTCAATAAGTAAATATAAATTCCGTTTCAAAAATAAGTTCCCAAGAAAAATAAATTTTAACTGAAGTCTATTTTCATCCTTCAGATCTTATAATCATGAGTTACAAAGGAATTGTACTAAACTGAATGGAAAGCAGGACAAATATTTGCCTTTCCAAACTAAGTTCTGTGTGAATATCACCTGTTGGTGATTACTTTTCTTAAGAAGCAGTAAAACGTACAGTCTAGTACTTTCTGGTGTAATAGCAGCGAATAGAGCAGAAAATATCTAGCATAGGAACACATTTAAAAAGTAAAGTATCAAAGGCTCAAATAGCTGTATTTGAATATGTTGAAACCGACACCGCTGGTATCAGCGAATGAAAAAACATGGAAGGTTTACCTTAATCATAAGAGTGAATAGAATCTAAAGAATCTCCGATGTGTCGAATTCAACAGGCGTAAATATTTGATTCGTTTCTATGGGTGTTGTAAGGTGAATAATGTCGGCTTGTATATGTAAAGATCCATATTCCGTTACAAGAATTTATATATATAAGTATATAAATGTGTTATCAAAATGAAAAATATTATACATACAGTTTGATACAGTAAAGTTAATCAAAAATGCTATCTTTTAATTAATGAAATTATTTCGTACAAAGATGAAAATAATAATACACCATTAGTTGAAACATATAAGCATTGCAAATTTCAATGCAAATGCATTTTACTAATAAAAGAAGTAATTTATACTGGTTATACCTAACCCAAAATTAAATTTTTATTTTATTTGCTTAATCTTTTTTTTTTTTCTTTGAATATTTTTAAAATATTTATGTTACAAAGCAATAACAGTAAAATAAAAAAAATATGAATGATTATCTGAAAAGATACAAAATATGACTTTCTCTTTAATTCTTCCAAAACACACCAGTTTCAAAAAATGGATACATATCTTAATTCCTCATAACACAACTGTATCGCCTTTAAAGATTTATGGAAACTAAATATTATGAAGAGAATTACTGTAAATATGCTTACCAAATCATCGGCCAATATAAATATAATATTGGGCTTGATTTCACTTCCATAAATAATTCTCATTTGAATAATCAATACAGGAACAATTAATACAAAAGGTAACGCTATTGAATATTTCATTGTAAATAGAAGTAGACCTGAAATTAAAAAAAAAACAAATATAAATCTGTCCCTGTATGAAAAGAAAAGTATAAAAGTGTATTTATTTTAAGTATATCTTACTACTTACTTCTATTACGTCAATGTTATTTTATGTAAATATAAATATGTGTATAACCTAATGGAAATATTTGTTGAATGATGTTAAACGATACACTCTAGAGTTGGGTTAATCTGGGCCTCATTAAACACGGCTCACCAGCCAGTCCACTTATATGTTATGTGCCATGTAATTCGAGGGAACCCAAAGTGTCAGATTGCTGTGGCCCAACCGGATTAGCCGACTCTTGTATCTTGATACTGTAACTTGCCGTACTGTGAAAAATTTGAGGCGTTCGGTCCGGGAATCGAACCGATGTAAGTCGACGCACTTACTCACTACGCCACGGTGAACACTTTATATCATTCGCCGTCGAACGTTCAGATATTATTAAATCAAAATTTCAGTTCAAGAAAAATATCACGTTATTGCAACCGGGAAGCTAGAAATGTTTGCATTAACACCAATGTAAAACCGACTTTTGTTGAAGTCGTGGCTTCAGTACTCTCACCGCGAAACAACTTAAAAATAAGCCCAGTTATCCCCATTATGTGTCTCGTTGTGTATAATCTATATAAAATTTGTCCTACTCCGATTCAGATGTTTGAAATATTCGAAGAAAAGCACCAAGTTAAGCCAGTCAAGTTGACCCAGTTGGGAACGATGTTTGGCTGAATGAAACACCAAGTTGGCTGCTGTAAATCAGCCAATTTTCTGATTTTTACTGAATATTTGCCATTATAAAAAGAAATATATCGCATCTAACGGCTGTCCCTGTGCATCGACTAGTGCGAAATTGCAAAAGTTTTCTTTGTGTGATTCCTTGTAGTGGGGTCAAACTGAAACAGGTGGAGAAGTTTAAGTATCTCTTGGGCTTTGTGATGTGTGATGGGAGGAGCACTACTGACCTGTTTTTGTAGGATTGAGCAGGCTGGATAAATTTGGCTTTATTACAGTTTGTTGCCCAAGGATTGGACCTTGATAGTTCAGATTATTGCAATGGAAGACAACATTGAAGCATTTATTCGTGAGATACGGACCGAAACGTTGGAAAGATTATGCCAAAATTGGACTAAGCGGATGGACCATTTGAGGCGCAGTCAAGGTCAACATTTGCGTGAAATAATCTTGAAACATTAAATTATATGGACCGTACTATCGATTCGAATAATGATTTCATGCACTTTTCTGAACTTTATGTGTTTTTTTAACTTTCCTATAGCTTTTAAAAAATCACTCTTTAGTATTCTGGTGAAAGGGGAGGTCCTAGCGGTTCTCTAGAGATTCAATTCGTATTAGTCTTAGGAATGCCGAGTATGGATGGAAGGTAATTTTGTCAATTCAATTAGGGGTGCGTACGCAAATATAGAGATTCAAAGTTGTCAGGAGCAGACGTAATAAACTGCTTTCATATTATCGGCATATATATGTATATACATACAAAAATGAGAGTTCCGATGATATACAATACACCATATGGGGCACCTGATGTGGCGAGTTTCAACAAAATAATTTTATTTATACTTTCTTTGCCACCCTGGAATGCTTTTGGCTGATTTCAGTCACAAAAAGAGTGAAATTCGTCTTGGTGGACCTCTCTGAGAAAACTGTGTTGTGAAGAACAGAGACTTAATAAAGGTCGACTTCGAAAACTTTTGGGCATATAGGTTAAAAAATTACGGTTAATTATATAATTTTTCCAACCCTTTTATAACGACAATGCAATTGCCCGTGCAGGATTCGGAAATACGATTAGTTGTCTACCGAGGTAGTTAATAATATTTCTTATTTGACAACGAACGCAGTTGGTATTACGTTGGTCGCTGCGTAATACAGTGGGTCTTCAGATCGTGCCTATTGAAGATGAGGTAGATTAAAGTCACTTAAGATTACAAGGTAATCATAGGAATATATTGCGTTAGGAAGACACTCAAAGAGTATCAATTGTCTATGAAAAGCTTCTCAAACTTCGCCTTTTGAGGCCGGTAGGTCCCTTCTACTCGTGAGTGAACAGTAGCACGCACAACATGAGTAGCCACACTTATAGTATAAAAAGAACTAAAATATAAAAATATATATCTAAAATATTAATATAATATATATAAAAAAATATTATGTATATATATAAGGCCAGCATAAATGGTTATAAGACAATACCCTGTTAGAAGTGCAAAAGCGAGAATGTGACTTATGTACTTTTTTCATAATGAAATCATACGTTTTAAACATATACAAAAATCATATGTATGTCTATAAAAAAATGTAAGCTTTGTTTTTCTTTGAATTGTGCCAAATATAATTTGTAGAGTACATGTTTAAAAAGACCCCTTAATTCATTCATTTATTCTTATCTCTGTTTTTGCAACGGCGCTTGATATTTGTATATATTTAGAGATATCAGAATATACATTATAAACATCTACTATGAAGGGTACGAGTACATTTGCTAATTAAAGTCTGGCGCATACTTTTCCACTTCTTGGTTTATTTGTTTCCAACATGATATGGTGCAGACTCGTTTGCAAAAATTATTACATTAAATACATTTAGATAACGCGGCTAACTTTAGAAAAATTTAACTGTTTTAGAAATACGGCAGTGACTGATTTGGTTGATGACAATGGTTTACTTGAAGGAAGTAAACATCAGGTTTCATGACGAACAAAACTGCATGTTTTCATTATTCGGACTCATTTTTGGATGATGTTCAAATTAAGTCTAATGGAAGATTTCAATTACAGAAACTAGATAATTATTTTATTTAAATGTAAAAAAGTGTTTATTGCCTTATTTTTAAATAACTATAGTTTCATATTCTTATTCTAACGTAATATTTAATTTTACTTTTCATTAAATATTTGTCTGTGCAAGTTTTATTTACTTGATCTCATTTTGTCACCAACCGTCTTCAAATTGTCCAAATCGAAAACAAAATTTGGATTTTGCGGTTCAATTTCTCCGTAAGTGTATTTGAAAAATAGCTTTTATACAGGCCTCCATTATTGCCAAAATTTGCGTGTGTTTGTTTGTACATACATACATACATGTAGGGTGAAATAAATATTTCGTTTAATAAAAATTCTAAAAACCTAGTCTAGGGGAAGATTTTACCATGACATTATAACACAATGTATAATCATTATTCATCATGCTCTTTCTACATAAACTTCCAAAACGTTTAATATTCTTCATAATAATAACCGGGGTCCCTAAAATCGAGAGTGATAGGTGGAAATAACAGCCCTCGAGGAGCCTGCATTTGAAACAAATGCAACCTACCGTTCATATACACAATTATTATAAAATAAAGTACTAGGCCAATTTACTCTTCTTCCTCAAATCATTTGATTGTCAATGTCATGTCAATGAAGTTTTCAATTAAGTAATTAAATTGTAGTGTGTAGACGTCCGTTTTATGCTCAACTTGAATTATAAAAAATACAAGTAAGATAACAAAACGTCTCCAAGTAAGACTTTCATTTTTTTATTTTCTTTCCACTCATCAAATAAACAATGAGTCTATGTGATATAAGTTCTACTTTTCAGAAACTTAAGAAAAGTGAAATGAAGAGCATACGTTAGGTGATAATTGTATTTGCATGTCACACATGTATGTAGGTGTATTTATACAAAAAACGCCAAAGTCATAGGAAACGAGAAAGAAAGTAAACATTTGGCGACGGCATGATTGTTTTTATAAACAAAGTGTAACACACAAACAGGAATTGTATTGCTAGTATTGTATTGATAGTATGTTCATCAACTGTGTTAACAGTTGAAATGATATCAGTCGATGAACGTTTTAACTGTTCATTAACTATTATATTATTAACTAATGAAACATTACGTTTCATAAGTCAATACTTGTTGGCATCGCGACCGTTAAGAATAAATTTAAAATAAAACATTTATTTAATGTAATTAAAAGAGCAACTTACTCATTAACAAACAACTTTACAAAAGAATTAAAGTTGATACCAACTCACAAGCAATTTAAATGTTTAATTACAGTATGGGTGCTTAGTTTTTATTTTAATACAATATGTACCAAATTTTAAACTACATTTACAAATTGTCTGCAGGCGGCTTGAAATACTCCAAGTTTCTTAATATATTAACTGCCTACCACTATTTATCATGGATAAATGAAGAAACTAACCAGCTTTATTCATAAAAAATGTTTTCCTTGACCAGCACAATGTTTTCACATGCAGTTTTGTTTTAAGTTGAACCGAAAAGGTCACACGCTCACACTTGGTACTGTATTTTTATATCAAACCAAAAAATATGATATGATTTATACTCTAACAAAACTGTGACCTTCAAAAGAAATTCATTGCTACCGATAAGGGAAAGCTAGCAGGCAAAAAATTAGACCCCGAAGAGAACCGATCGCGACAATGTGAAACCAACAACTGCGGCCTGACCACAGTCAGTGGCGCACCCAGAATGTACGTGTTGAATATGCTGTAGAAAATAATTTATTCCATATGCATTTGTATCTAGAATACATTTATCTAGAATACATGTGAATGTATTATTATAGTCTGATCTGCATATACATACATACTTACATATGAATCAAAAAAAAAAAACTGGCGCAAAAGAAAGCCTGACCCGATTATGGTTCTGTTCAAGCACTTATTTTGAAGAAAACCCTACGGCAACACTTCTCGGGCGATATTTCGGTTTTCATATTAACTAGTAAATTTTAAATATTTAATCAATTATTGCTATTCTTACTGGACTTGTTTAACTTTCCTAAGTATTTTAACACTAAACCGTTATATATTTGCACGCAGTCATTCACTGAACGCTTTTCATGCGCTCATACATACATTCATATAACACATGAAATTAATTTAATTAAATCTCTTTACTTTAAGAATTTATTCGCTGACCACGAATGAAAAAGATATTTATACTTTTAGAACATTTGTATATTACAAATAAAGATCAAGGTATGCTTATATATTGTATGTAAATGTATACAATAGGAAATATATATATACAGTGTCAGACAAAACAATAGCACTCAATAGCACTTGGTTAAATTTTGCCAAGTAAAATTGCGAAACGTTATTAAATTAAAATTAACTTTATTTTTGTAACATTAAAAGTATATAGAGAACATGCTCAAAAACAAATGAAACTACTTCAAGAGTTTAGAAAATTCAACAAATAGCTGTTCAATAAAAACAGCTGCAACAAACTAAAGCACGCTTTTCTTTTTAGTTCTTAAACATCTTTTTTCAATATTTCGTGGCAAAAAGAGAATCCTTGTTATTGCACTTTTCACCCTGTATTCGTCGATTTACAATATCCCATAGAATCTCTTTAGCATTCAGGTCTGGTGATTGGTTTTAAATGGTTTTAAAACTATGACTTTTTTCTGAAAGATAGCGGTGTGCTTTGGATCGTTTTCATGTTGATATATTCATTTCAAATGCATCTCTTTTTCAGTATATGGCAGTATGACGTTTTAAAGGATATTCTTATACTTGAAACGATTTATCATATGCGCCTTTGCGAAAGCCCGGTAAGAAAGAAAACCTGCTTCCATCACCCTTCGCTCGATAGATCTGGTGGATATATCCAAGTTTAGTTCACTTCCTATCCCTCTTGCAAATATGAATGGATCCTTTTTAACTACACAGACTATTACGCGATCCTCTCGTACGTTGATTTTCCGAGACCGCCTCGATGGATTGTATCAAAGTATCCTGAATTGCGAAATCGGCTAATTATACGAGATATTACGGAATGATATATCCCATATTTTTTGGCAATTCAGTTAACCGCTCCGCCTGCATGAAAATCCACGATAATCCTTTGCTTAAATTCGTGGGAGTACTTGCTACGCGTAATTTTTTAAACTTTTTTAAGACTTTTAATTATGAGCATTCAAGCATGTTAAATCCTGTGAACGTTTCAACTTAAACAGTAAATTTAAAAAGCAATCAAAATCTACAAGAGATAATCTAGAGCAGCTCGTACAATATGTTCGTAATTTTGTTTTGTTGCACCTGTTTTCATTTCAGAAACAGGTGAAACGTAATTTTCAGATCCACGAGAAGGCCCAAGAATTGTAAATCGACACTTACCACCTATTCGTCGATTTTAAGGCCACATATAACAGTAAGCATAGAGACGAGCTATACAGTGCCATGTCTAGTTTTGACATTTCTACCAAACCAAACTCGGATTATCTAGAATAACGGTGGAGATCTCTCGCTATTCCGTCAAGGTCGTAAACGAAGTAACCGAGGTCTTCAGTGTTATAAAAGATTTTAGACAAGGCGACGCACTGACATGTGACTTTTTTAACATCATTCTTGATAAGAACTCACAAATCAACAACAGAGGCATAATCTTCCAGAAGTCAGTTCAATTGCTAGCCTACGCTGAAAACATTGACGTGATTGAACTAACACAGCGAGCTTTCAATGAAACATTTCCTGGCATTGAAGCGGAAGCGGCTAAAATGGGTTTGTTGGTTAATGAGGGCAAAACAAAGTACATGCTGTCATCAAGGAAGGACGCACAACATCGACGTCTCTGACAAAGTGTCTCACTAGACAGCAGTAACTTCGAAATAGTCAAGGACTTCGTCTACCTCGGTAAATAAGGAACTCTCTCCAATCGCTGAAGAACTAAGCCTGCTTTCTTATAGCTTGTGCATCCCAGTCCTACTTTATGGCGCGTAAGTATTTCCGAGAGAAAAATTTTGCGTGCGATTTTTTGTCCTGTGAGTGAGTTTAATCGCTAAACAAAATTAGCAATTTATGTTTAAATGTCAAACTTAATTGATTAAATGAATAAAATTGTGGAAATTAAAAATAAAAAGGGGAATAAGCTTATTGGAAATTTTCCAATTGCACTATTCGTGAAACCTTCTTGGCTAAATAGCACGACTCTGTTTTTTTTTACAAATGTCTCACCCTAAAGACTTTTCACGTGCTATCTATTTTGAATTTAATTCAGTACCGTTAAAACTTGTTAACCAATTTCACATATAATTTTTCAAATTACGATACCAATTGCAATATAATTATTAAGTTTTGCCAATACTTTTAATTTATTTTTTTTTTCGTAAATATTGTAATAAAACTTTATTTTAATTCAACTATTTTCTTTCTTAATCAGTGTTTCATATTCAAAAATTAACTTTCAAAAAAATGTTTGGGAAAAATTATGATTTTATGTCCAAAAGTGTTGATTATTAAATAAACGAGGCCAAAAGCCATTAATGATTGATAATTCTTGATTTATAGTGTAGTATTGTGGTAAGAAATCACTTAGTTGCCTGAAAAAATTAACTGAATCTGGAAATAGCGTTATAGGGTGTCACAAAAACCGTAAGCTATCGCAGAGTTTTGAAGCATACCTATAGTTGGCGTGGATTGTCAAACATTTTGTCGTCTAAACTCTAGCGAATTCAATTTCCCCCCATAAATTATTTTATTTTTTATATTATAATGTCGTCTGCTTTTAAATTATAATGTCCACTACTCAATTATATTTACTTCTGCAATATCAACTATTCGCCTAAAATAAGGCAATGTTTACCACTTCATTTCCCAATCCGAAATCTTTTAGTAAGGCACGTTGCACATATGCTTATTTTACTCCTTGTTGAGGAAAGGCTGCGGACCTTCACATTTGTTTTGCTGTTGCTTTGCAGTATTCGTGCTACGCCAAGGATATACTTCGTACACAGTGGAAAGCATGGAAGCACACTGATTTTTTTTCCAAAAAGTCTGCAAAAATTTATTTTTTGTTTCCTTTTTCTAATTTTATTTATTTCTTTTTATCTAACATATGTATGTATACTTTTTAATTTGTTTTTCCTTGGAGTTTCCGTACCACCGCATCCAATCTTTGTTAGATTGTTAGTCAGGTTAGGGCATGCTATTTTTACATCCATTACTTCCCTGATAGAAATCAAACTGCATACAGTAGCCAAGAGGAGTAAATGCCAAACAGACCTTTCACCCAAATCGTTTATGCTTCAATCACATGAACTATGTTCACGCAAACAGTTCATGGCTTCGTCAAGGGACAACTGCATTTGTTGAGATTCTTGCTACAGAATTGAATGTTGATAAATATTTCACAAAATTTACTTCTGCGCATCGATTATCAAACCAAATGGTATCTTTAGCATTTTCTGCTTTTCGACAGGGAAATGTTAATATTAATCCCCAAAAAAGCGTACATTTTTATTTCGGACACATCAAAGTTGTTATTCTTTTCCGTGGAGTACGTGTTTGATATATAAAATATTCATTGACAAACACAATAAATTGAAAGAATTCAAATTTAAATGAACTTATTTTTAAGCTGTAGTCAGTACCACCAGGCAAACTTTGATCAATTTTGTCAATATTTATCCAGTTCCCATTATCGCCATTACTTACATTTGTTATTAACAAATGCTGGATCGGCTTTATTCTATTAAGGTGTCATTTTAATCGTTTTCTCCAGAATTTTCATCTGTTGTATTCACATCAGTAGAAAGTATTAAGTTACATAATTAGTTTCAGGAGCGTGAAACTAAAGCTTGCTCAAAATCTCCGCGAGTTTCAATGGTTCTTTCGAACATTAAGCCATCGTTGAGTTTTCGCAGCCTCTGGAATGAATAAATAAATTTTTCTGTTTAATATATAAGCAAACAGAACCAGTAAGCAATCCTTTCATCTTGCCGCCTTTGTTTTTTGCGCGGTACCGTTAAATAAAATCGTTATATGACAGACATGTTCCTTAGTGCCGCTGGATCTAAGTCGCTCAACGTAAAAAATCTAAAGTTGCTTAGAATACTTGTGAGAAGTTAGTAAGTTAAATTTGATTAGATTACAAAAATAGATTTTCTTGTATATGTACGACGTAAAACTATGCAAAATATGAATTCTTCCTCCGGATGAGCTGACACTCGTCCAGTTTATTTTTGTTAAGGTTATCAGTGGATGAGGGAATGACTGTTACACTTTAAAGTTGAATATGCTTGGCATGGTTCCCAGACTTAAATCCACACAATTCAAATCGTCTTCCGAAGACATAAGGTGTCGAATTTGAGTTATTAAACTCGAATTCGAACTTTGATTTATTATTATATTGCACTAGTTCTATAACTATAGAAAACCATACCCACATTTCTATTCTTGCTCCAAGGCTTCGATCTTTGCTTTCATCTGTACAGCGGTTATACTGCCACATTCTCATGTGAGCAAAGGATGCCAAATAATGCTCCAAGCTCACTGAATATACCAAAAAAAATTTTTTGTGTGGGAAAAGGATGTCTTTTGTAAGAAAAAAATCTAAAAAAAAATTAAGAAAACGAAAAAAAACTAAATCCTTATGATATAATTATAATAATTATTACTGCGCTTCAGTGGGTTATTAGAGTTGAAATGCATGAATGTGTACTTTGCGTAATTGATTCAATAGAAATTATTGACTTACCCAGTCCTTCTTGCAGTTACATTTGCAATTAACAAGCTCTGGCTACCTCAATAAGATCTGTATCTTACTTAAGCTTTTTCGTACGACGGTCTCAAAAGAATTGATTTGTCAAAACTAAAAATATTTGCGATATTTCTTCATAGTATCTTTTCTTTCTGTTTGATAAAAATGAGGTCAAAAGACGATTAAATAATTGTTTTCAAAAGGTAGAAAAGTATGGGTAAGCTATATTCCTCTAGATACCATTATTACCTAGACATGGCTCAATCGCGCTTCGTTTACAATGACATAAGAAGCGTGTGGATAGGAAAGAAACAGTGATAGTTTGATGAGAATCAACCGAAAATCCAAATCGAGGGTTATCGAAGTAAACACCAGTTTTATTTCATATTATTCCGCCTTTCCTTATATCCAGTTTTTCCCGCATTTCGAATAAAAAATTTATTGTTTGTGCACTGAATACATACAGCATAACAAGTACGCGTCGTCTCTGCGTATTTTAATATCTCCAAAATATGAATTAAAGTGTATCGCAGTACCGACTAACAATTGGGTCTATTTTACACTCGGGGCATCGTTAATTTCGCGTGGTTGAAGCACGTAAATGGAATGATGGACAATCAGAGGCCTAGGGAAGTGTATTACTTTCTCAAGGGCGCTCTCATTTTTGAGAAAGTACTATTTGTTAGTCTACGCGAACAGAAATTAGTCAATTTGTCGTGAAAACAGACTTTTTTCTCGTAATGCGAACAGAGCCAATACAAGGGCCGAACAGATCTATTCTTTGACGTCAGTTCTGTGTCAGAATTAAGTTGGTATACCTTGAACTTTCTGTTTATGTTGTGTCATATGCCATTTGTGTCATTTTTTTTATGTCGATACTTTCGTATGAAAGTTATCCCATAACAAAAACATTAAGTAAATTTTCTGTAAAATATTTTGTAAGCAAAGAGTTTCTTTTTTCGCAAGTTTATAATAATTTAAGACAATAAAATGTGGATCAATTAGAATAGAAGAAATATCGAATATATTGTTCTTGGAAGATAAACAATTTTTTTAAATGTTCTGAAGTTAAAAAGGCAGTGCCAAAATCCAAGTTTATAGACAGGCCCGCTACCTATTTCAGAAATAAGTTCGAGTGTTGTCTTAAGAACCTTACATTAGTATGATGTTGCACAGGAGCCTGGATGCTATACGTATTTTGAGGTTTCATCCAATATTTTACTGTGGCAGACGGAATGAAAATGTAATTTATTCTTTTATTTATGGACATTAACTTTACTTGCAGGCACCTGTAATTAAATTAATTTTCTTTGTAATTGCTTACAGGTTAAGTACAACTTTTCTACTATTATGTCGAAATACCGATTCAAGAAACCGCACAGAACGACATTGCTTGCAATGTCAAATTCAATCGGCACAGGTGAATCAGAGGTGAACTTAAGCTCCTTTTGCATGAAGACAAAACAAAACTGTATTGTTTTATTGTTTTATTTGCTATCTTAAAGAATTCTCCCATTTCATCACCTAATGGAATTGAAGGCCCATTAGCAGCGGTAGTTAAGAAAAAAAAGGAGGCTAATCAGGGCATGAATGACCCAAACGTGCAAACTTCAAAACTGGAGGTAAAAACGAAAAAGGGCATATTATCAGTCACTACAACGATCGAGGACTCTAAGTTGAATGAAGTAGTTTTTGAAAAAGAAATAACAAAAACAGCAGAATCGTCAACAAATGCAGTCAAGCTTTCTTCAGAAGCACTACCCAATGTAATTTCTAAAGTAGTACCTGATGACTTAGCAAAAAAAGTAAGTTAAATTTTAAAAATTGAACTACCCGAAGGACATTTAATTATTTTTTATGAATACATAAAATTTTACCCATAAAAGCGAATACGATTTGACAGCAATCGTTCGTCTTTGGAGAGAAACTTTATTACTCCAGCTCGAGCTATGGCGGACTTCTTGCTAAAACCAAGTGACTTAGAAACGTTGTCAAAGATAAAAAGAAGGTCTCCATACGAGCAAGAACCTCCGATTACCGTGTTTTGGAGAAAAGACGTCGAAGCAAAAGCAATTGATGTGTGGGGTTCAAAAGAAAATTTACTTCGCGAATGTCTTAAACGGGAAATAGAGCGAAAGAAACACCAGCAAAGTAAGGATAGACGTGTATATCTTTATATAATAATTGTTTAATATATTACATCATTCATTTTAGATATCTTTACGGTGAAACGACGCTTAAGGGACTATCGACGAGAAATCGGCAGTAGAACGGTTGTTATGGAGGATGAACCAGGTTTAAGGGGGAAATCCGCACGAGTGGTGCTTATGGCAATTGCCATGTGAGGCGACCGTTACTATTTTCAGCTTAAAAGGTATATCATTAGTTTTATTCCACAGAAACGCTGCGAATTTTGTTGCAAAAACAATTGCTTGGCTATATAGTGGATCGCACAGTATGTTTGCCGAAGCTGTCCATTCACTGGCAGACACAATAAATCAATTGATTCTCGCATATGGTATTCATAAATCCACACAGGTAACGTATAATGTGATGCTTATTTTGTTTTGTTTTCATTCTATGAAAGTTACAACAGTTACAACAGTCAATGTTTGCTAGTATTTTATTTTATTTCATATTTTGCTGTTATTTTCTGCGATTCCGTAATATTAGTAAAACTGCAAGTTTCCTCTACTCGTGAGAGAAAAATAGCACTCACATGAGACGGTGCTGAAGAAATTAGATCATGCACATCCTAGAGAACACAACTAAGTCAAATAAATTAAAAGGTTTCAGAATTCCTTTTACTGAAAATAAGCAGCCTTAAATCCGCAAAACACAGATTATATTTTTATTAAATCGGGTTATATTAACATTTTGACGAGTACTTAAGGTGAGTATAAGTCCCGAAATTAGTCCGGTTTTCTATCTTTGTCTTCCGCTCTTCCCAAAAGACCCAGAATGTCGCGCTTAAGAAAAAGGCGCATATATGTTTGCACACACTTTGGTAAATAATCTCACAAATATACTTCCAAAAGTAGCAAAATGGAACTGAATTTATTTCATTCAAAATTGCGTACTCAATGTAGTATATAGCATCGGTGTTGTATAAAATCTGAAGAACTACTTGCCTTAGTTTCCTGATACGTGCCAGACGTTAGTTTAACAAATAGAGATGAAGTTTTTTATCTTCCAACACGTCGTATTAATTATGGCCAAAATAATAGAATTAATCCTTCTTTAATGCTATAAAATTCTGTTGATCATTATCGTTGTTGCTTTGATATTCATTTCGTATAAAATAAAAAAAACTGTATAATAAAATTGTAAATCCACTGATAGTATTCGTTATTGCCCTCAAAATGTGCAATAGTATGTACTTTTTAAAGAAGCTGTGTCTAGTATCAGCATTGCATGAGCTTAAGTTCAATGTGGAAATTGCAATGGGCTGATAGGTCGAAAAACGTATGTTTGATGCGCCCTTCTCGTGCATTAGCTCTTTTTGCTGCCATTTTTAGATTTGCTGAGGGTGTATTGCTGCAGATTGTAGAATTTCTAGAAATTGTTTTTTAGATCTTCGGTCCCACAAAGACTTTTTTTGCATTAATTCAATTTTTTGCGCATTTATTGAAAGAAAAGTTCAGGCGGCGGCCAATATGAAACCCTGTAGTGCCTACCAATGTATTTACTTTTATATGTATGTATATATATTAAGTAGAGGCATTTACTGTAAGGCCAGCGTCGAGCCGCGAAAGTTCTGCCTACGCTGCCTAATAGTCTTTACCGTGTAATTCAAATTGAACAATTGACTAGCAATATTATCTATACATTTCTGATTCAAAAATCCGACCCCTTTCTTTGAAATAATTATTTTATTTGAAGAAGTTTTGGATGGATTCAATTGGGCAACTGGTTACCCTTGCGTGGGTGTGTTATTTTTAAGTTATATTATTGAAAACATGTTCATTATAACTTTTTAATGTATGCATGATATTTATTGCCTCTATATCCTATATTTTGAAAAAAAAAAATAGATGGCTGATACCGACCATCCTTATGGGTACACCAACATGAAATATGTGTCATCCCTGATATCTGGGGTTGGAATTTTTTGTGTCGGAACAGGGTTATCATTGTACCACGGCTTTACTGGACTGATGCATCCGGAGCCGGTTCAAGATTACTTTTGGGCGTTATGTACTTTGGGTGGCTCATTAGCTTCTGAAGGTTTAACTTTCTTTGTTGCCGTCAATCAAACAAGACGAGCAGCTATTAACTGTGGGATGACCTTCAAAGAATACGGTATGCTGTGGAAGTATAAATGTAAAAATATGAATATAATTAAATATAATTTATAGTTTTGCGAGGAAAAGACCCCTGTGTGAACGTGGTGCTAACGGAGGACGCAGCTGCAGTAGCTAGTATTGGTGTTGCTGGTGTTTGCATGAGTTTATCATTGGTAACCGGTTCACATGTACCCGATGCTGTTGGATCTCTTCTTATTGGTGGGATTTTGGGCGGTGTTGCGTCATTCATAATATATACCAATGTTGCAGCCCTCGTAGGAAAGTGAGTACAAATAAAATATATTCACCTTTACAGACCTATTAAAGATCAGAGACGGATAAACCAGATTAGATATACTTTATTACCAATCAACCCAAAGTCTGTACCCGTATACCGAAAAAATACGCCGAATGAGCGCTCTCTCGTGAGAGTAAAATATTTTTCCACCCTCTCCATTTTAACCCAAGGAATTTTTGTGAGTAGGTTTTTGGTTTTCTGTCAAATCAATTGATATGTGTATCTCAAATTGTGTTGATGCTTCAAACTTTTCAGATATGCCTTCAAATAGAGATGTTTTAATACGTGTTAAGAATTAATTTTGAGAGCAGAGTGGGTCAATCGTCCCAAATAATCCCTTCCGCACGTTCTTCTTGACTTAGGTAAAGGCACAATTGCGAACTACAATTTTCATTTTATAAATGACATAATTTATTTATTTACTTTGCCTCTCTCTGAGAGAGCTTTAACCCCACTACTTAAGTATTGACAGAATTTGGTACAGAAAGTACTGGAACACACCTATTGAGAAAGAAATGCGTTCCACGGCTGTAATTGGCTTCGAGGAATTTTATGACCCGATATGATATGAGTTCTCGAGCCGCTGGAATACTTCAGGCGATTTCTTGGACCAATTTTGTATTGTGCTTTTTGTGTTCTAACTAACCCGTTAAGTTGGATTTATCGGTTTGCACAATACGGAAAATTTAACTTTAAATTTGCTTAAGTGGAAGTTAACTGAAATGAAGAAAAAAAGTTATAACAGGTAATTAAGTTGCACGTAGTTCCAAATTCCATAAGAACTTATTTAAATCAATATATGCAAATATTGGAAATATAAGGTTATTATTAATTTATAACTTGAATTGTGCTTAATACTCGCATGTGACTTAGGTTAGTCATAACATTTTAGTTGATCATCAGCTAATGGACCTAAGTAACATGAGGCAAATAAATGTAAAAAGTCTTGATTTTCTTATATCGGTACAAAGACATTAGTTGTTTGCTCAACAGATTGTTGATACGTAAGTAGTGGAATAGGCCCATGTTCCAAACTAAACGCCTTCTAATTGCCGTGGGAAAGGTACAACTCGTACTAAACGTAAATTAAACAGGCGGTTTTGTGAATGTATCGGTTAAAAGATTGATCTTGTTGTTGACCAACTAAATCATCAAGCAAAATCATTGGTGGTCGAATCGTGTGTAATTCAAACCTTCATTGTCAGCAACAGTCTGAAGAAAGACGAATTATATTAAGTAAAGCCCGTCTTAGTGATTGATCCCGATTTTGTTACCCATGCAGCTACAATGCGCGGTAATTCAAAATCTAAAGGTTTGTGTCAGAGTTTTTTTTTTTTTTTCTCTATTCTTCTTCAGTTCAAACACTTACAAATGTTTCTTACAATACAAAGCTAAAAAGGAAAACCATTAAAAAATTAACATTACGGTCAAGACATAAAGCCAACCGTTTATATATCAAAATCAAAAGCATTTTACTTTTTACAAGAAATTAATTTATTACTGAAAGTTATATATTTTTTATTTTGCCAGATCCATTTCGCAAGAACATTTAAACAAAATTAATTCTGAACTTGAGGCTGATGTAATGATAAGAGCCATACATGATGTTAAAGGAATTGATATGGGGAATTCGCTTGTTAGATATAAGGTAAGATGGTGAATGAATATTTTTCCTAGGTACAAATTCTAGCATTAATACCTTTTCTAGGCCGAAATTGATTTCGATGGACGTGAACTGACTAGGTCCTACCTAGATAAACAAGAATTGAATGATCTATTGAAGGTATATACAATTTTCTTATATAAAATGTTTTTTTTTTATCAAAGTGCATTATTTCGGAGAAATTATATAAATTTTGTTGTAATTAGTCCTTAAGAAAAGAAGGGCTAGCTTCTTTCTCCAGTGACTAGTGCAGTGCATATAAATAACAGTATTCTCGTCAGTGCTGGGGATTAATATTTTAAATTCCACAATACGTCGTTCTTCAGTACTTTTGCAAAAGTGCGTGAATTTTTCCTAGACTTCAGTAGTCACAAATACGTGACTGTTAAAAATAGAACATTCAAAACTGAATAGCAGAAAAGAAATTTAAATATAGCCAATAAATTTATGCTTATATATTTTTATTTAATCTTACAGGCTGTGAAGTCATTCCAAACTGTGGAAGAATTGGAACTTTTTATTTTAACACATGGGGAAAATATCGTTGATTTGATGGGTGGAGAAATAGATAGAATCGAAATGAAACTAAGGGTAACTATTGCTTTTATTTTTTATTGCCGAAAATACCTTATTTTATTTTCAGAAAAAGTTCCCTGAGTTGCGTCATTGTGATCTAGAAATACTCTAATTTATTTATTCAGTTAAGTACTTCATATTGTTTTTGTCAGCTCTACCTCCGATACTGATTCTGTTCCAAATAGATGCTAAACATTTTATTATAATGATAATAAAAAATTAAATTAACCAAAAGGATTTAATGTTTTTTAAATCAAGGTGTCTGCATTATCTCTTATTATGGAGGCATAGTACAATAACCACACCTTGACTTAGAGTCATTATCCAGGATTTAAACCCAATTTATGGACCGATAACTCTAAATTCTCCCTCAGTATAACCAGATACATGTGCTGGTCCATATTTCTTTCTATGAATACCAGCTTTCCAACACCGGACCAAGCCATGGACCCAACACCATAACACTGCCTCCACCATGTTTAATTGTTCTTCGGAGATTCGTTATTTGCAATACTATGCCATTCATTCCCCATAATTTCGATGAACAATTGTGGCCGAAACTGTTGTATTTACTTTCATCAACACTTTCTTCAAAAAAGACAAATCATCGTATTTGTTTAAATATGCAAAGTCCATGTATTTCGGGTCCTTTGGATCGTCCGCTGCTGACTTTTTGTTACAGGTATCCCAGATTTGGTTTTTTTATAATGGTACAATTCGTTTTTGGCTTTTTGCGAACAGTGTTGACAATGACCCTTTCCTCTCTTGAATTAATTTCCGTGGACGGCCTGATCTTCGCACATACTCAACATTTCCTGTTTATTGGTTTCTATAATATACACTTTTTCCAACGCATTTTGCAATTTCTGCCAATGATTTCTTATCATTCAAATACAAATTCACTACCACTTGTCCAAAATTGACCGAGGTTTTCTTTTGCGTTGTTCAGGTGACATGATCACTTTTTGGAGAAAAAGCAGTTTTTAAACAAAACACATATTCGAGAATATAATTATTCTTGCGCAAGATAAATAAATAAATAAAAAAGTTAAAGGAATTATAAGAGAAACCGGGAACAAGTAGCGTAATATAAATGATGTCATTTGTTTGCTCCATGTTTTATTAATTTTTATGACTCCCTGGAGTAATAGAAATAGCAAGCAAAGGAACAAAATTTACAGCACTGTGCAAAATTACCACCATTTCCACCAATTACCACCATGTTAGACTTTGTCACTCTTTTCCCTATCTTATAAAACCCTATCCCTATTAGTCATAAAACCCATAAACAAGATAATAAAAAAATGCATCTTGTCAAATGTAAACGAATTTAAACTGTGCAAAATAATAGCACCACGTTATTCTGAAGAGCGTTTTCCAGTATTCTACACATATCGTAGTTACTAAAAGATAGTATTTCAAAAGTGCAGAGCTGTTAGCAAAGTAAAATGAATGATGGTATGCATTGTATTCCCGAGAAACGTGGCTTAACAAAAAAATTGCTTTCTGAGGTGAAAACTTACAAATTTATAAGTGAAATTTTTGTGTGTTCAAATAAAATGATCGAAAATGCCAAAAAATACGTTCAAAGGAAGAAAACCGAAACCAAGCCCCGCCAATGAACGACAAATAGTAAGATTAGTCAAACGTTACCCGTTTATGAACGCTAGGAAAATAAAGGAGCAGTTAAATTTACCCGTGGCGTAGTGGTAAGTGCATCGACCGCGGCGCAGAAAGTCTGGGTTCGATTCCCGGACGGGACACCTAGCATTTTTTTCACGGCACCACCTCTTTCGAGTTGCTGACAACACTCAAAGAGTATTAATTGTCTATGGAAAGCTTCTCAAATCTCGCCGTTCGGAGTCGGCAAAAAACTTTAGGTCCCTTCTACTCGTGAAGAACAGTAGCATGCACAACACGAGTAGTTGTTGTAGAAGCTAGGCCCTGGTCCGTTATGGGCTGTAGTGCCACTCAATTATTATTATTGACATCAACAATAAGAAAAAGGCTGGTAAAGAAGAATCTACCTGTCAGAAGTCCCAGAAAAGTATCACTAGTGTCAAAAATCAGCCTACTAAAACTGAACTGGAAACCTTTAATTGAAAACCTTTGGACAGATGTAAGGAAAGCTGTATATAAAGCAAAACCCAAACATGCAAAACATCTATGGGATATGGTGTAGGCTGCGTGCAGAATATATTGTTCAGCGATGTCAGGCTTTAATCGACTCCATGCCAGGACGTTGTGAAGCCGTACTTAAAAATAAATGTTACACGACCAAGTATTAAATAAAAACAAAAAACTTCACTGTTCCATTAAGTTTTACTTCATATTTATGAATTTTTGCACTTGGTCCTATTATTTTGCACAATCCGAAGTCATTCCGCATAACGGGCCTTTTCTAAGTTTAGAATGCACTTTTTCTTATCTTGTTTATGGGTTTTATTACTGATGAATTGTGGATGTTGTGCAGTAAATATGATGTGTTTGCATGACAGTTGGAAAAAGTTATTAGCAAAATAGTGACAAAGTCGAACATGGTGCTATTATTTTGCACAGTGCTGTATGGGTGATAAAATACAATAAGCTATTGAGATTGCAAAAACAGAAAACATCCATCCACATTTACAGAAAATTTTTGAACTTTATCTGTCGTACGATGAATTATGTTGGCCTGTGTGTATTAATATATTTGTAGAGATATTAAGCATTAAAGCTAAAGTATTTTTATGTTCGTCAGTAATGGTACCCCAAGGACGGGTTCTCCCCACTTCAATTAAATACTAAAATAAAACAAGCTGCTTACATGACTAGAAGGTGAGGGATACAAAGCGATAGCTTATGCAGATGATGTTACCATCACACTCTCCAGTAAACATCCGTTCGTACCCACCTACCTAGGTAATTAAATAGTAGGAACAAAAAATTTACTTTATATTGAAACACAATATCGTTCAAGTAGCTGCCTCGGCTGGCTTCATAGTAACGCATTCTGTAATGTCAACCCCAAAAGACTTTAATGTGTTTGAGTGTAGCAGCTTGGATGATATTGACATTAAGTGCTTAAATCATTTTTGATATTTTAGCAAAATATCGGATCTCTTTAATAGAAAATGACGCCGGCAAGCCGAAGCCACTATCGTCATACAAACCGTTAGAAGTAAACCACAGAGTATATTACATCCGCAAAGTAAATTTATAGATTAAGCCGATGTGTACGAGGGATCATTTGCTTAAGGTCTCCAATGCCGCAGAAGTTTATAGCCGACCATCATATTAATACAATTGAGCGTCCTCCCATAATTAATCGTCGACATTTCTGAAGTAGAATTGTAGATCAAAATGTAATTGCGATAAAAAAAATATGTAGTAAGTAAGAACAAAGAAAAAAAAATACCAATAGATACTGCCATTGTGACTTTCGAATCGGATGGCTGAACTGCAAAGTGAAGGGGTATATGTATATAGAACACTATGAGATGTTAAAAAAGCCAGAAGAATAACACATAACAACATTGAACAAATCACAAGAAAAAACAAATCAAACATTAAATTCCCTTAAATTCCTCCCAACCAAAAGGAGATAACTCATTAAACAACTTTCATTAATAATAACATAAAACAAACAACACATCACCAACAACAACAGCACAATTCACACAAGAAAAATGTTTACTACTAAGATTAAAAAATAAAAGATGATGATATATAAAAATACTAAATAAAACCACCTAAACTATAGCGCCGCTTACCCGAGATTAAAGCATCGCAAGTCCCCTCAGGAGGTCGGCCAGGGATCCTCGCCAATCATACGCAAAACATACTCAGGCAACTACCTTAACTTTCCGCACAAAAAATCCAACAAAAACGGCATTACGTTACTAATCAACAAAAATATACACTCATGAAATAAACATCAATTCCAGTGTCCTTTCTATAGCTGTATTTTCTCCCAAAAAAAATGTTAACAAACCGATTAGACATTCTAATAATAGTGATCTTTGAGGATCTCCAACAACCAATCATAAAAGATAAGTCATAACAATCAACGAAGGGTCACCGACACACTTTTCCACTCATTCTACTTTTACCTATGTATGTAGATACAATCTGCTACTCACTAGTGCGTCTTCTGGAAAATACACAATTGCGATCACTCCTCTATATTCTGCACCCTTACCACATACACTAAAAATCACAAAACCACCATTTGCCGGAAATTCAATGCCGGCATCGCATATTGGGAAACCTAACAACAAAAAATTAATACATTTTTCTCAAGAAGATCAAATTCCCCAGAAAGCAATACTTACAACAGTAACTGACTCAATCCCACAAAAGTAAAATATTTCTGCAAAAGGAAAAGTTTCATAGTGGAACCACTTTCTTAAATTTTTAAGTCACATAAAAATGAAAATCTAGCATATTTTCAGAAAACACCAAACAAAATAAAATCAAATTTCAAGAAATCAATCGCATTTTTCCGCAGAGAAATGAACTCAAGCAAGAAACAAAGCTTAGAAGAGTTCGCCTCATCAATCAACCCAACGACACCCCCAGTAAAAATATGGAATAATATCTTAGTGGAAATCACGATTTTTCTACAACGGCACACACAACAAAACAAATTAATAACATAGAACTGGATATCGCCATAAGGGCATTAAAAGGTAAAACACCCAGCAGACACCGCGTTTCATATCCTATGATAAAAAACATACAACCTTCGGCTAAAAACAGGCCCCTAAAATTGTACAAACTTATTTCCAAAACGACCATTAAACCGCAGTACTAGAAAACGGTAACAATATTACTCATATCAAAAACTAATAAGCCAATTAACTTCCACGAACTCCTATTTTTTGTAAAGTCCCGAAATCTTACCAAGTAGCATTCAATAGAGGATCGACACCGTACTGCTTTGCTGAATAGCATTTTTTCATCGACCTACACACTTCAAAACGCTACAACCTATAATTCTTTTTATGCTGACGATATTTACATACTGTATAAAAATAACGATACAGAAAGAGTTAAATCTATATTTTCCAAAGTGTTAAGAGGCATTTTTAACTGATGTACTAACTCATGAGCCAAGATTACACTCGATAAATGTAAGACATTGCATGTTTCTCGTAAAAGCTCCTGGCCTCGACCGACTTTAAAATTTAAGGATTAATATCCAACAACAGATATAGTTGGAAACCTCCCTGCACAGATCGACAATATAATTGACAACCCTCTGTAATATAACAAAGTACATAGTATTAAGCAAGATTGACTACGGCCTGTTTTTATTCGGCAAATGTCAAAAATCCGGCATACCACCAAGCAGACAGGAAGCATCAATACATACTGTACTATTAGAATCCAGAACATCATCCTCAGGGCTCCCAACCTTAGAGCAAAGATCTGGTAATACCCTTTCAATGCTCATAATCAAGCTATCATTTTCACGCAGCTCCATCATCGACAAAGACAAAGCTTCTAGTCGAAGTCACTAATCATTCCTTTTTAACGTGTAAACAACACAAATAAAGTTATCCACCCAGGTACATTCAATCAAACATAATAAATTTAAGAAAAAATAAAATATTTCGTATTCCGGAAGCCTTCCTAAGAGAAAATCACTAATTTTAAATCAGGAAGATATGGAACACCATCGTATTCATAGACGGATTTAAATTCAAACCAAATACATCATCCGCAGTAACTTTTAGAGATAACACTTTAATCAGAAATTGTGCGGAACTTCGCCTCAATCCTCTGTCGAAGCACTCGCAATTGCAGAAGGAATAAACACAGCGGCTATCAACAAACGGAAAATCCGCATATGTTCCGATAGTTAAGCGATACTCCAAGCCATTACCAACCCAAGACACGTCAATAACAATAAATTTTATTCAAAACCCACTTATACGCAAACAAAATTCCATAAAGCTGATATAGATACCTTGTCACATCGGAATTAATGGAACGAGTTCGCTGACTAGGAAGACAAAATAGCAAACAGATCCAACTATGCAATAACTACACAAAGCTAGAACTTTGCTTTGCTTTAAAAATCAACAATTTATGGAACTACTACAGTAAAATCTTTTTTTTTACATGATTTTGAAATAAAACGGTTCGTCAAGAAGAAATTTTAAATTTGTATACACTTTATTTTTGATTTAACACGAATTCCAAGAAAAAATTCAATTTTTTACATGATTTTCTGCAATGTTGGATATAATCCAAATGGCAACTCTACTTCATGGCTTTCTTACATTAAGGGAAACACCCTTTTTTAACATATCAGTTTGACAATTACTATTGAATTAAAATTATGATAATCAATGAGAATAAATGTCGATATCGACGACGGTTAATTTAATTCGTGATTGCTTGAAATTCGCTACACGTTTGGAATAATATTTTCTTGCTCAAACTTAATTCTTGTGTTGTTGGGTATCCAGAATTATCTAAACAACTGATGGAACCAAAAAACAACTTCTTTCAACAGATTAATAACAAAAAAAACTATAAAGGCTGCTAAAATGAAAATAATTATGCATTGAGACAAAACCAAACAGTTGTGTTAGACACATGTTTTTTCTGACGACAGTGACATTTTTAAGCCAGTCCATAATTGTTTTTGATTGTTATCAACTAGCGGTGAGTAGCTGTACTCTTGTTTCCTATTTTGTTATATTTTTGTACTTATGGACTACATATAAACTGTAAACTAAATTTCCTTGCAATAAATATAATTTGTCTTGTTTTATTATTACTTAATGGAGTTTAATATCACTTTTTTGCACGATTTTTTAAGAAAATATTTAAATTTTTTGTCATTTTACACAATTATCTTGTTTTTCTTATAGACATTGGGTCAGGTATTTATTGTAGACTTGTTGTAAGTTCTAACATAGGGCAAACATTTTCCTGGCTGCCTAAAAAACCAATCTGATTACATATTCAGATACCAAAAAAACAAAACAAGACTCAGCGAACCAACAGCGTTCCCTGCTGCTTACAACTGACTAATGGAAGCTAGCTTGCAGAAGTCGATCCATCCAATTACTATGGACATGACAAGGATTTCAGTTTCACTCACAGTGACTCATATGTGGCTGTTATTTATACATAACAAAAGTTTTAAGGCGCTGTATGATTTTCATTTCTCTGCTCTCCACTAAAATTTATTCCGAAATATTTATCTCCACAGCGTATTGGTCTCTGCTGTAAAACTGACAATTCAAACTGACTGAAATAGAATTCCAAATGTTCCGCCGATAGATCTCAATTACGCGCCAAAAGAAACCATTTTTTGTCTTTGGAATCAGAATTATGCAAATATTTCCAATAAACAGATATGAACATATCACAGCTCTTTTATCTAAAAAAAATGTGACAAAACCTGGTAATGGAATATTTTAAGGATCATTGCTGTTGGTTGATTTTATTCGAAGTAATGAACTCTTCCATATTCCGCAACAGCTTTGTAACATAATAACATAGTACCCCCTTTTTCGTCATAACAAAAGTATTGACACACTGCATAAGCAACACTTACAACTGATATATCATTGAAGTAATAACAGACTTTTGCTGGAAAATGACGTTATTTCTCATGAAAACATAAACAAAATTCGACGAAAAGAAAGCGAACAAAATTATTTGAAGTCGACGGGAACAGAATAAAAGCTATCGGGAAATTGCGGAAACTGTGAAAAGTCACTATACCGTTCGCAGTGTTATTCGAAGTATTCAAAAAATTACTATTTTCAACAAGACCCTAAGCATACTGCTTATATCGTTCGTCAGTGGCACATCTTCAACGTTCCTAACCTCCTAAATCCAACTCCCCAGTCACCCGACCTTAATCCCATTGAGCACCATTGGACAGAGTTGGAGAGAAGAATAAGAAAAGAGATTATAAGCAGTAAGACGCAGCTTCAGCAGGTCATATCTGCAGAAAGCCTAAAAATCGGGGAAGATATTACCAGAAAGTATTTTCAATGAAAAAATGACTTGTGGAAGTTATAAATAAAAAAGGCTACATGTTTTCATTCATTGTTATGTAAATTAAAATTTAAGTGTGTCAATACTTTTGTTCAAACAAGTGAAGTTGATTTATGTTTTTTGATAAATAATAAATACCGTTTTGTGAAAAGTATGTACATCAAATATTTGTAAATGTTTCATTGCAATGAATTATCAACTAGAAAATGCGTAGTTTACTCTCTTGCCTGGATATACATAATTCTCGTAAGATATCACACTTGTGCCAATACTTATGTTCATAACGGTATATGTATTATAATTGATTCAGAGAATAAACGCGACGTTAAATTAAAAAATAATTTCAGTCTGATTCCTACGTCCATTGCCCGTGGACGGAATGACAGCTGTAAAATTGGTCGTATCCATATCACACGAGAAAAGTCGCTTTAATGTATTTGTCAAATGTTTCAACGCCATATCTTGAGAATAAAGCGTTAGGTATGCCTTAACACTACCAACAAAAGGGCACTGAATTTATTCTGAAATTGGATCCCAATATGGATTAAGGTTTGGAGTTAAATAAGTCCAGATAAGCAACCCCTTAACAAACAGCTTTTGTCCATGTTATTTGCAAAATTATTTGACTCGACCAAAGGGAAAACAAAAGAACCATCATCTTCAGAACATTTAATTGTATAAAACAAATACTTATAAAATCGTTTAGTTCTTTATTTTAAGTAATATTTCAGCAAACTTATACCTTCAGCCGTCTGCTTCGGCGTTGTCGTACAGAGTGTCTCCCTCTCCTGTTCGTATTGCCAGTTTCCCTTGCTTCCTCACAGCGTTGTCATGGTGTCATAGTCGTCCATCCTGACTTCTTCGATGTCCTAGTTGGTATCTGTCAAGTGGTAGGACAGTTGTTATGATGTAAGGGCCCTTGTATCTGGGTTCTAATTTACGGGAAGTACCGGAGGACTTTCGTTCAAAATCATCACAAGGTCTCCTTTGTTGTATTTTTTGGCGCTTCGATCCTTCGAGTCGTGTTTTTCCTTAATTTATTTTGAGCTTGTATTATTTTATCTGCTCCTTCCCTGTGTATCTGGTCAAGGTCTTGAGGGTTTTGGTTAAGTTGGACGCCTGCTGCTAAAGCGTCTTGTATTGGGTCTCTGGGTATGTAACCCATCATCATTTCATGTGCTGTCTTTCCGATAGCTTCGTTATATTCTTCTTCTAGTGGCGCTACAGTCCGCTATGGACCTGGGCCTCAACCAACATGCCTCTCCAGCCAGCACGATATTTCGCCAGCTGCCACCAGTTGCGCACTCCATGTTGGTTGAGGTCCTTTTCCACTTGTGTGCGCCACCTTAGCCTAGGCCGTCCTCTGTTGCGTTGTTCCAATGGCTCAGATTCTAAGACTTTTCGGACCGGAGCAGTGGTGTCCATACGCTCTACATGGCCTAGCTATCTTAAGCAATGGCTTCGTTATAGGTGTTGTTTATTCCCCATTGTACGATTTTAATTTTCTGGTCCCACTTTGTCTCTTCTTCTATTGTTGGGAGTAATGCGTTGAGTATGGTTCGGTTGTATCGCTCAACCTGTCCGTTGGCTCGTGGCGTTCTTGTTGCATTCTTCACATGCATTATTGATCTACTTTTTTCAATTCAAATTCTTCAAATGTCTAAGATGTAAATTCTGTTCCCTGATCTGTGATTAATCGTCTTGTTGTTCCGTCCGAGTTCATCATGACTATACCTTAAAACTGGATTTCGAACTCCTTTTGGGACAAATAGTCTGAGCTGATTGTTGATTTTTCGATATACTCTTCCTTCTTGCAGCTCATAGTTCGTATGAATTTGTTGTTCTCTTTCATTTTCAGGTTTTTTTTATTAAGGACGATTGATATTGATCTCTTATCTTGCGATTTCAATGAATAAATCCAATCCTCGCCCGAAATACGAACTTGGAGTATACTTCAAGTTCAGAGCACTGTTTGATCTCATATTGGTATTCCAATATTTTCATCCACCATCTTGCTATCCGAGGAATTAAATACTGCCGAAATCTGTCAGTCGAGTCAACTACCGCTAATGTCTCCAACTCGTAACTGTGGTGCACATTCTCCTCCTGAGATGTTTTCCGACTGTAATAAGCCAATGGATGCATTTTTCCCCTTCTCCTTCTCCTTCCTTGCTTGCGTTTGTGTGCAACTCATGCTGTACCTGTGGGTCAAAGAGTGCCAAAACTGGTTGATTGATAAGAGACCTCTTCAGCTGTTCGAGTTCGAGCTGTTATTCTTTTCCCCAGGTAAATTCGGTACTCTTTTTTGTCAGCTGTGTACATCGAAGTGGTCGATGATTTGACCACGCACGCCTTTCTGGACGCATTCACTAAGTTCGTCTGCCGCACTGTGACAACGGTACGGCGTTTATGGGAGCCAACCATCCACTTCAAGAGGATCTGAGCGAATCGTGGGACTAAGTGGCACTTCATCAAACCCAGCGCCCCACACCAACGTTCTGGGAGGCTGCTATGAAATCGGCCAAGCATCATCTCATACGTTTGGTGGGTGCTCAGTCCCTATGGTACAGTCAACTACAGATATTGGCTATACGCATTGAGGCTTGTCTCAATTCCCGGCCTATAACCCCCTGGACCATGACCCGGATGACAAGTTGGCTTTGACGCCAGGAGATTTCGTCATTGGCGCACCGTTGATTGCGTCAAACTGTGGCAATGGTTGCGACAGTTGCATCAGTTTCACTGGTAGCGTTGGAGTGAAGACTACTTGGCTACATTGCAGACGAGAAGCAAGTGGCAGCAACAAAAGTCTAACATCTGGGTAGGCGATGTGGTGATCGTTCGTCATGAGCACCCGGGCAACGATGGATTGGTGCGCAACGTGACTTTGAAGACTTCCAACGGAACCTGGACTCGTCCCATATAGAAACTGTGCGTACTCCTAGAGGCAGAGGATTTCGAACCCAGCGGTTCCACCGGGCAGGACGTCGGCGATTAATAATCTCCCTGACTCATCTACCAACCCTGGAAAAGACAATTGGCAACCCTGTTTGCCGCCTAATTGCTTTTTACCTCTTCCTCATTTCCTGCAAATATACATATATAGCTGTAATTTATATGAATTGATAATATAGAACACCATCGACACACGGATCTGAACACCCCGATGTTAAGACAGGATTGTAAATAATTGAAATGTACACATTCAAAACTGTGTAAGACAATTGCTCATCCGTTGGGACCCTGTTTAGTTTTAAGCTTTAAACAAATTTTAAAATTGTAAATATTTGTTCAATAAAGAAAATTGAATTGAATTGAATTGATTTATTGATAATATAACGCTACAATCGTTTAAACTGTACGGTTGCGTTTTTATTTAATCCCCTGCAGGTTCATTTCGGTATTTGGTTATCAACTTAAACAGCTCCTCCGAGTCTTGCTAATTTGAAGGTCTTCGAGTGTGACTTCCATTAATTTATCTTTCCCACTTGCTTCAGAGAGTTGGCGCTATTCTTCATTTATTCGGTTGACAGTGGGAAGATTTCCTCTTTTATTTAATATACACCTGGGATGGCAGAGTATATCTTTTCCAATGAGGATCGTTTCTGGAATAAGATTGTCTTCTACTATGAGACCGTTTACCAGAAACTCTGACCCGTCCACTGAAATTGTATAGTTGACACTTTCTCGAGGTTGGCAAAGTCCACCTCCGAATCCATGCAACGAGACGTTTTCCTTGTTGATGCCCATATTTGTGTGTTTGCTACTTCTTTTGAGATTATTGTTCGCCCACTTCCCCAATCAAGCAGTGTCATAAATTAATTTCTTGGATCCTTACTTGCTTCTTGTAACAGTCTGTTTGTGGGTTCTTGTGTATCAAGTTGATCTTGAATCGTTTTTCTTGTTTATCGTCTCTTGCAGATTGAAGTGTGGTGTGGTTTTCTCGATTGTTTTGCTATGGACGTTTTCTTCCTTTCTGACACCCTCTGGCAAAGTGTCGTGTTTGTTGACAATTGTTTGAAGTCGGTGGATTTCGTTGGGGTGGTGGATTCCAACTCTGTGTTGATTGTCCTATTGTTTATTCGATGGGTGCTATTTCGGCTTCTCACAGTTTGGTTGTCGATTATAATCCCATGTTCTTAATACCCCGGTGCCAGGTACATTCCCACGAATATTATTCTTAATGCTTTCGCACCATTTAACCTTTTCGACAAGTTCGGCTAAGTTAGCAAAGTTCCCCACTGCTAAATTTGAAGTTAACTGTGGATTGTTTAACCCCGTCAAAATGTATTGCATAATGGATTTATTTGAAAGGCTTATACGCTTCCCAATAATGTTCATCTCAAAGCAATAGCTCTCGATCCTTTTGTTTTGCCTTCGAATTCTTTTCAACAATTGCTTGTGCACATCTATCTCGCTGAGTTGATGAAGGAAGTTTTCGACCAACTCCTGGATACTTCTTGAGTAGTAGCCCACCAATATCTTGAGGGACCATGCATCTTTGATGCTGCTGCCATAAGCAACGCCCGTTCATTGCAGTCATAAATATTCGCCAAGGTTTCCACCCGTTGGATCCAGTTCTCCGAGGACAATGTCTTTGATGCTGCAATTTTTTTTGCTTGATTGTAGTCCCGGTGCTTCTATCGCCTACTTCCTCCAACTGCTTCAGCTTTTCGGCAATGTCTTGCTCTTTTCTGAGTAGGCTCCGTTCGTTTTCGAGTAATTCTTCCGCGCTTGATAATGGCCCATTCTCTTTCCCTTAGCTGTTGTTCGTCCACTGTCCCTGTCTAGGATAAGGTGAGCTTTTCCATGGTAACCTAAATTGAATTACTTACATACATATGTGGATACAATTTTTAACAACTTGAGAGATTAGTTGAAGTGTGTGTACCTCTTTATCAATTTGACTTATTTACTTCTTTAACGCTTTTTTTATTTAATTTATATTTTGTTTGATTCGACTCAGATCCTATTATATATATATATATATATGCATATATACAAATACATATATATGTATGTATATGTTATGTATATATACATATATACAGTCCATGTTTATTTTCACACTTATACATTTACACATACATAAACATATATACATCCTATCAGTGTTAATGTAAGTGAGAAACAACTCTATTTCTTCTTTTATCCTCTCTTTACCATTATTCATCTCATTTCGCCAGTATGGGTCGTATTTGCACATAAGCTAAAGCGTAAACCACCGACGCTCATGCTATTTCGCCACTTCTATTTTATATTCCTTCCCATCTTTGCCAACAAAGTTATGTACTATAATAGGAATAAAAATACAAAAATACTTTCTACTTTTCAACTTTTATTTTCACACGTCACGTCTTACTTATCCGACTCTTCACAAAAAAATGAATGTTCTCTCCTATTCCTATCCGGTAGTTCCTTTACATTTTCGCGGTTGTTAATTTTCTGAGAAAAGCGTTTGAATCCTACTACAGTACATACATAAACTTCTGTGTACGCCACCGACGCTTATATTGCAAGACTTCTCTTTTGTTCATTTCAACATAAAAACTTTTCGTCTCTCCTAAGACCTTTTATCACTTTTCCGCAGAAACATTCAACCCCTGTGCATTTTTCAAAATTTACTTTGAAAAATTAACGCTTTAATTCACTTGAATTTTGCGATTCAACTCAGTACACACACTTATACATTTCTCTTGGAAACAATCTTCATCTCTATATTTCTATTTTCTTTTAACTTTCTTCTCTTTTTTTTATAAAATATTTTAACGCACTTCCCTTTTGGGTTTATCCCAGTTCTGATTTATAAAACAAATACTTTTAAAATCGTTTAGTTCTTTATTTTAAGTAATATTTCAGCAAACCGTCTTATTCGGTATTGTCGTACAGAGTGTCTCCCTCTCCTGTTTGTATTGCCAGCACAAACCACCTAAAAAATACATAGGTGGTTTGTGATTGCCAGTTTCTCTTGCTTCCTCGCAGCGTTGGCATGGTGTCACAATTGCAACAAAAATATTCTACCAGACAATGTGCAACCAACGATTTTTACGTACGACTTAGAAATTCTTCCCATTTCATGTGGGGGCAATGTACCTGTTCTGGTACGTGATAGTAGTACAATTTCAAAAGCATTCATACCCGGGAGTATCTTAATAAGTAGAATTTGAGTGCCTGCCATTGGTATACAAATATTGTGCATCATTAAGTCAGGTTGGAGAACTGGTCGAGTGTTGATGAAATATGCTTGGTGGTTACCGATGGGTAGGGCATCCTGCTATCAAACAAGTTATGTCAGTGTTCGCGTTACTAGACCCACTAGTAGCCTGACTACTGAGACAAAAAAGAAGGAGAAGGAGGGGTCAACCGCAGCCAAGCCGGCCAAGCGTCGGACGACAATATCGACAACAAACGAAGAAACGATGGCAAGAGCAAAAACACCGTTACTAGCTGCTACAACAAAAGCCGCAGGAGCTGCAATAACGAAAGCCACAATCATCGCATTAGAAGCCTTCCAACCAAACATCGTAACTACTCGCCAGCGTATATTAAGAAAAAAAACCTACTCATCTTTAAATAACACCATGAACACGAAACGACCTAATATATGTACGTTCACTACTCAGCTCAACATAATCTTAACAAACAAATTCTTCACTTTACTCAAAACACTAACCCATAACAACATAAAAACTCATTCCTATTACAAAACTTCTTAACTTAAAATTTGACTTATAATTAGTTATATTGAGCTTCACCTTTAATTGTTTTTTCTTATTCCTGAAACCAACCATTATTTTTTTAATTATTATTAAATTTTTTTTCGAGTATTTACTGCATATTAGTGTCAAATGAAGGTTATCATGTAGTATTTACTTTATTATAAAAAAAAGGTAAAGAGACAAACAAAACAAAATAAAACGAAACTAAATTGAGTCCATTTAACGTTCGATCATACGTCTGTTCCTGACGAGCGCTCAATCCCGACCCCTGACATTAGTAAAAGGACTACAGCGGAATTTATTATTATTATTATTATTTATTAATCTATCATTATAAATACATAAATTAATTATTACAAAATGAGCCCTAGCTGCGAGGGCTTTCGACTCTAAGTACATAAACGATTAAAGGTAAATATTTAAATTAGATTTGGTTATAAAATTATAGATTTTAAGAATGTTTTTTACATTAGGTTCACTTAATACTGTGTATGGTGATGAGGTGAGGTTATGTAAGAGTCCGGGTGGTTGAAATACATGCTGGGCAATCACCTATGCCTAAGACGTGTTTAATATCCATTCTGGAGTTGCAGGCGTTCTTATTTTTGAGGAGATGTTGGTGTGTTAGTGCGCTCTGCCCTAGACGCATTCTGGCAAAGGTGGAGCTTTTAAAGTCGTGGTAGGGTAGATTGGTTTGAATCTGTCCTTATTTATGCACGAATACTGGTGTTAATAGTTCTGTCAGTCAGCGAGTTTGGATGTATCTTGATAGGTCTTGTTTGGTGTTGACATCGAACAAGAAGACAGGAGCACAGTGAGCACGATTTGCAGCGGTGTCAGCAGTTTCATTGCCTTTAATCCCTATATGGCTTGGGACCCACATTATTTTTAGTTTTTTGGGGCTCTTATGAGGCGGTCCCTTATTTTGTTAATTATGTCAGAGTTGTGATTTGGATTTTTGACTGCATTTATTACTGCCAAACAATCTGAACATATAACATATTTGCCATGGGTCTCCTGAGCTTTTGTCGTGGACTTGTCAATGGCAATTGCTTCCGCGGTAAAAATGGATGTTCTGGTTGGCAGTATGCCAATACTTAGCACTGAGCCATCTTCTAATGTAGCCGCAAATGAAACGCTGCTATTTGTCTTGGTGCCGTCCGTAAATATGAGCTTTCATCCATCTGACTTTAAAGATGAGGCGATGCTAAGAAAATTTGAAGACAGTACTTCTGTAGGCGTGTTTGATTTGTTGTGGTTGGCCAAGTCCATGATAAACGATGATGGCTTAATGGACCACGGTGGGTATCGGGGGATATATGCGCCAAACCTTCGAGCAGGTAATTTATTTAATATTATCTACATATGTACAACTAAAAAAGTAACTGCTTTCTTGTATTGTAAAGGATGATTTTTTAGCTATTATCTGTTTGACAACACTGGTTTAAACAGCTGACGCACGTTTCGTGTTTTGTTTCACTGTCAAACATCTTCAGTTTGGTCTATAATTTAACCATGAATCGTCTTACTAACGAACAACGCTTGCAAATATTTGAATATTATTATCATAATACGTGCTCTGTTAAGAAAGTTCATCGCGCGCTTCTTCCATTTTATGGTCAGCACATTTTTGGCTCAAGTTGTACGTAAATAAGCAGAATTGTCGATTTTGAAGTGAATATCAGCCAGAAGCATAACAAGAGCTATCAATGCCAACAATGTCCGGTCAATTGGCTGCCTAGATCGTGCGATTTAACGCCTTTAGTCTATCTTTTGTGGAGCTATGTTAAAGCTCATGTCTATACAAGCCCGCCTCAATTGATGCATTGGAAGACAACATTGAAGGATTTATTCGTGAGATACCGGCCGAAATGTTGGAAAAAGTATGCCAAAATTGGACTAAGCGGATGGACCATTTGAGGAGCAGTCAAGGTAAACATTTGCATGAATTAATCTTCAAACATTAAATAATATGGACTGTACTATCGATTCAAATAAATTCATACGTTTTTCTGAATTTTATGTGTTTTTCTTTAACTTTCCTATAGCTTTTAAAAAATCACCCTTAATATCTGCTCTCTATATTCAATAGTCATATTTAAGGTTCAAACTTATGCAACCAACCCTAAAGGACGTTTTTCGACTTCTCCGAATACGCCAAAAGGAAAGTAGTCACAAAATTATACGCACAAGCTCAAACGTTGTGTGATAATAACCGCTCATTCTATTGAGTGCTATGATCGAGACAACACGCCGAAGAATAGCGATATTTCTGAGCAAATAAAATAAAATAAAAGCGAAAAAAAGCAAAATGGGACGAAAAAAATCGGAAACTTCTATAGAAAAGAGAAAGCCTATTTTAAAGTTAGCTTGCGAAGGCACCGTAGGGTTGCGTGAAAAATTTCAGAAATGACGGCTGCTTAGAAAGTAGGAAAGATTGGGGTCGAAGGCAAATCAGAGGAAAATCAAGAAAAGCCTTAAGACGCCAGTAAAATGATTGACCGCAAATATATCTGGGATCATTACAAAATCACTCTCTGTCGAGTTTTATAGTCAAATAATTTTAACGGTAGAGTTGCACGTCGCAAACCCTTTGTTTCCAAAGTTGTTTGGCAATGACGGGAAACAAGATGTTTAGCAAATACTGAGCTAAAGGTAGTTGTATTATGATTTGCTAGTCTATGTCTTCGAGAAGGTTTAGTCAAATGGAGTTTATTGCCTATAGAATGACTAAATATGACTACCTCGACATCCTCAAAAGAAATCTGCAACAAAGCGCCACAAAAATGGGTCTAGGGTCAAATGATGTCTTTCAACAAAAAAAGAACACCAGACTAGTTTCTAAATGTAAAAATAAGCCCAGTTTTTTGCAAAAAACAAACTTGTCGATAGTATGCCAAATACACCAAGAGCCGTTATTGATGATAAGGGTGTTGCAACTAGATACTGATGTGATACTGACCTATTATTTTTGTGCGAATAATTTTGTGTTACGTTTTATTGACGTCAGTTTGTTTATTTTCCTTTCCTACTATTTGAATTTATTAATATTTAATTTTATTGGACAAATTTTTAATTTTTTACTAATTCAATTTTTTTTTTTGAATTAATTTTTCATGACAGTGGAATTTTTTGTTTCCTTAAATAAAGTCTGTATATGTAATTTTCGATCAAGCTTCCTGAATCGCCTAAAGAAAACAACTGATCGCTTCTTGATATGGTGATTTTGCTTGAATTAGTGAAAGATTCCTTAAAGTAGTTTCTTCAATAACATCTTCTTCGATAACATGCTCTTTATTTCCTGTAAGTCGTCATTACCAATTTACAGTTTGTAGGCCTTGGCGTAGTGGGTAAGTGCGCCGACCCACACGCAGAAGGTCTAGGTTCGATTCCCGGACGGAACACCTCGCACTTTTTTCACGGCACCACCTCTTTCTAGTTGCTGACAACACTCAGACAGTATCAATTGTCTTTGAAATGTTTCTCAAATCTCGCCATTCGGAGTCGGGAAAAAACTGTAGGACCCTTTTACTCGTGAGAGAACAGTAGCACACACAACACGAGTAGTTTTTGTAGCTTTGGTCCCTTGTGGGCTGTGGTGCCACTCAATAATTATTACTATTTTTAGGACTCACTTTTTGGTAAAATCTTTGTAAGCTCTTCACCCCTATTCCGGGAGTCATCTCATTTTAGTGACTATTGTCATTTTTAAAGTCATCTCATTTTTTCATCGGTATTCCGAAACTAAAATGACTTGTGGAATATGTTCCACAACAAAAGCCGCCTGTCAAATGCAAAATGTCATATGCTTACACTTTGTTTATATTTTGAATTCTTCAATAAAATAACTTTTAAATAGTTTTTAAGTGTTTTATTTGAAAACATGGACAGCATAGCTCTGTTTGTAAATATAGAGAACGAAATTGAAGAAGAAGAAATAAGAAAAAGAACTGTAATAAACTTGAGGAAAAGCATAAGAGCTGGTTGTTCTCCATTAGATTTGCCAGAAAATGTGTAAGTTATTAGGAAAACAATACGAGGAACTATATTTAATTCAATTCTATATGTACTTTGAAGATTCAAATTGAATTTTAGGCTGAACAAAGAGGCATTCACTTATTTACTGAACACCCTGCAACAACATATATCTCCTGAAAAACGTTCGTGGTCGATACCATACATCATAAAGCTAGCCGCACTATTGAGATTTTGTGCTGAAGGTAGTTACCAATGTGGCGTTGGCAACGACTTCAAACTAGGATTAGCACAACCGACCATCAGCAAAGTAATAAATGAAATGTTGGATTCATTTGAAACCAACATATGCCCTCTTCTCTCCACCACTCTTCCAGGTGGGTCCACTGTGTCATGCTTTAAGAGTAGTTTGGCAACCGTTTCGTCCAACTCCGTTAAAAATGTTTGTCTAAAGGGTCCTCCTCCGGTTGCCTCAGATTCTCTTTTGTTGTGCGTTAATTTTTTTTTTTTGCTTTTGATTTTCAATCGAACCAAACCTATGAAGTATTTAAAAACAAATTATTTAAATGTTCGTATGTACATATGTATACGTATAGTCAATTGCACATACCTTCTGCCATTCTTTCTCATTACGCACAGGTGGTCCTAAATTGTTTAAAATTGCCGCAACCTCCTTCCAGCCAATTCTTATGTCCTCACTTTGAGTAACGCCTCTTTTAAAATTTTTGCAAGAGTCACGTTCTCTTCCATGAGTTCAACCAATCTAGTGATTTGCGAATGTGTTGATACCTTTAACCTTTGGAAACCGTAAATAATAAGCATATATATAAAGAAACACAAAAATAAGAAAAAAAAACAAAATAAACTTACTCATTAGACATTTTTAGTTTTATGTCATGCACTAATTTCAAATCGACTGTTTTTGTCACTTTTCCTGTCGTTTAGTGACTCCGGGAATACCAAAAAATGAGACATGTCGAGTGGTAAATGCGTTCCACAGGAGCTGACAGGAGCAAAATGACTAGTGTCATTTTATGAATTCTTAAATGACTATGGGAATACCGATTTCTCATACTCATAAAGTGACATGTCACTAAACGACTCCCGGAATAGGGGTGCTTGTATTATCATTCATCAGTGATTTGAATTCGTCTATCACTGGAAGTTTGAGTTTTCTACTAACCTCATAATTTAATGCTTCTGGATTAGTCTCTCATAAGCGTTGTAACTGAAACTGCAACTGAATGGTTGCATCCAAAGAAGAATTTTCTGTTAAAACCGATTGTGTCTCTTCATTTGCCGTTATTAAATCCGTATTGTTGTTTATGTTAGAACTTACTACTTACTTGACATTCAAAAAATACTACAGCGCGACTTTTGAACTATTATTGGACGGAGTGCCAATTTTTGTGTTTAAACAACCCATTCAGATCCTTTGGATGTTGAAAGATGAATAAAATCGTTTGAGCTAAATAAATATAGTCAAATTTGGTTTACCTTCTAACTATACTACCTGAGGCGTTTCATCCGGAATTACAGTTAAAACCAGCGGCCGTAACAGTCTCAGCCCAACATGATTTCTGCAGGCATAGAGCATGACTATATGACATTTCCATAATTATAAAGAATCGGTGTGACCTTTTTAAACTATACGGGAACCTTTTACACTACATGGCAGTAATATACATATCTGATACATCACACCTCACTTCTTATATGAAAATCTAGTGCTCTTCTTATTATATTTCTTCACGTCTTGAAAAATTGTGGTCTTAATAGAATCCTATCTTATTTTGACCCCAGATTTTTCGATTCCCATAATCATTTGCGAATAGTGCTCTGGCTAACAAATCAACAGCAAAGTCCCAATTTTGTGCGGTTTATACAATTCTTCTAACGTTGTTTTAATTGAATGGAACGGGCGATAGGAGGATGAACTAATGCGGCATTTACTTCTTCAATTGCTATAGAGAGGAAAGGTAACCCTTATTCAAATTTGAATTTATTAAGGCAGACTGGGATGTAAGCGGACGTCTTCTGCTAGTGGACTTCAGCTCGGGGCGGAACCCCCTGTAGTCACTATTCGGTTCTCACGCCTCAACATCCATTAAGGAACCTAACGGTCCCCTGATTAATCAATCGCTTACCAGATTGATCACGTTGCGATTGAACTTAGACACATCAGCAGGACATAGATAAGTTCGAACCTTTTAGGGTGGCAACATTTTGAATCATTTACTTGTTGCCGGTACTAAATTTTAGGCGAACTGAGAAATATACAATCCACATTCACCAATGACTTCACAATACGTTAAATGTTCGTAAGGAATTTTAGAAAATAGTTAATAATTAATAATAATAATAATTGAGTGGCACTACAGCCCACAAAGGACCAGGGCCTAGCTTCTACAACTACTCGTGTTGTGCATGCTACTGTTCTTCACAAGTAGGAGGGACCTACAGTTTTTTGCCGACTCCGAACAGCCAAGCAAATTTATACTCTTTGAGTGTTGTCAGCAACTCGAAAGAGGTGGATGCTAGGTGTCTCGTCCGGGAATCGAACCCAGACTTTCTGCGCCGCGGTCGATGCACTTACCATTACGCCACGGCGACCACGTTAAAATATAGTTGTTAAATTAAAAAAGAAACTATTTAAGGTTGTTTGTAGTTGCAATTTTTGTATTACTGTGTCTTATTTCTGTATAAGTTGTTGAAGACAATTACATTACCTTAATTTGATAATTGAACAGGTTATGGTACGACAAAGTCGGAATGTTCACCCCTATTCTCAAATCCACCGAAGTCGAAAATTTTCTAGTCTGATATCCGTTCGGAGTGTCTGCCCTGGCATTCTCATGAAAAATGGCATGTTGATGTTGGTCAATTGTGATGAATTCTCAATAAAATTGTTTTTTTCAATACACGACTTATTAAATGACGTGTCAATTGTCATTGCTAGTTTTAAAATGCGAAAAACTGTGAAACTAATTTAGCGTATCTGGATATAAGAATACCGTGAATATGAAGAGAATAAATAAATAGGATCTCCAATCCGTTGGATTTTAGAATAGGTGTGCCTACGAATCAGATAGACCCTAGTCTTGTAATAACAATAAAAAACAAAACGCTATGCTTATGCTGTCTTATTCTACGTAATTACTTCTGACGGTTTAAGTGTGAATGAATTATTGATTGGTGAAAAAGATCTACTTCTTTTTTTTCTTTGATGCTTTCTCTGTCGACATGACTTCAGCTTTGCGTTTTTGACTTGACTTCGAGGCACTTGGCGTTTGTTGAGGAGTACCTTGTCCTTTACCAGCTTTTTTCTTCTTTTCTTGCCTCTCCTTCTCCTCTAATTCAAGATTCTCGCGTTCAATGAGAGTGATCAATGTATTACAACGTCGTTGAAGTTCCAACGCAGTTCGAGATTTAATAAACCAATCAAAACGAAATTGTGGTGAAGACCTGAAAAATATATTATATTATATTTTTATGTTCCAATTATTGAGTAACTTTAGAAGCATTTTTATAAATAATAGAATTTGATTCTTAGTGATAGAAAAAACAATATCGCACATACTCTGCTGCGATCGATTTCCAATTGATTTTGAAAATATCTGCGGGGTGTCTCGTCATTTTTCGTGCCATTCTTTGAGTTTGAGTGAAATAAAATACAAATATGCTATATGTTTTCCAAAACAGTGATTTTCAATCTTCAATTTTCGTAGCGGCGCGATGGTTTACCAATTGACGTACAGTGAATCCCTATGCGCAACCACGACTTGTTTCGAACGATGGATGTCTGTATTTGGGTTTAATTATTTTACAGACTGACAGCGAACAAAGTAATCAACTTTTCCGTCAACGGCGGCGTTCTGGACTAGTACTACCTTGGCATTATGCGTTTAAGAACTGTTCGAATAAATCTTAACGTTAAGGACTAAAAAGATATCTCTAAGATCGGGTCGGGATCCTGGAAAGGGGATGATAGCAGATTAACCCTATAATTGGGTGGCAGCAAGTAGCTTGAAACAATCGAGTATTGTTCATCGCCATTCAACTCGAAACAAATATTTTCTGGCAGCATGTAACTTAAAACTAGTTTCATTGTCACTTCTACTAAAAAATGTCATTGTGAACTATAAAGTGAAATGTCAAATTCGTTATTTTCAAAATAAACTTCGTTCATTCAAGTTAAATTGCATTTAGAATAATATTTTTTGATTCGGAAAGCGAAGATGAAGAATAACTTAATGCCAAAATCAAAAGAAGATACCCTAGGGAAGATAGCAATCCATTAGAATTGTGTGAAAATGAGTAAGTATTCATATATTTATACAAAGAAAAAGAATACCATCTAAAACAAAACCATTTGTTGTTTAGTACAGCAGTTTAGAGTGAATAGGGAATGTTTCGTAATGTGACTTAGCTACTTAAATCTCCCAGACAGCGTTAGAAGCACCTCGGTTCCACCAGTCAGGCTTTGTGCAACGCTAAGTCTATTGTCCAATGGAAGTCACCAAGTGAATGTAGGAAAAAATGTGCTACCAGGCATGGCACAGACAATGGTGTCAAAGTTTCTCGATGTTCGTTGGTTGTATGGGAAAACAAATTTTGTCCTCAATGGATAAAATTCGATTCATTAAAATTCATTACATTAAATGACGATAACTTTTTTCTGTCGACTAACAAATTTTGTTTCAAACGTCATATTCGAATTTGTATGCTGCCGAATTTGACGATACAATCGAGGATACTCGATTGAATCAAAATAGGTGCTACCCATGCTCGATTGTATCGACTCAACTCGATTGTTCCAAGTTACGTGCTGGCACCCAGAACTGCAGGCGACGGGGACAACCTCAACGAATTTACCGAAACGAGCTTTTGGCCGGGTGTTTAATTAACTTCCCCGACAACTTCATAAAAGTCGTAAATAAACCACGATACGACGGGTCAGTCACCCAGGTAACAGATGGAAAATCTCTCCACCACCAAGTGCTTCATGCCAGTGAACTTCTAGTCACCCAGGTAGCAGAGGGAAAATCTCTCCACCACCAAGTGCTTCATGCCAGTGAACAAAGTATCCAAAAGCCCCCGGTCTAAGACAGTAGAGTGAACAAAATCGTTTCAGACCAATCACTGCGATAATATAACCACTAAACCTGAAACAGTATGAAAAACAAAACTGTTTCAAAAATCTTACGGATCGATTCACGCTCACGCATTCGAAGAAACAATTATGGGCATAAATTTTCGAAATCAGTTGTTTGCACTTTTGAAATGTCATCTGTCTGTTGGCATAGCAGAATTCAGTTAAAATTCAAGAATTTTATTGCAAATAAGCAATATTGTATTATTTGAAGCTTATTCGCTGGATATAGTACTACGAGCTTTTCTGTTTCCTTCCTTGGCTCACTTCCCGCTTTCTTTCAACGTCACAACGTTTTCGTTTTTTGTTATTTTGTTATAATAAGTACCGCAAAAAAAAAAATTAAAAACCTAGGCTCTAAACACCTTACCTTAAAACAACGTAACATATAATAATAAATAATTATCTACAATATTATCAGAAAAATCAACTATAATCTATGGTTGGCACTTTGACTGTGACTTGCCGTCCTTGGTATGTATCCCAAGACGCTTAACCAGACACATGCCGCCGTACAGCCCATAAAGATAGCCGTTGAATCTTCTCTTCATATGCCATAAACACAAACAGGACCAGAAATTATACGCAGAACTTTTCTCTCGCTGTTGATAGTGCCAGTAACAGTAGATCAGTTTGCAAAATAAGTTCAAGGCGACATAAGCCATCTTAATAACCTCATACTACAAAGTGACTTCTTTTGATTGACAGCATTGACTTGACTAATATGAATTACCAAGTAAAGACTTCATAATAAATGTGAAACTCACTTTGTTTTTTGTTGTACCTTTAAATTACAGCAAATATGAAACATATTTTTATTTTGATTTTTTTTTTTTTCATATTTCCATTATTATGCACTCCGCAGTACATTAAGCATGTAAATTCATTGAAAAAATAAGGAGCAACTAATCCTTACTACACACCAAAATTTATATATTAAAAAAGAAAATATTTACCGTATTGCCGCACGAAGTTCCTCATAAACATTTTCTTTGTCAAATCCAAGTTTATGAAGCATGCAAACTAAAAAACGGTCTTCATTTTCTGAGTAGTTTTTTCCTTTGTTATTTCCGTATTGCAAACGCAATTGATGAAATGGTGCTCGATATCGAGCCATCTTTGAAAACAAGAAATTTAATTAAATGTATTTCATTAAATTAATATTTCTTGACAACATACCTTTTGATCCAAAGCTTTCTTTATAGACAATCTTCTCTGTATTTTTGCTTCGCCCCTTTCTATTTGCCCCATGATTCTTTCAATGTCCTGAAGTTCATGACATCTTTCCCAAAAAACAGCATTATATTCAATGACTTCCTCAGGGGTTTTGCCTTCTACATCTTTTGCTATATTTTCTATATCATCTCTACCATATTTTTCATTAGCTTTTATAAACTGATTAAAATCGCGTTTAGTCCATGTAGTAAAACCTTGGGTCAACAAAGCTTCCTTTTCTGAAACCTCTTCCTCTGTCAGTTGCTCAGCTTCGTCAATTTTTCTTTGTTCTTCACGTTGAGCTTTAGCGGCCTCTGAACCTAGTTCTGGATTTTTTGGAACTTTATAGTTCAATGTCTTGCGATAGTAATAAATTTCTTGGTCGAGTAGCTCAAAAAGTCTTGGTGGAAAGAACTGAAAGTCTTGAACAATAGGTTGTTTAGGAGGACGTGGAGCTTTTGGGGCTTTAGGCTCTGAAACTCTTAGAGCCTCACGGAAATAGGCATCAACGGCGTAATTGGCCTTCCTTTCGCGTTTAGGTGGTTCAATCCATGCTCCTAATGCATTAAGTTTCTGCTTCTCTCGATAATCTTCTCCTTCAAATTGATAAACTGAACTAGAAGTGCCTTCACCATTGTTATCCACAGTAAAATTGCGCAGTGAACTTTCTCCCATTTCATCATAGTGTGCCTTCTGTTGTAATGTTTTAGCTTCGCCGCGTTCAAGTATTGTATCAATATCCTCATCAGTTAGTTCAGAATCTTTAGAAGCAAATACGTGATTTGCACCAAATCGGATAATATTCAACATTTCATCTTTATTAAGCTGCGTAGTGCGATTATCGACTAAACGACCTTGCTGAATAACCAACTTATCTAATCTCAGCTTTACTTCAGCCCGTTCAACTATTTTTTCTTCAACAGTGTTTTCTGTGATGAAGCGGAACACACGCACTTGCTTTTTTTGTCCAATACGATGGGCGCGATCCATAGCTTGTAAATCCATTTGAGGATTCCAATCAGAATCATAGATTATTACCACATCCGCTGTTGCTAAATTTATTCCCAGACCTCCGGCACGAGTGGACAGCATGAATACGAATTTCGAGCTGTTATCAGCATTGTATTCCTGAATTTGTCTATTTCGATCTTCATGAGGAGTTTGGCCATCCAATCGGCAATATTGATATGCTCTCCATAAACAATAGTCTTCCAATATGTCTAACATACGCGTCATCTGGCTAAAAATTAATACCCTTGATCCTTGTTCCTGCAATTTGGGTAAAAGCTTATCCAAAATAACCATTTTCCCGGAATTAAAAACTAAATGTTCATCCGTTGTATATGGTGGTCCTGGTTCGGCGCCATCAAACAGATACGGATGATTAGTACACTTCCGAAGTTGCATTAAAATGTTCTGCAGACGCATTTTTTCCACTTTACCCGCACCATTTACAACATCGATATCTTTCATCAAAACTTTAGTGTACCATTCGCGTTGCATTTTGGAAAGGCCGACAAAAATTTTTATCTCTTTTTTCGGTTTAAGTCGCTTTTCCACTTCAGACTTCAAACGTCTGAGTAAAAATGGTTTTAACACTGCATGCAGTCGTTCAATTAATGCATTGTCACCAAAACATGTGTTAGTGTTAAACCATGCATCAAAATCTTCCGAACTATTGAAAACATCGGGCAGGAGGAAATTTAATAAAGCCCATAACTCATGAAGATTGTTCTGAAGAGGAGTACCGGTAATAAGCAGTCTGTTCGCCGTTTTAAATTCACGTAAAATTTCAGAAAGTTTGGATTTTTCGTTTTTTATACGATGCGCTTCATCGATTACCATATATCGCCAGTTGAACTTTTTGAATACTGACTTCTCACGAATACACATTTCGTAAGAAGTGACACAAACATCCCATTCACCAGGCATGAGAACGTCGCGAATAAATATATTTCGCGCTTCCTGGTCACCTATTAAGCAGACTGCACGAAGTGATGGACACCACTTTTTAAATTCATTTACCCAGTTTTGTAAAGTCGATTTTGGCACAACTACGATGTGGGGCCCAGCTTGATTTCTGAAATAAAATTACAAAAAAAAAAACAATAATGAAAAAGTTTGTAGGGGCAATATAATTCACAATATATGATTGTTTTGAAAATGGCCGACACAGCGTAGCTGGTAAGTTGATGGAAAAAATATAATGGTATCAATATAGAATTGAGGTGGATGACCTATCTAAGTTATTTTAGGGGTGCTCAAACATATTTCGACGTCTAGATCGAAAGAAGACTTCCAAGGACGAATATTGGTGACAGAAATGGCCTAGTGTGAGCCGTACACTGTTAGATCAACAACCTCAATGAGGTTACCGATATCCACTAATTCGAGGGTATGCATGCTTGAGGCTAACCCCCCACGAGGTGTTAACTTGTGAGGTGAGGTTTTTGAAAGTCCAGAAATGCACCCAAAGAGACTTTACCGCTCCAAGTATTGCAAAGGATTGTGCTGGATAAAATTGAAAAACTCAGTCCTTATTCACAGGTGGGAACAAACATTTCTGTAAGTCAACGGTCGACAAAAGATATGCTATACGGTTAAATAAAGAACTTTTACGTATATATCAAGGTCGATGGAGGCGGCAGCTTGCTGTCTTTTAAAAAAGACAACAGTTATATAAGTAAATGTATGTCTCTAGTCCATATGGATCCAAATAGCTCTTTAATATAAATGTTTTTATCTTTAAAAAGGTAGGAACTATTAAGAAATACTGATATCAATAAAATAAATATACTTACTTAAAATGCTTAAGATAACCAAGCAAAGATATAGTTTGTAGTGTTTTTCCGAGACCCATCTCGTCAGCCAATATACCATTGATGCCATTTTCATATAAAGATATCATCCAATTCAGACCTCTTACTTGATAGTCTCTTAATTCTCCATTTTTGATATAAGCTGGAGAGGACTCAAAACGAAACACATCTTTAGAATGCGAATCTTCAGCAAGTAATTCTTCGTCTTCCTCCTGTTCCGTTTTTCTATGACGATGACTAAAATTAAAGTATGGGTAATTAAATTTGAGTTTTTCTTTTTTATTTCAATATATTACTCTGCCCCTTCTTTATCTTTTCCCGAGCCATCACACAGCTCTTTTGCCTTAACGCTTGGGTCTTTAGCTTTCTTTGGTCGACCGGCTTTTGATTTTTGTGGACTTTTTGTTGCACTATTTGTCATGAAATGTGTAAATATCTCCGTTTGTTTTAACAAGAAATCAAATCGCTTGCTACGATCGGTCTCTATTTTATTATCGAATTCAACTTCCTTCTCGGCAGATGAATTAGTTTCTTCCGATGTAGTTTCATTCTATTCAAATAAAAATATGAAATTAAATGAATGACTGTTTCTATTCCACAGTAACGATAGACTTCTAAAAAGAAAATTATTACCGAATTCTCATTAGCTTCGACCACGTCGGCAACATCATCTTCGTTCGACATTGTTAATATTATACCACGATTTTGCAAATAACAATCACTATTTGAGTTCTGAACGTCCAATAATACAAGAAATACAAGAAAAGCAAATAACTAGTTCCAGAAGCGGTAAACTTCTCTGCATCAAACAAAGTATGGCTGTCCTATTCCCATGCAAAACTAAATTGGTGTGAAGTCATACTCGGTTCGAAATCAGCGTTGCCACAAAACCACAAAGGTAATACAGTTTTGTGGGCATATTATTTTGCCGATTCGCTGCTTACCACTGCTTACATTACCCGAACATATTTTATTTGTTTACAGTTCGGAATCATATTTGTAGGTCTTTCGATGGTCAATATTTTCTATTTTCTCTGCAACATCAGCACGACGATATTGTTTGCGTTCCTGAAAATTCCTTGAAATTTGAAAACCAATCGCTGACAGCCGTGTAAAATTTATTGCTGTCACAGTCACATTTACGGGAAACTGATTTTCTTTAAGTATAATATACACTTACAACGCCTGGGATTAGTTGATTACATTTATTAATCGTCGCCGTGGCGTGGTGGGTAAGTGCGTCGACTCAGACGCCCAAGGTCGATTCCCGGACAGGATCCCTCACATTTTTTCGCTGCACCATCTCTTTTGAGTTGCTGACAACACTCGAAGAGTTCTATATAATTGTATATGTACAACCCAAGTAGTTTGTTGTCGAAGCTCGGCTTTGGCCCCTTGTGGGCAGTAGTGATCCCAATTAATAATTATTTAATTTCCATTATATACATGTTAAATTTTCAAATTTGACAGTATTACTATGTTTTTATAACATTCCGCGCTAGAATAATTTAAATCAAGTGGCAACACTACTGCATAGCTGGGTAGTTATGACCAGAACAATAAGGAAGGAGATGGTCGAGTGAACAGCTGATTAAATAGCTGATCCCCTTCGACCATCAACCGTTTGAGTGTTATTTACGAATTGTGGTGGATATAGCTCTAATTTTCCGGAACTCATTTACGGAGCATCGAACATTTTCTCATTTCACTCACACTTGTTTACATTTCCCCTCCAAAAAAGCAATATGGCCGCTAATTCGTGAAAGTTTGCCCTCAATAATGTCAAACATTCGTAAATTGCCCACAATTCGTGAATTCGTCAGCCATTTTGTTATATATTCACCAGATTGCGTTCGTAAATAACTACAGGAAATTGTTTATGATTTTAGCGTCGCCGACACTTTAAATAGTATGTTACTTAAAAAGTAGTTATAGTGCTAGAACTTATATTCCTGATGCCTTTAGAAATATGTACAAATTTAAAACAGCAATGCATGTTTGAAAATCGAGCAGTACGGAGGAATTTCTTTTCATCTGGTATTCCGAGATAAGTGCATTTAAATCAAAATAAAGACTATTGTAATTCTGGTGTTACTTATTCGGCAATATGTAAGTAATAGAAAATTAAATTTGTAGTGATAATTTCGATCACTCATTATAATAAGTGTAATACTGAAAAAGATTAGGAAACCTAACCTAATACGTCGGTGATAGTTCAGGCAATCGTTTTAAAGAATAAAAATTAAATGAAGATAATTTGAAACTAAATTTTCATCTAGCTAAATACAAGCCTTCACCTTGAAAAACATATGATTCGATTATGAATATGGAATCTCAATATAAAATAATTTGGGAATTTCAAAATACTATTTGTCTAGTTATTGTGTTCAATATAAATTCGTGTTGTATTTTTGTTTCAAAATTTATTATAAATTTTTAACGTTATAGCCTAACTGATGAAAATACTGCCTTAATGATACAATTTATGAACGCCACCAAAGTCGGCCATTATTTCGTGGTGGAATTTTTAGGAGAAATCTCTGAGTAAGGGAGACCGTCAACGTCCCCGTCTCTCTCACTCACATTAGCAGGTTGCGCGGGAAACTAATCAGCCGATTACGCAGCTCACACGTATTCTCAGTCAAGAGAAAAAAAACCCTGTCTGTGAAACTGCCTCGAATCAGCTGTTCAAGGAGGGGAAATGTTATAAAAAACGCTGTCAAATTTTCCCCACGGGCGGGAGACAAGGAGTCGGCTGTCTCCTTATTGGTCTCTGATGCATATTTGCATTTTCAAAGTTGAGCATAAGAAGGAATTTTGTATTTTTATGCGGTTTTCGTTTCTACCGATATTTTGAATTACATATACTACTAAGAAGAATTTTATTATTAGTACCTTATTTAATTACAGAAATAAAGGCGAATTCAATATTTTACTGTAGGGATTCTAATAAGCCTTAGAAAAACAACACACGTCCACACGCTACAAACTTTTCTTTAATAATACGCTATAAATATAAAAAAATGAATTACTCCTTTTGATTCTATTCCACTACATTACTAAACTTAAATGTATTTAGTAATGCCAAGAGTTTGTGTAACTAATTACAACCTAAGACAACGATGTATAACCGATGACTTATGAAAACAGAAATGAATGTACGATTAAAGACATTTGCGCATGTTCGGAATTTCATGTTCTTGTTTTGTATATTATTGATTTAATTTTTATTAATATTTCGACTTGGTAGTATTATAAAGCTAAAGCTATAACTAACGGAAAGACGTATATACATCGATTCTTATAAAATCAATAATTTAGTGGAATTCAATATTTTTCTAATCACATCTACAGTATGACGAGAACAATTATTAAATAACATATGTATACTTAAGGTAATAGAGCGATTTATGATAGTTTTTCATTTTATACATAAGTCTGTAGTAGCGTTTTGTATTTATTTTATAAGGGAAGCATTGTAATATTGTATGCATACAACGTATGCAATTTTAATTTGTAATTTAACAATAAGGTCTATAGATATGTTAATAAATTCAAAATTATTTACACACAAATAATATGTTAAAACAATTCTTAAAAGTATGCCTTAAGTGCAATTGCTGCCTTACTGGTGCACCTTCTGAACACGCACTCCCTCCGCCATGTTCTTGAATTTTTTGGTGGTGAGAAATATTGCCGGTATTTTAAATACATTTTAAATTTTTATTCAGTTCAAAGATAATAAAAAAAAATATGTTTCCCCATTCCGCAGAATTTATCACAGGAATCAGTATTCTATGACATTAAATGAAATTGACAAAAAATAACGACTATTTTTCATATTAAAACCCACCCCAATAGTTTGAGCGGGATGGTAGTCGGCTGATTGAGTAGCTCACACGTATTCTCATTTCGGAGAGAAACCCTGTCTGTGAATTTGGCTCTCCGATCAGCTGTTCAAGAAGGGGAAATGTTATAAAAAACGCTGTCAAATTTTCCCCAAAGGCGGGAGACGAAGAAGCTGTGTATCTCCTTCCTTGTTCATCCCTGCTATTTACGTAGCATCGAACATTTTCTCATTTTACTCAACTTGTTTACGTTTCCCCTCCAAAAAAGCAACATGGCGGCTAATTCGTGAACGTTTGCCCTCAATAGTGCCAAACATTCGTAAATCGAGCAGTACGGAGGGATTTCTTTTCATCTGGTATTCCTAGTTGAGTGTATTTAAATCAAAATGAAGATTATTGTAATTTTAGTGTTACTTATTCGGCAATATGTTAGTAATTGAAAGTGAAACTTGTAGTTATAATTTCGATCACTTATTATAAAAAGTGTAATACTGAAAAAGATAAGGAAACCTAACCTAATGCGTCGGTGATCGTCGCCAGGCAATCGTTTTAAAGCATAAAAATTAAATAAAGATAATTTGAAACAAAATTTGTATCTAGCTAAATACAAGCCTTCACCTTGAAAAACATATGATTCGATTATGAATATGGAATCTCAATATAAAATAAAAGCAAGAATTAATGAATTGGTCCCTCCAGCATATTTCACTAAAACTTCACGTTGGTTAACGTAACTAAAACGCCTATGAGTGACAATTATAATATATAATTTTGTAATATAAATAATATATATAACAGCTCAATGAAAATTCTGAACTGTTTCTGAAAAAGCGCATAGTTACAAATTTGAGCTACTTTTTTAGCATTCTTTTTGAAAAAAAGTATCAAAATATCTGTATTGCATTACCAAACATAGTAGTTGTTAACAACAATAATCATCCCTATTCCGGCAGTCATCTCATTTTGGTGGCTAGTGTCATTTTGAACGTCATCTCATTTTTTCATCGGTATTCCGAAACTAAAATGGCTTGTGGAATATGTTCCACAACAAAAGCTGACTGTCAAATGCAAAATGTTATATGCTTACACTTTGCTTATATTTTGAATTCTTCAATAAAATAAATTTTAAGAAATCTTTGTGTTTTTATTGAAAACATGGACAGCATAACTCTGTTTGTAAATATAGAGAATGAAATTGAAGAAGAAATAAGAAAAAGAGCTTTAATTAACTTGAGGAAAAGCATGAGAGACTCCTTCACGTCTTTGTGAAAACTTTCTTGGGCGTCCATTTGTTTTCTTAATAACCACTTCATTTAGTCTCTACCGTATTGGGATCCGGTAGATATCACTGATCGCAATAACGTTTCTGTTGGTGTGCAGCAATTTCCCTCCTCCGTAAAAAGCATATCCTCAACTTGGCAGGTGGACTTTTTTGGTGTATGAACCAGACCTGATGCATTGTTGACTCCACGTTGCTGAGTTTCTTTAAACCCGAAAACTCTTCCAGGTGGGTCCATTGTCTCATGCTCATTGATAGAAGTTTGGCCACCGTTTCGTCCAGCTCCGTTAAAAATTTTTGTTTAAAGGGTCCTTTCAATTCTTATGCCCCCACTTTGAATAACGCCTCTTTTGAAATTTTTGGCAAGAGTCACGTTCTCTTCCATGAGTTCAACCCACCTTTGGAAACCACAAATAATAAGCAAATATATATCAAGGAACACAAAAACAAGAAAAAAACAAAAGAAACTTACCCTTTAAACATTTTTAATTTTATGTCGTGTACTAATTTGAAATCGACTTTTTTGTCACTTTTCCTGTCGTTTAGTGACTACGGGAATACCAAAAAATGACACATGTCGAGTGGTAAATGCGTTCCACAGGAGCTGACAGGAGCAAAACAACTAATGTCATTTTATGAAATTTTTCAAATGTATATGGGAAAACCGATTTCTCATACTCATAAAGTGACATGTCACTAAACGACTGCCGGAATAGGAGTTATTATTTGTCTAGTTATTGTGTTCAATATGAATTCATGGGCGGGAGACGAGAGAGTCGACTGTCTCCTTATTGTCTCTGGTCAAAATGAACGAATTACCCAAATAAGAATAATGAGTCAAAACACACAATAAAAATGATTTCATTTTTGATCTAAGGAATTATTTGAATCAAAACCAGAAAACCAAAGCATTCATAAGCGAGTAGTTTTTTTCCAATATTCAACACACTTACCAGTATATTATTACATCTCAAGAACATCTGCTTGAAGAAAATACTTAACATATGTATATATTTGTATTTGCATATGTATATATATATTTGTAATTGTATATGTATATATAAATACATAAAGTAGAAACTCGGTTTACGCAACTAATAGGAATTACAGTAGTTGCAATAACGGAGGTTGTTCCACTTATTGGATTATATATTTTTAAATAAATAAATAAAATATGTAATGTTAATAACATTTTGATTCATAGGCTAAAAGATTGCAGTGCAATTTGCAGGAAATATCATTACGGTTATCAAACTATCATCGCTTTGCAGTTGATTTTCTGTAGGGCATTGTCCAAAAACAACAGAGCCTTCTTCTCAAGTCTCTTTGATTGAAGAACATTACTTAAAAGGAAAGCTCATCAACGCAAACATATGTTATGAAACCATGTTTAAATAACCTTGGATTGACTGCTTTACCAACGATAAAAAACTTTACCTTGTCTATCCCTGATGCTTTTATGTATAAAAATAATGTTACTCTTTCTTTGGCTCCTTTTCGACCTGGCACCGACGATTTATTAAATGTAACAAGTGTTTTGTTTGGCAACATCCCGTAGTGAAGTATTTTTTAAAAGTAATTCTACGTATGTATTAACAACAGAAACCAAATTCAGTTTGTTATTTATACATAAATCTAATATATATGTTTGGCTTTTTGAGTTGCCAGATTTAAATTTAAGACACAAGTTTCTACCAACGTTATAAAAATGTTAACTTTATTTTTTGCTCCAAAATTGTTCTTTACACTTCTACGCTTTAAATAAGAAGACAACGAATAACGGCTACTTGAACAATGGTCATTGTTCACACCAGCCGTCGTGAAGTTCAAAAAGTAGCTTGGGCACTTCTTTGTCTCGACTTCGATGCCATCTGTGTGTGGAAGTCTGCATTTGGTTGTGGGGCCAAGCCGCCACATATGTATATATGTATTTATATATAACATCCACATACACATATATAATAAACTTTGAATTTGTTTTGTTGGTAGTTGTTAAGGGTGTCCCAACAAGAACGGAATATTTAAATTTGGGGCCATTGGATTTGTCATTGTTTGACATTTGAACAATTATTATTGTTTGTTAGTAGAAGGTATAAGGTTAATAAAAATGGAGCGCTACACGATTGAAGAACGCATTCTCATTGTGAAATTGTTTTACCAATATGGTGAAAGTTTTGCGGCCACAGTTGGCAAATTGCGATCAATTTGGGGTAACAATAATGCTTCGAAAAAATAAACTGTAAAGCGATTAATGGAAAATTTGCTGAAACTGGGTCTGTAACTGATGTAAAGACCACAACGCGCATTCGCCCAGATCGATCGAACGAAAATATCGCAGCAGTACGTAATGATGTCGCTCAAACTCCATCCATCGCAATTCGCGAACGAGCTCAGCAAATTGGTGTTTCCAAATTCACTATGCAGCGAATTTTGACGAAAGATTTGCGTCTTCATGCATACAAAGTTCAATTGACTCAGGAACTGAAGCATAGCGAAGGGAGTTCGTTAATTGGGTATTGGAGAGACAACATGAAAATGCTGATTTTGCCGATAAAGTCAACTTTAGTGACGAGGCCCATTTCCATCTTGATGGCTTCGTCAATAGGCAGAATTATCGCATTTGGGGCGAGGAAAATCCTCGAGTGATTCAGGAGAAGCAAATGCATCCTCAACGTGTAACTGTGTGGTGTGGATTTTGGGCTGGAGGAATCATTGTACCGTTTTGCGAACAAGCCGACGACGACTCAAGCCTTAAAAGAGGAAATTGGACGCTGCATTAATGAAATGCCGCAGCATTTATGCAAAACGGTCATTGAAAATTTCATTAAAAGATCGCGTATGCGCCAGCAAAGCCGCGGCGGCCATCTGGCCGATGTTTTATTCGACATATAACCTCATCCTGTCTACTTAACGATATAACAAAGAATTCGCGATTTTTTTTTTAAACATCTGCGTTTTATCTAAAATTTACATCTTGCTTTCTTGTTAGGACACCCGTTACATATGTAGAATTACTTAAAAGAACACTTCTCTGTATCGGGCACGATCACCCATTCGTTTAATAAATTTTTTCTTACTATTGTCGTTCAAAGACTGGAAGAGTACGCTTAAAACACGGTTGAGCGCGTTTATTTCTGTAGGATGACAATATTGTACATGGATATAATTTCTTTATTGGATTCAATACTTACCGCGGTTTGCACCTCTTCCTGGCTACGACGAACGACAACAAAATGACAGAGCCGGTAATGGTTGCCTTCGTTGAAGAGGTGCCAACCGCAGCATAAGTATTATTAAGTGATCTATGCGCTCCTAGATGGCGCTTTTAAGTCTTAGGGATTTTCCACATCCCCACCCCCGTGAATCACTCCGATTCACCATCAGCCACCACGTCCAATACAGCCAACCTTGAGACTGGGCGCGATAGAACTCCTTTACTTGTCTTCACTTCGGCTCGCCTGATGACTCCATCTGCTCCTTGGTGTACACGTTGAACCCTGGCTCGCTTCCACTCTCGTCTAGGAGTGTTGGGATCGCAGATGAAGACCAAGTCTCCGACCTCTATTGGCTTTGTCCTTCGGCACCACTTGACTCGACGTGTTAAGGTCGGTAGATACTCCAAAACCCACCGCTTCCAAAACCTGTCCCTCAGTTGGCGGGCGATTCTCCACTGTTTCCTTAAACGGCACGTCTTCTCATCTGGTTCCAGCATCCCAGGTGTGTGAGCTGTATTAGCTGAACCCAGCAAAAAATGATTGGGCGTAAGCGGCTCCTCTTGGTCAACGGTTACTGCCAAATGCGTTAGCGGCCGTGAGTTGACCACGTTCTCGGCCTCTATCACCAGGCACAGTAAAGTGTGTTCTCTCGGCGAAACTTCTCTGAGCGTATGCCGCAAAACACGCTTCACACATTGCACCATACGCTCCCAGACACCTCCTTCGGACGGGTTGTTGGGACAGTTAAAGCGCCAGTCAATGCCCTTTGCTGACAGCTCATCTTGGATTTGAAGGCAGTCGAATACTTGAGAGAAACGCTTCGCCTCCTGGTCGGCACCGATGAAGTTCTTGCCATTGTCACTACGTATCCGAATTGGCACTCCCTGGCGGTTGATGAAGTTGCGTATGGCCATGATGCAGGCATCCGTTGATAGGTCATGCGCAACTTCCAAGTGGATGGCTCTAACCGTCAGGCAAGTGAAGAGCGCGATCCACCTTTTCTCGATACGGCGACCAATGGAGACGGTGAGTGGCCCGAAGAAGTCCAGACCAGTGTACGAGAAGGGTCTCAGGTTCGGCATGACCCGATCCTCCGGCAAAGATCCCATCAGTGGCGGGATCGGCTTGGCTCTATGTAGTCTGCAAACCCTGCAGTTTCCGATGACCTTCCGCATAACCTGGCGCAGGCGGGGCACCCAGTACTTGCGACGCACCTCGCAGATTGCAGCTTCTGTGTTCTGGTGCATCATCCTGTCGTGGTAATGGGCGACCACGAGTGTTGTAAACTGGTGGACAGCGGGTAGGATGATAGGTCTCCTGGCAGCGTACGTTATCCATGATGCGGCATCAATACGTCCATACACGCGAAGGATGTGATCATTGTCGAGGTACGGCGTAAGCTTGGAGAGTTGGTTCCCTTCTAGAACTGGTAAACCACGCTGAATACGGCTTAGTTCAGCGCTAAAGGCCTGGCGTTGAGCTTGACGACAAAGCTGCTTTTCGGCAATTTCCAGCTCTTCAGCTGACAAGGCGTTGTCTCTGTTGCCATTGAAAACTCGCATTACCCAGGCCATGGTTCTAATTATCCGTCTGAAAGACGAAAAACGGTTCCAGTCTATTAGGCCGTCACTTACCACGACCAGGGCGTATTTCGGGCGAAGCTCTTCATCCGCGTAACTCTGAACGTTTTGATTAACTGGCCAGTTTTCCCCCGACAGGCGCAGGAAATCTGGGCCATTCAACCACCTAGACGATGAACTAAAGTCGATTTGGCCTTTAGCTCTAGTCGCATCGTCTGCGGGGTTTTCGGTCGTCGGAACCCACCTCCAACTAGTCTGCTCTGTTGTCTCCAATATTTCAGCTATTCTATGAGCCACAAACGGTTTATAGCGACGACTTTCGCTATGGATCCATTTGATCACCGTCGAAGCGTCACTCCAAAGGAACTTACGTGTGACGGAGACAGCATGTCCTTCAAGCACGGTCTTCATAAGTCTCGAACCCAAAACTGCTGCCTGGAGTTCGTGTCCTTCAAGCACGGTCTTCATAAGTCTCGAACCCAAAACTGCTGCCTGGAGTTCGATACGAGGCACAGTCAACGGCTTCAAGGGAGAGCATTTCGTCTTTGCACAGATGAACGCCACATCGACCACGTCATCCTTGTTTGTGGCTCTCCAATATGCAACGGCTGCGAAGGCGTCCTCGCTTCCATCCACAAAGACGTGAAGCTGAAGATCCTGGGGGACACCATTTCGGAAGTAATAACGAGGAACTTCCATCTTGCTAACGTTAGGCAGCTGCAGACGCCACATGTTCCAGAAAGTGCAGATATTTTCCGGCAGCTCTTCATCCCACAGCAAGTCACGACGCCAAACTTCACGCATCACAAGCTTCGCAGCTACGAAGAAATTGCTCAAGAAACCCAGTGGATCGAACACCGACATGATGATGCTGAGCAGTTCTCGTTTTGTAGGGCGTCGGCTCCCATCAACAACGTTGCTGCTTACTCGATGAAACTGTAGTTTTTACCGAAACTTGTCTTTACCTGGTTGCCAAAACATGCCTAAGACCTTTTCGTCTCGCAAAAGAGTCTCTCCGTTCGTGGGTGTGGCGGACTTGAGAGCGGTGAGAACGGCTTCCGAATTCGAGGTGAAGTTACACAACTCAAACCCAGCGGCTTTGTGGATTTCTCGGACTTGAGCTGAAATCTGGATGGCTTGCTCAAAAGATACAAAGCTGTCCACGAAGTCGTCCACATAATGGAAATCTTTGATGGCTTTGACGGCGCGAGGATCGTATATACCGCTGTGCTCCAAGGCGTTCTTGAGCTTGACGTACTGAGCAGCACAAGGCGAGCATGCAGCTCCAAACGTCATCACCAGCATTTCGTAAACATCGGGCGGCTTGCCGTCATCCCCATCACGCCATAGAAATCGTTGCGCGCATCTATCCTCCTGGCGAATCCTAATCTGGTGGAACATCTCCTTGATGTCTCCACAAACGGCAACTGCTCCCTCTCGGAAGTGAAAAAGGACAGATGGCAGCGGCTGGTATGACTGAGGGCCCTTAAGCAGGTAGGAATTGAGTGACACTCCATTTACCTCGGCGGCGGCGTCAAAAACTAGGCGAAGTTTTTGAGGTTAACTACCCCAAAATGAGGCAAATACCAGGTCCTCGGTCCTGCGACGGCGGCTTCTGCTGGCTGCAGTTTACGCGCATAGCCTTTGTCCACGTAACTCTTTATAATAGACTTGTAGGCGGCGGCGAAGTCTTCGTTCCTCTTCATTTTACGTTCTACTCCCACCAAACGCTTTTGTGCCATCGACAAGCTGTCTGGCAAAATGACATCGTCGTCTTTCCACAACAATCCAACCTCAAATCGACCGTTGATCCTTTTTGTAGTTGAGTCCAGGGTGTTTCTAGCGCGAATGTCCTCCTTTGAATCCACTGGAGGAAGCGGCTTCACACCAAAACTTTCGGTGCGAAAGTAATCGTCAACCAGGTCGTGTAGGGCGGCATCCGCAGAGTGGGTGTATGTCAGAAGACAGGCTGGCGTGATCGATTGCGTGGTCGTTGGCGTTGGCCCAAACACAGCCCATCCAAGCTTCGTTCGAGGTGCGTAAGGTCCCTTCCTACCGAGACTCCGTAGTTCCATTGTCGTACCCAAATGACAATGATCGAGTCCGATGAGTAGTTTCGGAACGGCGTTAGAGTACAGCTGCATTGGGAACTCCTTTACGCGGTTTGATATCGCACTCAGATCCTTCTCCTTGAGGCTCTGTGTTGGTAGCTTCAGGCCAGAAACAGCATAAACGTGTCGAAGTGGATATCTTTTTTTAGAACCCGTTCCGCTCACATGCATGTTAACTACCAACGACGGCTCCTGTGCCTGTTTACCCGCAATCCACTGCATACTGAGTTCGTGTGGACTACCTTTGAGGCCCATCTCTTTTACCAAAGACACGTCCAAAATTGAAATAGAGGATCCCTCATCGAAAATTGCATACGTGTCGACGGCTTTGTTTGGACCATACAGGGTGACTGGCAATACACGAAACAAAAGCTTTGTCTCGTTGGCTGCAATCTCCTTTGTGGCCAGCACACTACCAGCGTTGGAACTTTGAGATGCTTGTTGACCTGCGTCACTAGGCGAGGCAGTGATAGGCCGAAATTCATGGAGTAGTTTGTGATGTCTCCTCTGGCAACCATTCGTTGCACAAATATTCTTCACGTGACAACTGCGGGTAGTATGGCCCTTCCTCAGGCACGTGAAGCATAGACCATGTTGTTTGACGTTCAGCCAACGCTCCTGCACCGCTGCTTTGACGAACTTACTGCATTCGTTGACCTTGTGTACGCCTGGACACATAGGGCATTTCGGCAATCTTGAATCCTTAGGCTCCGTAGTGTACAATACCGGCAGGCGTCGTTTAGGCTCTTTGTCTTCGATGTCCTGAACAGAACATATTAGTCTGGCTACGTCAGAAAGCCAATCGCTGAAGTTAACGATCGTTGGATATGGCTGAATTATCGTCGCATATCTCGCCCATTCCATTCGCTTCGACATAGGCAGTTTGCAAACCAACTCCTTGAGCAATGATGGGTTTGCAATGTGCTGCTGGCCGTTGACAGATTGCAAAAATACGGCCAGGTTCCTCACCTTCGTTGCAAATGGGACGAGGTGGGCCATGTTGGGTTCATTAACCGGTTGTATCTCTCGCACTTGACTCAGCTGGCTATTAATAAGATGCTCCGGACGACCAAAACGAAAACGGAGTTCCTCCAAGATGCTTCCTACGTTGTCCGGGTGTATCAGCAGGGACTTGACGGCTTCCTTTGCTTCACCCTCAAGAGATTTCTGGAGCCTCTGGTTGTTCTCCAAATTCGTGTAGTTGAAGGCGGCATTTGTCTGCACGAATGTGTTGTAGAACATAGGCCAATCATCAGGATTTCCGGAGAACGTTGGAAGGTCCTGGATTTTACGTGGCACCAAACTGTATGTGGCCGACGTCTGACCTGAGGATAATGCCTGTAGCAGAGGCTGCGAGTGCGAATGCGGCGACGGTGCGTACGAATGCTGAGACTGCGTACAGGAGTATGGTGGTGATGCGTACGTACTTGATGATGACATGTGCGCACTCGAAGGAGTTGCGTACGCGGATAAGGGTATTGACGCACACAAAGACGGCAGTTGTGTATGCGTGGCTTGTTCCTGCGGAGCTGGCTGCGCCGCGTGTGTAACTGCCACTGATGATTGTGCTAAAGACCTGCTAACGGGCAGGGACTGCATTGCCAACTTCAGCTTGTTACACTGCAAGTCACTATTTCTTAGCTGCACTTGCGTGGCTTTGAGTTGTCCTTCCAGTGCGGCGATCCGTTCCTGCAGCGAATGAATCTGTAGTTGTTCTGGCTGAACGGTGGCAACAAATCCAGAACAATCTGCAGTAGTAGGCTCTGCGGAAGTTGTAACGGCTGGGACACTCGGGACGGGAGGTACTCTGGATGCGGCGGCTGGTGCATCGGCTTCGGATATTCCTGGGGTGCCGGCACCACTTACGGCAGAGGAAGTGGTTGGCAATGCAGGATCCATTCCGTGGTTTCGTGGGCTGCGTCGGGGTGGTGTGCGACTTAACATGTGGTAGGCGAACCACGTGATACCAATGCACAAATACAACAGCAACCACGCGAAATAAAGATATTGTCGTTCAAAGACTGGAAGAGTACGCTTAAAACACGGTTGAGCGCGTTTATTTCTGTAGGATGACAATATTGTACATGGATATAATTTCTTTATTGGATTCAATACTTACCGCGGTTTGCACCTCTTCCTGGCTACGACGAACGACAACAAAATGACAGAGCCGGTAATGGTTGCCTTCGTTGAAGAGGTGCCAACCGCAGCATAAGTATTATTAAGTGATCTATGCGCTCCTAGATGGCGCTTTTAAGTCTTAGGGATTTTCCACACTTACTAACTACACTGCGTCTATAGCAAAGTATTATCTAAAAGTGCTGAGGAAGGCAAGATTGTATGAAATGGATTTGAGGTGAAGGTCGTAGTTGCATTGACTGAATTAAATAGTTTTTTGGTTACGGATTGCGGAGAGCTTCCATTAGTTTACAATTACATGGAATTGTAATAGAAGGAATTTCAATTCCAATTACAAGAAATTGATGAAATTTGTTCAATAACTTTTTTCCCTAAGTCTAATAAATGAGTCTTTAATCTTAACGCCCATACGCCACAATAATATATTTCACTTTACTTATTATTTTTTTAGCATTACAGTCCGGTGCGGACCTGGGCCGTAACCAACATGCCTCTCGAGGTTTAGGCTCTTGCAAGCATCCTTCAATTTTGCACTCTTAGATTGTTAAGGTTTTTTTTCCACTTCCAGGTCGGAACATTGTTATTTAGCTATCCATCCTAAGCGTTGTACCCGTAGGCGATTGACTAAGCACATACCGCCGTACAGCCTACAAAGTTCTTCGTTGAAACTTCTCCTCCCGATGCCATCAAAGCAAGTTGCTGCACTATAAAATAGGACAGGGAGGATGAATGTGTTATACGAACAATTCAGCTAGGTCTTTCGAGAGAGGATTTTTTTGCAGCGGTTGATTACTGATGGTATTGTCCTTATTTTCTGCGGTGCCTTGCTGTCCCAAAGTTTTAGTGCCCATTTGGACATTCTGTCCGATACGTCGATATTTTCTTTGTTTCCGGCAGATAGACTATCCTATACGTGAAAAAAAACAAGCGGAAGTTCGGAATAGTTGATCCAAAAGGACGACCCTTAATCGTGTTCAAGTCTGAACAATGTTTGTAAAACATCAGGATGATTCAACGTGAGTTGTTTTAAAAACACAAAGCATATAAATAGAACAAACGCCTTGGTGCACGCGTCTGTATTGTGTTACAGTTATAGGGTTGGAGGGTGCTAAAGTGATTGCTTAGTACCCTTAAGTGACCCAAATAAAGTCACAGCATGGGCAGAAGGTATAGAGGAAGAGAGGGAAAGGAGGTACCGGTGCACCTTGGTTTTAAATGTCTGTGTGTTGTAATGAGCGGGAAAATTTGGGTTGGGAAAAGCATTCCGTATTCGTGTGCTGTGGCTGAAGATCGAGTCTCTTAACTTCACTGTACGTCCGAAAATGGGCTTAAGGATGGACAGGTGGGTGGTACATCTAACTTATTAGAGCATTTTTTGTTATAATAGCAATAGACGCAATATTTCCTCGATGTTTTCGCGAGTAAATTGACTCGTTATTAAATTATATCTGTTAGGAGGTCTTAGGAGCTCCAATTCAGATAGAAGCGTTATTCTCATGTTTTGAGCGAATGTACGCCTTATATGCATTTATTACAGAATTGTATAAGGTAAGCATCCGCATCGTTGTTTTGAATATCGGATTGAATGACACACGGGAAGTGCTGATCTTGCTATTTTGACTGTCAGATGTGAGCACGTCTCCAAATATCGAAGAAATAAAGTCAGTTCTATACAAGTACTCAAACGCTTAGGTTGCTTTATTTCTGAATAACACATCGCTTTAAGACACCTAGACATTTCGCCGCATTTTTGGCGATCTTGAATATTTGATTTGGTTGTCGTTCGGTTTCAGCAACGCTGGAGCGGATAATGGCTAGTTATTTTGGGATCGCTTGAGTGACAATAGATAGCACTGGGTCTTGGAAGCATAAAATTCCACTCTATTCTTATTACTCTCTAATTAAGCTTTCAAGACTAAGTCTATGACCGAAGAGAAGGGTTTAGAGCCAAGGAACGAATATGAAAAGCTGAGGGTACTGTTATAGTTATGTAGATGTAAGATATTTGTATATAAATATATGTTTTAGTTATTGTTATGTTAGTAAGTTTAGTTCAGTAAACATTAAAACGCTCTTCACACACAAGTTTTCAAAATTTCAGATTTTTTTTATGTTACGTTATTGACTCTTTATGGACATAAAAATTCGTGAATGGCTTACGAAAACGTATAGAAGAAGAAACCGGGGTTTTCAAAGTTTCTTTATCTTTACTGAAATGTTAGCAATCAACCACAGGTGAGCATTCCTATACATCCATTTCAATGAATGCTATGTATTTCTAAAGACTGCAGTATGTACAGTCCGCGAAAAATACAGCACAACATGTAATTGCACAGTTAATTTTTATATGATACAGGTTAATGACCTACATAATTTTTTTTTCTTATATCCCTCAACGCCCCAATAAAGCCAAATGTTTTTGAATTGGGTTCCTCGAATAGTTTCTAGAAAATCCCCAATTATAAGAAAAAACTGTAAATAACAGCCCAAAAAATGATAGCACAATTTCAAAAACAGGAAATTCTTTACCGTTTTTGTGATTTTTGGGTAAACAAGTTTAAAGGGAATTGAAGTCATTTTAAGTTTTTGAGAGTACCAAAACTTATAAAATAGGTAGAGCAAAAAATTAGTGACGAAATAAAGGTTATAACAAAACAGCACCAAGAAAATTTCACAATTGCGTAAAAACTGGAAAGAAGCCGAAAAGTGATTTAAAATTTCCTAAAAGACCCTGAAAATTACGGCGTCTAAGGGCTATCAGTGACAGGAATAGGCGCGGAATTCTAAGATTTGTGTCGAATTCGAGGTTAACGGCTCGCAAAATCGCTGAACAAGCAGGTGTCACAATCAATGTATGAAACGTCCAAAAACTATTAAAGGAGTCTCCAGTTATTCAGCACAACAGAATGAAGAAGAAACCATCACTTGCGGTAAAGCACAAGTATGTCAGGGTAAACTTCGCTGTGAAGCATATTTATTGACAAAAAAAAAAAACCATAGCGTCGGGTATTATTCACGGACAAGAAGAAATTTAATCTCGACGGTTGCGATGGCCTGGTATATTATTATCACGATGATTCATTTTTTAGCCGTCGGGAACATGGTCGAGAAACTGTTGTGATATGGGCTGAAGTAGGGTACCACGATAAAACTGAAATAAAGTTCGTACCACGAAGAATAGCCAGTAAAAAGTACATGGATTTGATTTCCGATGAAACAACAAGATCAACTGATGAAATTACGCACATGCCGCCTATTTGTCAGGAAGACAATGCTGCGGTGCATATGGTAAAAATTGTTAGAAAGTAGTTTTCAGATAACAATCTTCATGTTTTAGATTGGCCAGCGCGATGCTAGATATTATTGAAAACTATTGGGGTCTCCTACCAAGGCTTTTTATGCGGAAAACAGGTAATACGAAAGTGTAAACTAGCTCAAGCAAATTGGCTTAAACTAGCACAAAAACCATTACAAAATTGTTTACATCTTTACCAATAGAATGGCAGAAGCGATAAAAAAAAGAGTTAAAAGAAAATGAAATAGTAATAAACATAAAACATTTTGTAAACTAAATGCTGCAAATGTGAAACCTCTTTTTCGCAACAAAATTAAATTATTTTTTTATTTCCTCTGCGTTGCCTTACTTTACTCAGAAAAACAAATATAAACAAAACGTTAAAAAAACGAATTGTGATATATTTTATTCGAGCATTGCATTTCTAAAGACTGGTATTTCACGGGTGGTCATCAAGTCTGAATCCGTCAAGACTTCAAAATAGAATAATTACTTAATACTAAACTTCAAATTCCGATCCGAAATCAAGAATTGAAAAATGTAGTCATAAAGTCAATTGAGTTCCTAAATAAAAATATTTTATTCCTTAATATTTCTGACCACCAGTTCGTTCAATATGTGGCAACAACAAAGCCATGATATTTGCTTGACCAAATATCATGAGACATACAGTTAATCAAAAAAGTAAGTATACAGCCGGCAGACATTTAGTAACGTTTTGAAATGCGAAATATGTTAAGAAATATAATTGACTCACTGCGCTCTGGGTGTTGATGAGCATTTGTTATGCTGTTGGAAATGAAATGTAACAGTAAATTTCCATGAATGTGAAAATTTACATGTTTTTTTGCGAACAACATCCAAATACATGTAAAAAAAGTAAGTATAATAATAATAATTGATTGGCACTACAGCCCATAACGGACTAGGGTCTAGCTTCTACAACAACTACTCGTGTTGTGCATGCTATTGTTGTTCACGAGTAGAAGGGACCTACAGTTTTTTGCCGATTCCGAACGGCGAGATTTGAGAAGCTTTCCGTGAAAAAATGCTAGGTGTCCCGTCCGGGAATCGAACCCAGACTTTATGCGCCGCAGTCGATGCACTTACCACTGCGCCACGGCGACCAGGCACTCCGAGTTATAAGAAGGTAGAACAGTGAAATTATTTATCTTATTTAATTGACTTATTGTTACTACGAAATATTTTACAATAATTTTGTACAGTTTACGCAAGTTTTTGGAGATGGCACCACGAGGAAAGGAACTTTCACAGGAAATAAAGGATTTAATTATAAAATATTTTAAAGAAAACAAATCTATTCGAGAAATTGCCAAAATTGTTGTAAAAAGTCCTGCAACTGTTCAAAAAGTCATCGAAAAGTATAAATTTCAAGGCAATACACAGAACAAGGCCAGATCTGGGCGCCCGCGTATTTTTACGGATCAAGAAAAACGGCGAATGGTAAGAAAATTCAAACAAAATCCTAAATTGAGTGCTCCTAAAATACGATCCAAAATTGTGAACGAGACTGGAAAGCTGTGCAATACTCAAACGATTCGTCACATTTTACATGACGCCGGATACCACGGCCGTAACATAAGAAAAAAGCCCTTCGTGAGTAAGGTCAACCAGCAGAAGCGATTAAACTTTGCAAGATATCATGTAAATTGTGATCCAGCTTTCTGGAATAAGGTCGTATTCTCAGATGAATGTAAATTTAACGTTCATGAATCCGATGGACGTGCTAAAGTTTGGCGTAAAACAAACGCAGAGCTAGATCCAGCAAACATGGCCGGGACTGTAAAGCACGGTGGTGGCTCCGTAATGGTATGGGGGTGCATGGGGGCAAATGGCGTCGGTAATTTAGTTTTCATTGATGGTACAATGGACAAATATGCCTACTTGAACATACTGAAAACTAATTTACTTGAAAGCGTGAGAAAGTTGGGTCTAGAACAGTCATTTATCTTTCAACAAGACAATGACCCAAAACACACCTCTCATATTGTTAAAGAATGGTTGTTATATAATGTTCGTAACCAGTTGAGAACACCACCCCAATCGCCCGACATGAATCCTATAGAACATTTATGGGAAGATTTGAAACGGGAAGTTCAAAAACACGGCGTCAACACAAAACAAGGCTTGAAAAGAGTGCTTCAGGAAGAGTGGGCTAAAATTAGCCAAAGAGTAACATCGAAATTGGTTAACCCGATGCCAAATCGAATGCATGCCATTGTTAAAGCCAAAGGCTATCCAACGAAATATTGATAAGAAGACTTCACTTATTTTTACTACATTTTGTATACTATTTTTTGTTTGTATACTTACTTTTTTGATGTAAATTTGTATTAATATTTCTTTAAGTTGAATTTTTTTGTTTATGTTTTGTTATTTTGTTATGTTTGTTGCTTTCAGAATATAATATTACGTTTCTGAAAATCGAGAAAAAAAATGGTTGTTGTTTTTTGTTTGACATATTTAGTTTTATTTACAAAAATTCAGTTCAAGTCGTAGTGTATACTTACTTTTTTGATTAACTGTATATACTCAGCATTGCTATTCAACAAAAAAAAGAGCAATGACAATTCAAACAACAAAACAAAAGTAAACTGAAATAACCTATACGAATAAGTTTACACGACGCACAGCACTCTTACCTGACGGAACATTCGCTGAGTCAACGTATTTGGATTGGGCAGCGGCGAGCGTATTCACACGGCCCCGGTGAATACGCACGCGCTGCACCTGATTTACTGATACAACAGAATGGACGGACGAGCGTATGTTTCGAGCGTGGAATATTCTTAGGTTTAAGTTAGTTCTAATCGAATATTGTTAAAGGACGGTTGCTAAAGAATAAACTGAATAAGATAAATCGAGTAAACGGTCTGTGAAGTAAGTCGGACAGTTGGGGTGAGGCTCAGCCTCCCGGTCCGCGTTTTTTTTTTTATGAATCCCCTTAAGAGATTCATTAACTGGCGCCCGAGCAGGGATCTGATTCAAAATTCCTATCCTTTCTTCCAGCGATAAGGCTAGAGCTTTGATCGTTCAAACGCGAACACAGAAATCCTGTTACCATGAGAAACACAGCGATAAATTAAGCTCATGCCGACTTCCGTCGTACCGATGTGAACACGTCGGAGATTGCAGTGGATTAAAAGATAGTGGTTGTGTAGTCAATCGTGCCATGAGTAGGTCGCTGCGGAAATTATCGCATCAACGACCAAAAGGGACTAACACGATCCTTCCATGAATCAAATCACAACGAAATCGACTAAATTAATTTTTTTTTGTTTCTTTCCTTTCTCCCTCGCGAAGCTTAGCAGAATAGCATGAGGTTATACATAGTGATACTTTTCCTAGTTATCGTACGTGGTTACGAAGTATTTATTCACCATGCAGCTATTGTCCCGATCAAACAAGGCAACGGATCGATAGTGGACGGTCATTTTAAGTTTGTGCACGTCATCAATCTCGAAAAATTTGCACACCTCGCCGACATGTTAAACTAGTTCAGCATTGAGAACATCAAAGGACTGGGACTACGGACAACGATTGATTACCACATGCAACAAATGAAAAACAGGCTGAACGCACTCCAAGGTGAACAGGGGCGGAAACCTAGGTCAACAGATTGGCTTGAATCTGCCAGCTGACTGGAACCAAATCCTGAGTTCTGAACAGCAGATAGTGAATAACAACAACCACCAATATAAAGTAAACATTTTCAGTACTATCGGAGACATAACGAAGAAAACCAATTGGATGATAGACCAGTTCAAAAATGGGATTAGGACCCTTAACACCAGTGAATACGAACATGACATCATAGAGAGTATTCTGATACTAAAAGAGGAAGTAAAGTACACTCTTTCGATACGTAAGGTGAGGAACGAAGAGTTTAAATTACTCTTGACAAGAGCATCAGTCATCAATGGAATCCAAATCGACATGGAATTTAGCAGGATTATGGTGAACTCGAACGAAACCTACGACATTTTGGGAGTCTGGTATTCCATAAATAATCCCACTGTATGTGAGTAATGGTCGTTAAAGAAGCTTGATGAAAACTGCTGCATAGCAAAACTCCTGAAAGGAGGTCGTACAGCCTGCACTTTCCATACAAGCAATGAGGAAACAATCGAACTCATCAGCATGGACACGCTATTCCTAACGAACATTTAGGGACCTCTTGCTTCCTGAAACACTTCGGAATACTTAAATGGATGGCTGGATGGAAAATAGGAAGTTCTCGCGTTTCTTGTTTACGACTCTTCAGGTTCTTCCCCCTGTTCTGACTAGGATTACCAATCGGACACAGAGGATCTGGAACATGTTCACGGGATTAGCGTTGGCAATATAGAACGACTCCGAGATCTTACGCAAAAAGCTATGGTATCCTTCCTAATGGATGGTTCAATAATTATACTGGTCCTAATCTTCGCTTGGATTGTGGGGAGTAAAGTTACTGTTGATCCTAATTTGGCATCAATTGGCATCCTGACCGTAAAAACCAAGCAAGTAACGCAAGCGAAACAGCCCCGGGTTCCTTGTCGCCGCTCAACGCAGACTTGGCTTTCCAGTTCTGACGTCACGAAAGATCTATGGGACGTAGTTTTTAAGGGGTGAGGAGTTAACACGACGCACAGCACGCTTACCTGACGGAACGTTCGCTGAGTCAACGTATTTGGATTGGGCAGACGCGAGCGTATTCCCCCGGCACCGGTGCATGGAATCAAGTTGCATCACACCGAATACACGCGCTCCACCTGATTTGGTGATACAACAGAATGGACGGAGGAGCGTATGTTTTGAGCGTGGAATATTCTTAGGTTTAAGTTAGTTCTAATCGAACATTGTAAAAGGACGGTTGTTGAAGAATAAACTAGAAATAGACGGTCGAGTAAACGGTCTTTGAACTAAGTCGGACAATTGGGGGGAAGCTCCGCCTCACCGTCCGCGTTTTTTATGAGTCCCCTTAAAGATTCATGGATACTTGCTTTTTCCATTGTATTCTTATGTTTGAATAATTATTTACAGAAATTTTGAGCTTGGTTCCTTACAAAAAAAACATTAGAATATTTTGAACTTGTTATATTTTATGATTTTATTTCCTTTTTCTTTTCAAATATCTTGCAAATATGTACATGAATATTATTTACGAGGAAGGTGATCTACTTCTTGTGTTGGATGCTGTTGTAGTGGATGTGACAACTGTTCCACTAGAAATTGCTGGCGCTACCGAGGTACCAGCCGCTCCAGACTGCAGTTGCGAAACTGTAGTTGTTATAACTCCGGAAGTTTTAGCGGTTGGAACCAAATTCACGACTTTGCGTACAGTTAAATTTCTATGAAGTAATTGCGGTTTAATAAGCCCCGGTAACTGTTTTATAGTCCCGGGTTTAATGACAATTGCATTTTTATGAGATGGCGATGAATCGTTGGCTCCTGTTACATTTGAAGTTGTTGGTTTAATTAATTTGTGCTTCTCCGGATCCACATTAACGATATGAAATTGCTTAACATTAAGAAGAGTTGGTGACGTGTTAGCCGTTGGGCTCACAGATGCTGCTGACGACTTTAATGTGTGCAAATTCAATTGCTTAATAACTTTCTCCGATGGTTTAAATATTTGTTGCTGTGACTGTCTGGGAACAAGTGTTGCAGCTGGTGTTTTAGGATTGACTACAACCTTAGTATATTTTTGCAGTTGCGGCACATTAGTGGAACGTGAAATTATATTGGGGCATGGTTTCATTGTATTTCGATTTATGAAAACTACTTTGTTAGGTTTAGGTTTTTGTTGTTGCTGTTGAAGGCCCGATGTATTAATAACATACGTTCCACCCTTGGTGGATGTTGCGGATGTAGATGTTAGAATAAGTGGAGATGATGTTGATGTGACCGATTTGTTTATGGATACCGTGTCTGTAAGATTTCCATCATTATCCGCGAAAATAATAGGCATATCGAATATATTCGATAAATCATCTGTTTCATTGACGTTATTTGTCATAGGCGTTGTCAAAGCCGATGTTTTGACTGGCGAAGTTTTTAGAATGGTAAATTTTGGTTGACTGCCAACACTATTTATTATTTGTGTTTGATTATTTGCCAAATTTGGTTTTATCGTAAATATTTGACTGCCAGAAACAGTAGGAGAGTTTGAACTATTTGTTGACTGTGCTACTGACGTTGGTTTTATAGTGTAAATTTTTGTTTGACTTTGTAATGGTGGTTTAAGCTGTATAAATTGATTCGAAGGAATCATTTTTATTTTAGTATTAGTTCCGGTTCCAAGTGACAAAGGTTGAGAGCTGGTTCTTATTCCAGAGCTAATAATTGTTTTAATATTTCCTGCTTTCGGTTGGCTGATGATTTCATAATTGGTTACATCTGTTCGGGGATCTTCGTTAATTTTAGTAGGAGTGTCTCCATCACCCAAAATACTTTGTATTGCAAGATTAAGGTCATCGTTTGAAGGTTGCTGTGATTTCACTTGTGCCTTTATTGGTGTAGCCTGTGGTACAGAAACTACATCAGGGAGAGGTCTGGTGCGTGGCCTTCCAACTAAAATAAAAATAAAAATGGCAGAAAGAAGATATTTTAAATTAAAAGTTTACCTTTTCGTTTTATTTGACAAATATCATTTGGACGAATATTTTTTCTTTCGTTTTCTTTTCAGATGTTCCCACACACACGCACACACAGTAAAATAGGTCATTCAATCGATCAACATAGAATAGACAAATATACTTACTTTGGATATGATTACTATTACCCAAAAATGAATTCTTTACTCCCGACTTTAGTTTAGGCGCTGTTGGGCCACCTTCACTTGAAAATTGCTTCCTCTTTCGATGCGGAAACTGTACATCCGTGGAAATTTTCTTAGTCACAGTTGGGATTGTGTTATTCATAGCGGGTGTTCGCGGTCCTGGTGGATTCATAATTATCTTCTTGATGAATTCATAGATTTCATCCTTACAATTAAAAAAATCAAAAATCATACATAAATTATGTAACATTAGTAGCAAATTTTCAAATCTAGAAACTTACAATAACCATTGTATCAATCATGTTCTGAGTTACATTTTCGATTTTTCGCTTATTCTTTGGCACACGTAGAGCATCATCTGCACTACCAAGAATAACTAAAGCTGAATCAGATTGCATTTTTTCTCTTAGTGATTCTATTTCCTCCTGACTAAAAAAAAAATAATCAGATTCAATTAGAACTAAACTGTCATCAGTATTTACGTATACAACTGGCTTATGTGTTTATAATAACTGTGCCTGAGGTCTGGGATCATTAAGTTCATAAATAAGATACAGTGTTGGAATAAACAATACAAATATGCTTATTTTTAGATTGTAATAGGTAAGAAACAATGTAGTTGGGAATAAATAAGAATTAAAAAATGTTCTTACTAAATATAAATTAAATCCTAACTTTTTTATTAAAAAAAAAACGAAGAACTTGCTTCTTTTAATCGATCTCTAAGTGCACGACTCGTGTAAGGTGCGTTTATTCATTTTTTTAATTTAATTTTTATTGCTGCCACTGGTTTTTTTTCGGTACTTGAAGGAAGAGCTATGAATATTTTATCTTAGAGCACTTTTATAGCCCAACTATTTCATCCAATCTTTTCCCGTCATTTCTCAATTTCTTAATCAATTCGCGATCGGAACTAGTGCTCCACAACCCATTAATTTTTAGGAAATGCGTTTACGGTTTCGTTTTTGTTTTTACAAACACAAGTCAGAAGTCAAACACACTCACAGATTGCAATTAAGATGAACCAGTATTTTACTTTATTGATAACTGTGATGATTTTCTCTTGCAGTATTTAAGAAAAACAAGACTAAAAAGAGCAAACTGGTGCCCTATATTTAGATATATTACTTAAGTATATTTAGGTACAATTCAGCTAAAGATATGGTTTCGAACCAAATTGTACGCAAATATATGGCAAATGCCGAAGCAAACCATAAAACCACTCAGCTTGCTCAAGAAAATATCCTACAGACACATCTACTCGCATGGACTCTTGCACTCTTGCTTTTTACGACCATCTATTCAAAAATGACAATTCACCAACCCGGAACCTTTGCCAATGCCTGCTCATCCGAAATATAAAGCACTTAAGCTCCTTGTATTACAAGTCTGACAATATTTATTAATCACGCAGACTGACAGCTAGCGCCGCAACATTTACAATAATAATACAATACAATATACGTAAAAAAAATTGTAATAACGGGTGGTCCAACCTTAATGCACGATATTGACTGTCAGTCACACCTTAACGTAAATTTTTGTTTGCTTAACTTAATTTGACATTTTGGTGTTTGAAAAATTCAATTAGGGAGAGGGACACAATTGGGCTGCGCGTTCAGATTTTTGCATCCTTTTTCAAAAACGGGGTTTCATAATGGAATTCATTCAAAAGCATTTAGGCGAATGATTAAATTGTTTGGTGCGGTTAATGGGCGTCATTCAGCCGTATTTCTTCAAAAATGAGTCCATTCACGGACAAGCAGTTACCGTGAATGGAGTTTGCTATCGCTCTTTGACGACGAACTTCTTGTGGCCACAAACTGAGGATACGATATGTGCTGACTACGGGATTGTACTACACATCCAACAAAACAATGACTCATGTCGTGGCGATTTTAATTGGCTCCTTCTTACTTCTTTCTTCGGGAATTTTTAAAAGAAAAAGTGCTAATTATAAATAGAAATCTAAGTGCCAATAATTCAAGAACAATTTAAAAGCTATAGGATGAGATTATTCGGCACATTAACGACATTGAACCTCAATCATATCTCAGATTCATTGAAAATATGGACCATCGGATAGAGTATACCACCGAAGCCGTGGCGAGCATTCTCCCGATATTTTGTTTCACCCATACTTGCCATTGATTCTTCAATTAAATTCAAAAACGTTAATATAATTCTATGAACTTCTTTTATTTACATTTATCACTGCGCGTTTTCGTTGGACGACCTTTTATACACATCGATTAATATAAGTTTCTTAACTATCAAATTCTCACATTATATATTCTCTAACTAAATCGTAAATTAAAGTGAAGATAACAACTTTGAACTAATTGGAATGTGGAAAAGAATACTATAAATATATATTTTAGGCACTGAGACCAAACCAAAAGTTTGCAATCGGGACGGTAATGTAATGATTATTTATACGAGGTCTGTTCAAAATTTCGCGGGCTACGTACATTTGATTATCGTTTTTTTTTATTTTGTTATGTTGGTACAATCGTCTCGAACATTCAATTTTGTGTGAAAAATGTGGCATACGGTGAGTGTACTCTAAGTTCTATAATGTTTACAAGTGGTACAAACTTCTAAAATATATATATATATATATTATATATATATATATATATATATATATATATATTGTAATTGCAATGTTAAACGTTGGATATTGTAGAAAACAACTCATTATACGAGCGAAATATGCGTGCGATTAGATGAATGATTAAAAACAAATATGAGCCTTATAGTGCACATTATTTTACTTACCTTGATCTGGCTGAATTTTGTCCAATAACAAAAAGTATAGGCACTTTAATATCCAAAATACGATCATCAGGCGTACCTCGTACTCCTACTAGCGTATTGAAAGCAAACCCCATGCAAACAATACTACTTATAGACTCCACCATCGCCACTTGGAGTGCCAATGATGCGCCTGCATTGAAACCCACTAATATGATACTCCTATTCGGTTGTTCATTACGTAATTCTTGTATTTTTAGTCTCGTCAAGGAGACGATTTGCTCTGCTATACTTTCTAATGGTTGTTTAGTCATGGAGCTCCCTAAAAGTACATTTGAAAAAAAATAAGTTATCAGCCTCAATAAGTTTCACTTACCCGCTGGTAGAGTCACTTGAACAATTTGAGTAATAGTAGCCAAGTGCTGATACCATTTCTGAATTCGATTTGGAACTGCACCACTAATCGGCATTGAAGGAAGTGCAATAATTACAGCTGCTTGGGGTAACTTGCGAGTTTTTTGCTGGGCGATTACAATTGGTTCCCATTGCTTTTTCAATACAGGTGCAAGCAAATCCTGACTTATATTCATTGGTCGTCCGAATAACATTTTATCAATCAGACTTGGAAGCTTCGTTTTGAGTGTTTGCAGAATATCTAAATATGAAGCCATGTATGACGGCGGAAGTGAGTCCATCAATACGCCGTGAAGCCATTGTGTCAGACGTGGCTCCCACGATACTGATGCCAATGCTTTTCTAAATCTTTGTGCAGACTTGTCAATAACCACACGTCGCTGGATCGGCTCATGTTGGCGCCCCGAATTCGCCAAACGTCCCAATTGGTCCATATCAAGAACTGTTACAATCTTAGCGAATAGTTTGTCTTGTAATGTCGTCCAACCGTTTCTGTGAAAATTTATACACATATTATTTAATTATTTAATTTTATTTAATGTAATTACTTATTAACTCGTTCTTCCCAATTTTGATCTTCAGGATTTAAATTCTTGACATTTTTAGCTATACGAGAGCATTCATTCATTGAATCCTTTGCAGCGGCTTCATTGTAAGTAGGAATAATTGGTTGATTTGCTTCGTCCATATCACTATTTTCATCCGTTGGATGAGCATGACAAGAGGGACACTGAGGTGGTCGACGAACTAAGAGCGTACGTGCAGGAGTTAACCCAGTAAGCGCTGTTAAGGGCCGCACATCACGTGTATAGCTATGTTCCATGCCTGTTGTATTAAGCACCAATTGGGTCTGCTTGTTTCAGAATATTCAAGGAAAATTATTGTAAAAGTTTGATATTAAGTTATAATAAAGTATAGGCATCTACACAGTCTACGCAGTTTATGGCTTTCATAAAACTCTCATAAAGAATTTCAAAATAGTTTGATACAAATATTAATTGAATTATTCGTGGTATTTTTCTTTTATGAAAATAATTTTTTTGTGAAAACACATCGCACGCAAAGAATGTTATTTAATGGGAATATATTTAACATAATCAAATTTCCTAAAATAATTAAATCAATAAATTAATAATATGATATTCGGTACAGAAAAATATATCTACAATTCACGAATAAACAAAAATTAAGATATTTTTTTTTCAATTTGTTCACATATTGTTCATTATGGGACATAGGTGAAACATGGCGACCACTAATAGCTATGGTGAAAATTTTGCGGTGGAATAACTGGAAATTACAGGGATGTTATGATCAGACCGTAAAGATTATTCCATAAATGCGGAAGACACAAAGATTTGCTGAAGCGATTTGTTTGACAGCTTTGTTGGACCAAATTGCGCGACTGACCGATTAGCAGAAAGGAATAAAGAGAATTATTACATAAACGCAACACATAAGAGCGAAAGTGAGGATATTTTAGTTATCTACGAATACGATTTGCGGGTTTTTATACATTTATTATAAAAGTACATTAAAACAAGGTGTATATTTACACGTACACAACAGCATGGAAACATTCTTCGTGCGCAGCTCCGAATGTTTCGCAATACAAAAAACTTCCTATAATACCCAAAAGAAATATAATCGTTGATTTTTACTCATAAATTTACAAAAATTTCGCAAAAATATTAGCCAAATAGCAGCCTGTCGGTTAACTAAATTTCAGAAAATATTTACAGAAATAGCGGCCGGTTCAAATATTTATAATACAAAACCCAATTTTCAGTGTTGTTCAACTGTCTTAGCCTCTGAAGGCGATATATAAAAACATAAGGGGGTAAGAATATAGCTAGTATTTTCGAATTTTATACCAAAATGTGATACCATATGTTGGAAACTCTCGTGGTTGACTAGACAATATAAAAATTCTATTTAATTAAAATATGATAGTAATTTAAGCAATTGCAGCGAATATACGGCTCAAAATATTTTATAATATAGGGTCACGTACTGTTACTACCGTATTTGGCGAATTTCGAAGTTGGCAAATGTATAACAATCCTGCTTTTTAGCTGTTTCATACCGTCGATAATGTACCAGATTATGATAGGCTGACAGATTATAATATAAACAAGTCGTAAAGGAAATAAAATAAATCGCGCGCTGCTTCTTATCATGAAAACAGTTTATTCATTTCAGATTAAATGGAAATACATAAGCATAAGAAGCTTACCTTTTCCAAAGTAAACTCAGTAGTATCCTTTTTTCCGTCTTGTCGGATAATTGACGTGTGCTCCGATTGAAGCGGCTCGTCTATCTTGTCGCAACTGGGAAGAATACTTTTTTTTTGAAGAAATTCTTGATATAGTTTCATGTAGGAAGATGAAGACATGGCCATAGTCGAAGGATGCTTTACTTTAAGATAAAATACACTACAGTATAGGTAGATTTTACTCATTCATATGGGATTTAGTTTTAGGGACTACATATATGCGAACGTATGTACATATATGTATAATGCCAATACCCATAAACGTATACAGCCGATAGTTAATTGCAAGTGTTCCGGGAAGTGTACTATTTTTAGAGAGTCGTTTTATTTGCCACTACACAAGACACTGTAATTTAAACACATTAGACAAAACTATTGGAGAATCTGTTTACGTATAAAAACAAAATAAATAGATATGTTGATAACGAACAATACAGAACCAGTTAAATGTTGTCCATGAGAACTTGGAATGACGTTTAAAATGTCAAAAGAACGACTGTCAAATATTAATAAGTTTTATATATCAGACACAAACCTTATTCGCATTGCCACTTAATTTCAAATGAATGTAGCACAAGAAGTTGAAAAATGTTACAAAAAGTAAGAAGTAAAATGTACGACTTATAAAATATGTTGCAAAAGTAACAATATTTTCTTGAAAACAAATGCAAAAATTCGTGTTTGTGTATTTACTAACATACCTATCAGGGTGGCAACCCATAAAGGGTCAAAGCTGATGTTATTGTTGCCTTCCATCCCGGGTATTCTGTTTTCACCTGACGTCCGCTATCTGGGGTCTTCCGTACCGGTTCACGAACCTTGAGACCATCTTAACTGGAGCATTGTTTTCCTTAAGCACGATGTGTTTGAGTCATTGTAGTCGATGGTATTTTGCATTCCGGACGAACTCTACGAGATAAGCCCTGTTACAGACGTTCTTTTCCCTCTCTCGTCAACCGCCTTCAACGGGTTCCCACAGAGATCGGTCCCATCTTTGATCAGAAGTTCTATGCTCCCGAGTAATTAAGCAAAAGGCTATTTTTGCAGATATGGATACTTGAAGCTGATGTTGGGAAAAAGGATCAGTTATTATTTTGAAAAATTGAATTGCCTTAATTAAAACGATATATTTTTTTAATTTTGTTTCCGCTGTTTTTCGCTGTACAATGATAACCAGAACCTGATACCAACAAATGTAGATACGTTATTCAGAAGGTTCAAAAGGAAAAAAATTGACTGGTTCAGTTTTTTGTCGACTCCGAACGACGAGATTTGAGAAGCTTTTCATAGACAATTGATACTTTTTGAGTCTTGTAAGCAACTCGAAAGAGGTGATGCCGTGAAAAAATGCGAGGTGTCCCGTCCGGGAACCGAACCTAGAATTTAGAATATAATATTTAGTCGACGTAAGAATGCACTAATTACATAAATACACACAGTGAAGTAATAATAATAATAATAATAATAATAATTGAGTGGCACTACAGCCCATAACGGACCAGGGCCTAGCTTCTACAACAACTACTCGTGTTGTGCATGCTATTGTTCTTCACGAGTAGAAGGGACCTACAGTTTTTTGCCGATTCCGAACGGCGATATTTGAGAAGCTTTCCATAGACAATTAATACTCCTTGAGTGTTGTCAGCAACTCGAAAGAGGTGGTGCCGTGAAAAAATGCTAGGTGTCCCCCGTCCAGGAATCGAACCCAGACTTTTCTGCGCCGCAGTCGATGCACTTACCACTGCGCTACGGCGACCACACACAGTGAAGTAAAAAACTGAAATACTAGGTGGACATAAAAGGACATGAAAATTATTAAGTAAGGTACTGGTAGTACCAATGGCATCAACATTTCATTTTTATGTTTTTAATTTTTTGAAATTATGAAGTGTTATCCGGAGTAGGAGTAGGTTTAAAACTTATTATAATAATAATAATTGACCAGGAGCTAGCTTCTGCAACAACTCCTCGTGTTGTATGTGCTACTATTCTCTCACGAGAAGAGGGGACTTACAGTTTTTTACCGACTCCGTACGGCGAGATTTGAGAAGCTTTTCATAGATTTCATAGGGTACTCTCGAAAGAGTTGGTGCCATGAAAAATGCGAGGTGTTTGGGGTATTAGTCTACGCATCCACTACGCTACGGCGACCACTAAAACTTCTGGGAGGCTTAATAATATCATATCATACTTGTCAACATCACTATAAATACCATATCATAAATAAATGGGAACAATAAAAAATACATTTAAGAACTTAAAAAAAATCATAACCGGTGTTATATATGTTTATAATATATTTTGTCCCTTTAATACTTTTTTTAATTATTCAGAATTTTTGAATTTTACTAATAGATTCTTCGAGAATATTCCCGTGGGTAAGAGAGAGGAAGGAAGAAAGGAATACGTATGAGGCATTCCAAAAAGGGGCTTATAATACATACATATGATCATGTATTTTCTAGTTTATTACCGCCATCAGATCATTTCATATTAAGCATTATTTTCTCATTTTCTCATACACATAATTTGAAGTCCTCCCGCTACTGCATTATATTTGATACAGTACTTTTGTTAAGGAAAAATTTCAAAATTATACAAATCGAATCGCAATTATTCTTATTTTAAGATTTTATCTTTAAACTAACTATAAATAACACAATACAATAAAACAAAACGAAATCTTAGGAGAACTATTTTATGTATTTTTTTTTATATTTAAAGACTGTATGCTCCAAATATACTTACGAAACGCAAAAATAACAGGTTATCGGGAGGCCAAATCTCATTTCGTCGGACTGCTCACTGTAGCTGTTTGCCGATCTCGTGGATAAAACAATGTACATACACAAAGTGTAATTAATTTATAAATAAGAGGTATGGTATGCTATGCTTAGTGCGGCACTATTAGGGATGAAAAACGAAAATAATAAAATATTACTTTTAAAAATTTCCAACTATTGTAGTTTTATGTTCGAAGCATACTTTATCGTAATTTTGCTGCGACATATTCTATATATATTTTATATGTAAATATGATTACAATGTTTATTTATTTATTAAAAGCATAATTTTTAATTCAAATTCTTAAGCCAGAGCGAATGAGCCTTTGGCTTAATGGTTCAAATACTTGCTTGCTTATACGGCTTTTCAAAGTTTCGATTACAAAAAAACAATTACCATTTCATATGTAAAAAACAACTGCGGGTTTATTTGTTTGTTTTCAGTGTGGTTCTTTTATTCTAGAACTCAAAAGTCATTAGATTCTTGCCATAGACGTGATAGTGAGAGGATTACATGTATATTTCTTAATATCAATATTAAGTAAAGGTATTATTGTAAAACATTCAAGAGACATTCTGTCGTTAGATTTCAAAACGGAAAATACTTCTTTTATTTTTTTTGTATAATGTATTTTCCATACTTATAAGCATATATAATTTACATAAAATTTGTATAATTAAAACAATAATAATTTAGTGGCACTACAGCCCACAACGGACCAGGGCCTAGCTTCTACAACAACTACTCGTGTTGTGCATGCTACTGTTCTTTACGAATAGAAGGGACCTACAGTTTTTTTTCCGACTCCGAACGGCCAGATTTGAGAAGCTTTCCATAGACAATTTATACTCTTTGAGTGTTGCCAGCAACTCGAAAGAGGAGGTGCCGTGAAAGAAAAAATGTATACTAATAGATATATTACATTTTCATTCTTATATCCTATATTGCTTCTTATTATTATATATTCGGCTTACGAATATATTAGAGAATGACGATGTTGTGGATTGCTTTCTTTCTTTCATTTTCTTTTTTATTATAAAATCGACATACATCTACACTGCTTACGATGACCTACAGAAACTTGTTCTCGCAGCAGATACAATTTTAGAACAAACAGCACACGGACATTTACAAATTTCAATTTCAAAAATTTATCAATGTGATACTTGCCAGCTTTTAACTAGCACATTCGTGCATGGAAATCATCATTTCTCCAAAAGCCCAACCTTAACAAATCAAGGTGGAACTCCAAGTTAAAATTATAAAAACAGACTATGTGGGTATCATTAAAAAAGTGCTCTATCCAACCCACCGACAAGGAACACAAATCGTTTTTCTTACCTTGTTTGCTAAAAATGCAACATAAATTCAAACATATGGCTTACGGAGAAACTTTGTCTGAAAATTTTTAATCGCTTACGTAGCTATGTACATACTAGGAGCCTCTTACTTGCAATGAACAATCGATGAAAAGAACAAACCCTCTGCCGTTGGGCAACTGACTACAAATAAATGTGAAACTCAAACATTTTATATCAAAGGCACGTTTACGATTTACTGTAAAAGTTTTAATATCTCACATCATTAAATTAAACGGAAATACTAAAAAATCCCAGACTAGCCATTGCATTGTCACCTTTGATTCAGCTGGTTTTGTAAAAGTCCGGTGATTGAGATTTGACAACAATTTTCCACAGTGGACTTTTAGCGTTAATATCATCAGATGCCATTTGGCTTGTAAGAACTTATGTAAATGACAGTTGGCTTGAGAATTGGAGCGGAGAGCAATTTTTTACTTGAACTCAGATCAACATAAGAGCAAGATTTAAAGTCTACATTGAACTTGTATATGGTTGAACACTGCCTGGTATATACTCGTATAATATTTTACAAAATGTTTAACGAATGTAAGCATAGCAGATTTCAATTCAACCACCTTATAAAGAAAAGTATCCAGTTTTCAATAAATACCCAAAATATATTTTAAATATTTAATTAAAGAACCAATTTAACAATATTTCTATTTCAAATTTCATAAACAAAATTAGTTGTTGTCAACATTCAAACTAAACATTGCGCCTCTTTTCTAACCGCTAAAAATGTTTTAAAATTGTTGGGTTTAATTCACAATGACACAATGTTTTGAAAAGCTTTACAAATTGGAAAATGGAAGTGAAAGGTGGCAGCAGAAAAATTGTTTCCAATTCAGAAGTGAAACTAAAACTGAAGTTGTATCCGATCTTAAAGCTATCAGTATAGATAAAGCCTCTTTTGGTGTTTTTAATTACAGAAATAGAGGTCGTAACGTTTATACCCTTGTATATCACTTTTAAAAATATTTAAATGGAATTAACGGATGAAAATTTAAAAAGCTCTGGGGTGTCGGAAGGGGGATTGTTTTAATGGGATTATATTGAATTATTACAGAGAGCTTTTAGAAGCGTATATGCATATACATTATATATTATAAATGTAATACGAGAATTAATTTTTCAGCGAATTTTTGTGTTGAGGTAAATTAGATAAAGAGGAATTTAATAACATTGAGCATTCCACCCGTAATTTGTTTAAAAAATTATCAGTAGAACATTAAGCCTATTAAATTAATGGTCGTTTATATGATACAACAACAACATTTCTGTTTTCGGCGTGTAAGTATAAGTTTAGATTTTTCTATAGATCATTCTGCTTCGTAGTATTTACATCATGAGAGAATATCTTGAAAATTGGTGTTACGAATATGGTTAATGATAGCGGAGGTATTACTTCTGTTTATGGTCTTAACGATAGTGAAGTCGTCGGCATATGCTTTAAACTTAAAATGTTTATGGAGAGATAAAATGAGGGGTAGTTTGTTGAAAGCTATGAGGAATAGGAATAAAGGTGAATTTTGGGAAATACACTTAAAACTAGGGACAGGGGCGAAGATGTATTTCTATTAAAAACTTAAACTATGATATACGGTCCTACTCTCCATGTCTTAAGTTGATCAATAATCGTAAGGATTTCAAATTTATCGAATTCTGACAGGTGGCGAAGTTTTAAAGAGCAATATGAGATGGTCTCAATACAATAAACATTTAATTACAGACTTTCTTTTCTGAAAAGCATTTGGTGATTAGTGAGCTTTTTTTTTGCTGAAGAAAAAACATCAGTCTATTAGTAAATATTTTGCCAATAACTTCACTCCAACAAAAATTAAGGGATATCGGTCTTTAGGATTCAGGAAGTGATTTGTCAGAACTTAGATTGAGTATGGAGACAATAGTGCTGTTTTTATACAATTGGGGAATATTGCTGGGGAAAATTGCGTTGTAGCATTTCAGGAGTCTAGATTTTATTTCGGGAGATAGGTTTTTTTATCGAAGAATGAGATATTTCGCGTTTTGCTATTGTTTTTACTTTGAGCATATTTAAAGCTGAGTTGAGTGCAGATACAGCGTAGAAGATTATAAATACAGTTTGGAGTTTATTTTGTCAGAAAGAGGGAGGAAAATTTAAGTTACTCACTTACTCATTTACTTAAAATTTATTGTCTATTTATTTATATTACTATTAAGAAGGCCAACAGTACTGTATGCTTCTAAAAGCTTTTAGTATCCATTTGAATTTTGGTTTTAATTTAGCTGAAGGGGGGCTTGAATGAAACATTGAGTGTTCGCTTCCACATAAATCATCAAAAGTACTCCAATTGGAGTCAATAGCCAGACTTCGAGAGCAGCATGAAAGGTCAATACGAGTGATAAAATGGGAAGAGTAGTCATCATTGATAGTCAGATTTTGATTAGTTGATGGAAACAGTGTTGTCACGTTGCTAATTTTTAGAAAAACTCCCGCTTGAATTCCATCAATTGATATCGTCAACGATTAGATATGGTTGATGTGAGTAATCAAGGACAATTTTATTATTTAGATATTTTATTTAGATATTTAGTCTGATGAGTTTATAATTTACATTTGATATTGGTGATGTAAGGTTAATGCTGTTCTGAGGTATGGGTCTAGTTTCAATTCCCTTAGTTGTGGATAAGTTGGAATCAGTCTTAATGCGATTTGCAGTTTTGAAATTTTGTAATGGAACCCTGTTCCCTGTTGCTGTTTGAAATGGTCTGCCTTGCTATATCCGAGAAATGTATAGAACTGCATCTTAAAATAACAGGATTTACAAATTTGGATGGCATGAGCTGAAGCAAATGACACACACTGTTCTTGTATTCAGATGGAAAGTGAAGTGGAAATTACCTTTTTTCCCATTAAGGGATATGTCTTAGTTGTCTGATAGAGTAGTTTCCAAGTTTTGCAAAGTATATAGTTGGACATTCTTTTTCGTTTCGTACCAGAAAATTAAAACCGAACTTGGAGGGTAATACAGATCAGAAGTAGCATTACGAGATTGCCGATTAATTTAAAGAATTTGTACATGTCACTCACATCTTGGACCTCAGATTCCGATACATTAATGAGATACCATACCTTTTGACAAATTCAAAGTTGTTGGGTAATTGAAGGTTATGGAACACTGTTTTGTCAGATAAGATGAATTCTCCTGCAGTTTTTTTTCTTAGCTAGAACTAGTTAATCCCGTACAAAGTTTAGTAATAGTTTCATATTTCTTGCTGATTCCATCAATTGCTTCCTTTAACATGCAAAAACTTATGTTCGAAAGTGGTTTATTTTCATCTTTTAGAGAAATGAGAATGAATTTAGGATTTTTGTTTGTTGTTACAGGAAGATGTGAGATGTTTTCCAGATTAATGGTTTGGGTCGGGGATACAGGGGGGACTTAGCGGGTGCGACGGAAGACAACCTATTTTGGCTAAAGGGCCTATTAAACATGGATTAGAGAACATTATTTAACTGTTAACTTTTCCAGTTGAAGATTTATTAAAACTTATGAGTCAGTTTTCATTTGTTTTTGTTTCGCTTAGAAATCATTACTGGACTGGACATGAAAACGCGAAGAAAACACTCTTATTAATCGTTCAAGATACGTTTTAAATAAGAGGTAAACTGAACACTAATGAAATGAATGTCTCTTAAAATAATAATAAAAATATATATACATATAATAATATTAATAATAAAATACAATATAAATATTATATATAATATTTTATAATATTAATTAATCCCTTATATATTTAGTGAAAGGATTAATTAATTACTACTTAAAATATAAGTAAATAAATAAATAAATAAAAATAATATGTATGCAATAAATATAATACAACATCAGAAACATGCCCTGCTATTAAATAAAAATAGTTAAGTTACATTAAAATGTTGAAAATAGCTTATGTCAGCTAACATTTAGATGACTGAAGCTATCGTGTTCTAATATTTAATACCAAAATACCAAGTATACTCTTAAATTGAATACTTCTAAGTCCCATTAACCTACCCCAAGTTGCTGCTAAATATTCCCTTAGATATACAGCACGCACGGTGATAGTTTTAAGGGAAACATGTTTATAGAATAAGGTATATTACATTCACTTTGTGCTCAGCTGTTTCATGATATTGATTTGTTCGCTCTGTATTTTGGTTTTATAAGAAAAGTGTTGAGCTGTCCAACTTACGCATACATGTGCAAACACATTAAGAGTTTTACTGTTTGCATTTCTTCAGTTGAGTCCGAGTTTTTGCGTAAGGCACACGTATTTCATAGGGACCTTTTAAGAATAAAAAATATTTTTTACAATTCTATAAATGCACTAAACCTTATCATTAAGCGAAATCTTGATACTCTGTCTGCCACCTTATCCTATTGGTGTACAATTTTAAGTAAATAAGATAATCAAAGTGGAACAAAACATTAATAAGAGAGAAAAAAAGAAAGTATCCGCGCTGATGTTTCTCTTACTGAAAACTTGTCTATACTTGTCAAAAAGGGAGTTTTATTATTTATATAAAGAGTGGTAATTTGGATAGCAGATATTAAATTAAATTGAATTCTACAAATAAAAAATCTTGTCAAATATATTACATTAGTTTCAATTTTCGCAATTACTGCGAATTTATTCCACGGATATTTTGCAATTGATTTTGTACTTCAAATTACTGCGCAGGGTCATACTATGCAGACAAGTAAATGTGTGAAATATTTACACCGTTAAATTTGTAGAGTGGTTCTCACCACATAATAATAAATAAAACTCCAACGCGCATGTAATATAAGGAAACGGAAGTGTTTCTCTTTTTCTCTTTCATGTCCTTTTGCCCGTGTTCCGGTTTATATTTTTTGGGGAACATAAAAATTCGTGTCGTAAATTAATTGAAAACTATTCAGTTTATTTTCTTTTTAAGATTTTAGTAGTTATTGTTTAAAAGCTCCAACAAAACATACATATTTTGTTGGTTTCTTACTGAAGGCAATTTTGTTGTACAAAAGGTGTGTTGTAAACGAAGGAAACGAACGTTTGAAATTAGAAAGTGTCACTATTTAAGGTAACAACTAAAAGAAGAGTTAAACCAATGCATTTAGGTTTTAAACGAGAAAAAATACGAAAATTTCCGAGTAGTAAAAAATGTCTTTACCCCGAGAATGGAACTTACAGGTAAGCTAATTTTAAGTTTATGCAAATGATATGATAAGACATCTTTCATTCCATTTGGGTAAAATTGTCTAGATTTTAACGTTGCTAGATCCTTCATTTTCCGATTGCATACATTTTGTTCAAAAGAATTTTGAGTAATTTAGTTTTCTAATAAAAATGCTGTGCTAATATTTTAGGATTTTCGAGAATTATCACTAAATTTAATCAAGTTTTGAGACAGTTTTGAGTGGCACATTGTGATGGTCTCTTTCGGTTTAACTTCTTACAAAGGAGGATAATCTGCTAATCATTTTTTTTTAATTTAAATAATTTTATTCAGTAGCGTAATCAATAATGTATACATGTAGTAGATAATTTTGTTTAGAGATATAGGATATAAGACTTTTATCCTTTAAAACTAAGAAATGGTATTGTTATAAATGAAAACAGTATGAGATTAATATGAATATCAGTACAAGAGAAAGCTACAAGTAAAACCCTTATTGAACTCTTACAAACTAATATTGCATCATTCCCTAGCGAACACTTATGAGAGTAGTATTTCATTAATTTATCAAACAATTAATAAGTTCATTGTTGGAGTTTAAGCAATTGTTATAAAATTTTTGCGTTAGCTTATCAATAAGAGTTTCTAAAAAGTTGATATTGGTATTTTCATGCAATCTTTGAGTTGAATAGTAACGCGGTAAATTAAGCATGAGTTTAATAATTTTGTTTTGACATGTTTGCAGTTAACGTTTGTGTGTTAAAGCACAGTCGTGCCAGACAGGAGCTCAGTACAGTAGTATGGATTGGTCTGCTAATCATAATTTTCTTTAAGATACATTAGAAGGTTTAAATTATAGAATATCCGTGGCATAACATAGATATAAGAATACTACAACCACATATCTGACATTTTAATTCAAAGGCTAAGATAATGTGAAAACGCATCATAAACTGTGCTAGAAAAAATAATTGAAACAAACTTGTTCCTAAACCTTAATGGTAAATGAAAATGTATTTGGGAAGCAGCTAGAATTTAAAATATACTAGTTAATTTAGTGCACTTTTATAAATAAAAAAATTATTTTTTAATAAAATAGAGAGAATTAAAAAACATTGATTCCGTTTTATTCTTTTCATTAACCTGCTTTTAATACCTGGTTCTTAGACCTTTATTTTTAATGACTATCTTCGTACCATGGAAATTATTTCTTTCATATAAACCGGAAGTATAGGATATCATTAATCTTGTATTTTTGGCAAAAGTTTTTCCTTATTTTCGGCACTTAAGGAAACCCATAGGTGTTTTATAGGATTAAGGTCAGGAAACTGCAATAGCCGCTTTATTAAATTAATGTTGTTTTGAAGAAACCGTTCTATTGGAAATTTTAAATTGTATTCTTCAGCAAATGGTAGAATAATTCTGGTTAAGATTTCTGTAACATCTAGGGCAATAAATCTGTCTAATTCTGATCATTTATTGGCTCTATTGGCACGGCAATGGTCGGGAATTTCCCTGTATCCAGAGTTGTTATCAGAAGGTATAATACTTTACAGTGTACATTATTCTTCACTTCTGACCCATATAATGCATTGTGAGTCGCTTCCCCCGATCTCAATTTTCTACTAAGTTCTTTAATAGTTTTTTTCCGCCCAGTGGGTTTTCTCAATCTTTAGACCCCCTTTAGGTATATGGCGCAAAAACAAATTTAAAATAAATAGCAAGTAATCTATAATCTCTTTGTTCATAGTTAAGCTTGGGGCAGTTACTGCGGCAGCAAATTTTTTACTCACCAAACAACGCAAATTCCATTTAAGGAACAAAGTATGTATTTATCGATTTGTTTATATATGTAGTACTGAAAGTAATACGTACATTTTAGGAAAAATTCAGCTGATCGAAAGATACCACGTGAGATATTAGCAATATAAACAACGAACCATTTAGGGTTGTTTAATTTTAGGAATCCAGACCTGAATGACGAAGTTACTTTGACTCTTTTTGTGACTATATTTGAAATATATTATATCATAAATTAGTTTTCAATGCAATATTGGAAAGAGTTAGCGCCAGCAATACACCGACGAAAGACTTGTAGGCCGCTTGATCCTCCACCATCAAATCTACCTCCTCAAGAGCTATTCTTAATTGCAAGGAGGAATGTTTATGGACTTGATCCAGTCAACTCGCCATTCGCCCTTCCGTCGAAGAAACCCACCGTCATGTTTCGCAGCCTATCCCTGGGAGTAACTTTGTAAAGCAAGCACCGAAAATCCCGTCTCTGCAGCTTGTATTCTCTATCTTATTTTTTCAGTCATTTTCCAAACTTCATGACCATAGTCGGGGTTGGAACAAACACTGATTTAAAAAAACAATTACTTGGCTTTGACACCAAGCTCGGTCTTTTGCTGATCTTCCAAGCTGCTTTAAAATTGATCCACGTTGGCCAATGCTATAAGGAAACTTTCATCATTCGAAAAGGAAACCAAAACTTGTCCACTTGTTTCAATGGGACTCTACATTGGACGAGCGTTTGAACTTTTGACTTGTCCACATTCACCTTCTATCCAGAATGAACACATATGCGCTGCGTTCCGTCTAAGAGGGGGTGAGAAAAACTAAGTCACATGCGAAAAGATGATGATTTACCCTTAAATCTCACAATTCGAAAAAACCCTCGCCTCGGGTGCTTTGAAACATTCAGTTCATATATATATATTATATTTTGCGTAGATCTATGGTCGTTACCAAATTCTCGCAAGTATACCTCGTTTACCGATCACAAGAAGCAGAGTCCCACAAGGTAACTGAAACTCTATACGTCATCATCTGCGAGGTGACCTACTTCTAATTACATGTTTCAATTAATTTCGGGTATGGTAATTTATCGAAACTTTCTTAAGTTTTACAGGTGTGCCTTTTGCAACTACAAAACACCTCAAGGAGCTTTAGCATATCGTGAACGAATAACTAGATTCTAGTGCATAGTTTTTACACTTACAACGGCTCAAATAGAGTTTACTTGTCCTCTCTGATAGTTTTTGATGGTCATTCATTTCAAAATTTTTTTTTGGCATTTCTAGCATCTGAAAGCACATCCACGGATTGTGTTTAACATGTGGACATGGAGTCTACAAAATCCATGCTATCTCAAGGCTACGATTTTTTCGGCTTAATATTTATAACCTCTGTATTACTTATCACAACTTTGCTTAAGAAATATCGATCAATTTTTTGATGATATCTGAAGAGTTTCTATTTCTTTTAAAATTAACGTTACTTGGAAAGAAAATATGTAAAGATTTTTTTGGTCGCGGTAAAATTTATCTAATATAATAATTTGTAACGAAAGTATGCGGTTTCTCTGGAAACTAAGAGGTGTTCTTATTTTGACAACAGCCGACTCTCGTGTCACAATCTCGAGTCCGTAACGACTCGATTGTGGTTTATGTAATTTTTTGTACATATGTACATATATGTATTGACAGCGCTAAGCAACACAGGTCTCAATTCAGGTTTTTTTTACAACAAATTGTATTTGTGACTTCCTGTAGAGTGTAAATATATTTTTTTGGTCGCGGTAAAATGTATCTAATATAATAATTTGTAACACAAATATGCGGTTTCTCTGGAAACTAAGAGGTGTTCTTATTTTGACAACAGCCAACTCTCGTGTCACAATCTCGAGTCCGTAACGACTCGATTGTGGTTTATGTGATTTTTTGTACATATGTACATATATGTATTGACAGCGCTAAGAAACACAGGTCTCTATTCAGTTTTTTTACAACAAATTGTATTTGTGACAGAATGATAGAGCAAGATTGCTTACACTACTGAGTCTGGATATTTTAAAGAACTCTATAGAACAGGTAGGGAGTCAACAAGTTTGTAATCTTTTCAAAAGAAAAGAAGAAAAACAAAATTAATGAACAACCTCTAACTTATAATGAATCATGAACTAACATTAAGCGTGAAATGTTTTAAGATTAAGTTTTTTTTTAATTTCTTCATAAATACTATAGTAGGTGTGTACATATGCACATGTTATGTACATATATTCATTTATTATATTCAATAAACCAAAAGAATACGTGGTCGCAGCTGCGTAGTAGGTAGGTACGTCGGCTTAGACACCGAAGGTCTTGCCGGACTAACACCTCGCATTTTTAACGGCACCACTTCCTTCGAATTGCTGACAACAATTTAAGGATTACTAAAGCTTCTCCAATCTTGCCGTTCGGATTTGGCAAATAACTGTCGGTTTCTTTTGGGTTGAAGCGCCACTTAATTATTATTATTATTATATATACATGCATATTATCATTTATAAATTATACTTATATATATATATATAGATATACATATATATACAAATTTATTTTTAGGATTCACGGGGATCACTATACTGCCCGAGTGAACCGGACCCAACTAGTAGAGTCCAGTACCAGCCGGGAGGGTTCATTCGCACACCCATTTCAATACCAGAAGCGGCCAGCTCTCAACCTGCAGCACCATCTCTTCTTACAGAATGCCAGCAGTCCGGATCCCTATTCTCTATACACTCGGCACCACCAGTTCCCAATACCGATTTCACTTCTCAACCAGAAAATAGTTTCCAAGCATTTGCCCGTGAAGGAGATTCAACATTATCCAGCATTGGTGTCACTGGTGGAGTCGGAGGTGAAAGTACCAGAAACAGTCAGCATTTCCATGAGCCACAAAAATCATTTGCTTCAGGAGCATTTGAAACAACCCCTCGACGACCAGCGTCATTGGCAATCGAGGCGACATGTTATCCAGCGCGAACCCTACACGCCAGCTTATTGGAACACCAGATATCTGAAATCGAGGAAGATGACAATGAAAACTTGTTGACTGTATCAAGTATAACTGCTAAGCCACTAATTGCAAAATCTCGTGAGTTGAGATCTAATCGACAAGCTGATAAAAGACACAAGAAAAGTTGCAGTAAAATAGGAAGTGGTGGGAGCAGCAATAAGACTGTTCGAATTGGCACGACCCACAAGGATTCAAATGAAGCTACTTCGTCCCGGTCATCATTATCTGCTGATCCACCAGATGGTGGTTATGGATGGTTTATTGTATTTGGAGCATTTTCAGTTCAATTTTGGGTTGCTGGACTCGTTAAATCTTATGGAGTACTTTACGTTGAAATTATGGAAACGTTTCCAAGTACCACGGCAACAGTAGCTTCGTGGATTCCAGCTATTTTGTCAGCATTGTGTTTGGCCCTAGCTCCTCTGTCTAGCGCTCTTTGCCAGAAATTCTCTTGCAGGTCAGTTGTATTTACTGGTGGGATATTTTGCGCAATGGGCATGACATTGAGTTACTTTGCGACTAGTCTTTTGCACCTGCTTTTTACATTTGGTATTTTAACTGGTAAGTCAATTTAAACTGGTAAGTCAATTTCGTAAATGGCTTGAATAACATTTTCCGTTGTAGGTATTGGTGGAGGTCTTTCTACAACACCTGGAATAGTAATTGTTTCACAATACTTTGACAAACATCGGGCTTTGGCGAATGGGATATGTGTATCGGGAACAGCAGCTGGAAGTTTTATATTACCTGTGCTTATAAAGCACTTGGCGGATAAATTCGGTTTTCATGGCACAATCCTTATATTAGGCGGTTGTATGCTTCATGTCTGTGTATCCGCCACTCTTTATAGGCCGTTAGAAGATACCTTAAATATAGATTCCAAAAATATCGAAAGTTCTCAACCATTGACTGATATTAATCCAAGCAATGCCGGACTGTTGACAAACTCAACGTATTTAGACTCTTGTGATGATTCTGCAGCCTCAAATAAGAAGTTTATTGAGCATCTGTTTCTAGAAGAATCAAAAAATCGAAGAAATGATTTCTATAATGCAAACAAACTTGGTGAGTTTTTTTAGTAGTGTTCAGTTCAGAATGTTTTTAAAAGCAAATACTATTTGAAAATTATACTATTTACTATTATTTACACTAATACTAGACATTAAGTTTTCACCCTATCCCTGCGACTTTCTCTCACGGCAGTAAGAAGAAATATCTTATAATCTTTTCAATGGAAGCGTCTTAGTGTTGGTGAATTCTGTACAATTACGAGTACTATTGCAATAGAGTTATTTTCCAAATTCGTTTATATGTATGTACAGCAACAAGTTTTTTTTAAACAATGGAATCTTTCTATAGGCAAAGAAAAAAAGAAGTTTAACCTTTGGTGATGGCAATGCTTAACAAATGGCATATGTGTCCATACAGTAAACATAGCCTCGCCATCTAAACCGTGGCATCCTAAGACGCTTGATTAGTTGAGGAGTGATTAAGCTGCTGTACAAAGCCACCTTAGTTCTTCTTCAAAAGGGCCCTATTACTCAATTGCCTCTTGAGCCCAAAGAAGCAGCGATTAGCAAGAGAGATTCTTCAAGACTGACAAAGGTAGACGAATTCTTTAACTACCACGAAGTTTGTGCTACCCAGTGGTATGCGCAGTGGTCTGCCCGAGACGTCGATATTGTGTGACGTGCTCACGTCAATGTCGTGCGTGTAAGCTAGCAGTTGAACAGTCTTTTGGAAGATTGTTCCTTCTGGTGTTTATTTGTGAGCTACGCGCGATCTTCTCAAGAATGATGTTGAAGAAGTCACATGACAGCGCGTCACGTTGTCTAAAAAAAAACAAGGTTTTGGTGAGTTCATCACCGAACTTGACAGAGCAACATAAGTTCTCAATTGCCATCATACACAATCTGACTAGTGTGAAAGTTATGCTAAAATAAGACATGATACTGTATAGCTCGTCTCTATGCACTCTGCCATATGCGACCATAAAACCGGGTGTTGAGTGTTGATCTGTGCTTCTTTTTTCTTTTCCAGGATCTACAGTAAAGTAAAGATCCGATCTATTGTGGACTTCCCTGGCTTGAAACCACACTCTTACGGACCTATCAGGTTGCTGAAGAATAGTTTCAAACATTTACACAATACGGCAGAGATGATTTTGAGGGGGACATATAACATTGAGATTCCATATCTTACAAATGAGATATGGTATTATCAGTGTCGTACGATCCTTCTACTGAAAAAGGTTGAAATTGCGTGAAGGATAACGGAGTAATCTTAAGTTAAAAATTGGAGAAACGCATTTTTAGGGATCTGATAATATCAACATTTGATGAAGTTCATCATCATTCGTCGCCGAAAGAGAAAATGTTCTTCTATTATTAGTTCGATAGTGCTTATAATCCTTATTCCGACTTTCCTAGGCCTTCTCTGAGAATGATCCGATGGGCAACGCTGCTGATGATATTATATCTTTCTTTCATGTAATATCTTCTTCTTCAGATGGCGCTACAGTCCGGGGTGGACCTGGGCCTCAACCAGCATGCCTCTCCAGCTAGCACGATCTTTTGCCAGCTGCTTCCAATTGCGCACTCCAGGTTGATTGAGGTCCTTTTCCACTTGTGTGCGCCATCTCAGTCTGGGACGTCCTCTGTTGCCTTGTCCCTGTGGTTCGGATTCGAAGACTCTTCGGGCCGGAGCAGTGCTGTCCATCCGCTCTACATGGCCTAGCCACCTTAAGCGTTGTATCCGTAGACGCTTGACTAGGTTCATGCCGCTGTACAGCCCATACAGTTCGTGGTTGAATCTTCTCCTCCAGATGCCATCAACGCAAACAGGACCAAAAATCGCACGCAGAACTTTTCTCTCGAACAGACCAAGGGCTTCCTCATCCGCTATTAGTAACGTCCAGGTTTCTGCGCCGTAAAGCAGGATAGGGATGATCAAGGTGTTGTACAAAGTTACTTTGGTCGTTCGAGAGAGGGCTTTATTACTCAATTGCCTCTTAAGCCCAAAGAAACAGCGATTGGCAAGAGTGATTCTGCGCTTGATTTCGGTACTGATGTTATTGTCCCTATTCACCGCGGAGCCGAGATAGACGAAGTCCTTAACTACCTCGAAATGTCTGCTGCCCATAGTGACGCTCTGTCCGAGACGTCGATGTTCTGCGTCCTTCTTCGATGACAGCATATACTTAGTTTTGCCCTCGTTTACCACCAGTCCCACTTTAGCCGCTTCCGCTTCGATGCTAGCAAACGCCTCATTGAAGGCTCGCTGAGTTCGGCCGATCACGTCAATGTCGTCGGCGTAAGCTAGCAATTGACCTGACTTTTGGAAGATCGTACCTCTGGTGTTGACCTGTGAGTTACGCACGATCTTCTCAAGGATGATGTTAAAAAAGTCACATGACAGTGCGTCACCTTGTCTAAATCCTTTTTTGACATCGAAGGTCTCGGTGAGTTCGCTACCGACCTTGACGGAGCAGCGAGAGTTCTCCATCGTCATCCTACACAATCTGACGAGTTTGGTAGGGATGCCAAAACTAGACATGGCACTGTATAGCTCGTCTGTATGCACGCTGTCATACGCGGCCTTGAAATCGACAAATAGATGGTGGGTGTCGATTTGTACTTCTTGGGACTTCTCCAGGATTTGCCGCAGTGTGAAGATCTGGTCGATTGTGGACTTCCCTGGCCTGAAACCACACTGATAAGGACCTATCAGGTTGTTGACGAACGGTTTCAGGCGCTCACACAATACGGCAGAGAGAATCTTATACGCAATATTAAGGAGACTGATCCCTCGATAGTTGGCGCAGTCGAATGGGTCACCTTTCTTGTGGACCGGACATACGATGCTAAGATTCCGCTCGTCGAGTATACTTTCTTCCGACCATATCTTACAGATGAGCTGGTGCATGCGCCCAACCAGGTCATCTCTAGCTGCTTTAAACAGTTCTGCGGACAGCCCATCCGCTCCAGCAGCTTTGTTCGACTTCAGTCTCGATATTGCTATCTTGACCTCGTCGAGGTCGGGGGGACGGAATTCTTGTCCATCGTCGTCCAAATTGAGTGGAACATTCTGCCTAACAGCGGGATTTGTGTCGTCATCGCCGTTTAGGAGTCTGCAGAAATTATCCTTCCAGATTCTCAGCACCGACTGCGACTCTACCACCAGTTGTCCATTTTGGTCCCGGCAGGCTTCAGTCCGAGGTTTGTAACCGCCAGATAACTGTTTTATCTTGCGGTAAAAATTTCGGACGTCATTACTGTCATCACAAGTCTCCATTTCCTCGACCGCGCTTTCTCGTGCTCTTTCTTTTCTCTTCTGAGAAGCCGGTTCTCTTCCCTTCTTTTCTGTTCGTAGAGCTCACGAACAGCTCCCGTTGTCCGAAGCAGCGTTGCCTGGTAGGCCTCCTGTTTAGCTGCATGTGCCTACCTGCACTCGTCGTCAAGCCATGGGTTCGTCTTAGGTGGTGGCGTGAAACCCAGCACGTCAGTGGCGGCCTCTTTGATAGCTTCTTGACAACGTTTCCATTTGTCTTCTATTGTTTGTGCAGGCAGCGTCGAACTTTGAGATAATTTCAAAGAGAATCGATCGGTAATTGCTCTAGCGATCGGCTGCGATTGTAGCTTTCCGACGTTAAACCGTTTTGGCCTGTCTCGACTCCGTTGCGCTCTCGATATCCGGGTTCTTACCTTGGCTACAACAAGGAAATGATCCGAGTCGATGTTTGCACCTCGGAAGGTTCGGACATCGAGAATACTGGAGGAGTGTCTGACGTCGAACGCAACATGATCAATCTGTTTCATGTAATATAGGGGATGTAAATTTATAGCCTTACAAGTTGCACATCTACAATATGTCTGTATTTCTAACTATTGATGAAGGGTTCTCGAATAATCTTCGAGAATTTTTTCGATGAACTTCTGTTAAAACTGTTTTTTCCTCTCTTGATCGTGTTGTGTAGCCAGTGTCGTTTTTATCATTCTCCGTGATTTTACATCCAAATTATAAGCTTCGTGTAGTAAGTATTTCATGAACTTCATGCGGGCATAGCTTCCAAATTTAAACGATGTCATCAATTAACACGAATCGGATGGATTCAAATCTTCATTTGAAAATGTTTACTTAAGTTACGTTTCCCAGAAGATTCATAACAACACCTCTTGGTCAAAAGCATAAGACTAACTAACTTAGCAATAAAAACAATAAACTTTATTACTACAGCACTTTCATAACCTTATTTATTACATTTAGCAATAATAAAAACTTCCTGATTCATGCACATTGTATTTGCGCAATACAAGCTTTAGAAGGGAAATCGTAGGTAAATTCAAAAAAATGCCAAAAATGCCCTTAAACTACTCGTTCTCCATATGGATACCATATCTGAGGATTGAGGGCATAAAAGTTAAGAAAAGGGTTAGTTTGACGTAGGAATTGGAGAATTCTTTTGACCAATGTTTCACAAAGTGCCGAGTGTCATACTAGGTGTGCATATGATATCATCATTGTGAGAGCAAAAGTTCAATTTTCACAGATTACACCAAGGGCCGGGAGTAACAGAGGAAACCATTTTTTATCGATTTTATAAATTCTTGGTTGTGTAGGAGAATGTTTGCGAGGGATGAGTTGACATTTATTATATATATATATAAATATAGATAATAATAATAATTGAATGGCACTACAGCCCACAACGGCCCAGGGCCTAGCTTCTACAACAACTACTCGTGTTGTGCATGCTACTGTTCTTCACGAGTAAAAGGAACCTACAGTTTTTTGCCGACTCCGAACGGCGAGATTTGAGAAGCTTTCCATAGACAATTAATACTCTTTGAGTGTTGTCAGCAGCTCGAAAGAGGTGGTGCTGTCAAAAAATGTGAGGTGTCCCGTCCGGGAATCGAACCCAGACTTTCTGCGCCGCGGTCGATGCACTTACCACTACGCAACAGCGACCACATGTAAATATATATATTTACGCGAACAATAGTCATTTTTACGACAATGAAATCAGAAGAAAATAGTTAATTGTTTTTGATTTCATCAAATCGGTCTCAGTGATTGCCGATGTATCGTGTTGAAGCTATAATGAGGAGAGGCTAATTGATCGTAAGTGTGACGGTAAAGTCGTTAGGACCGACAATATTTATTTATATAATATATAAATATATTATTATATATATATATATATATAACAAAGAAACATTTTTGGCAGATATCGTTAATAGGCAGACGTACTTGGGATATAAAGAGATTTATGTTTGTGTTCGTTTTGCCGTCAATGCAACTTCAGTCCAGTTTATCATGGAAAATTCAAGGTAGAGATGCACATTGTCATATAGTTTCCGGTCCTTTAAACGCGATATTAAATATCGGTTATCTTCAGCATTAGAAGATGAGAAAGAAAGCTTTCACGAGGACAACATATAATTATTGCCTCTCAGTTTAGTTGAAGTTTGATTTATACAAGTCCATGATATTAATACTCTGCCCGAAGCTTTTTCCTTTTATTGAAGTATTGAAGCTTGCTTTAGAATCACAAGGTTTTTAATAAAATAAATCCACGAGAATCAAGTCCCAATCCACTTAAGCTTTGTTAAGATTACTTTCTCTTGCAATTTAGATAGTTCGTCCGATCCAGCAGCTTTGTTCGAATACTAATATCAAATATTGACCTCGTCTAAGTCTGGGGGGACTTAAGTCCTGTGTATATTTGTCCTTACATCGGGACTTGGGCCGTTATCGTCGGTTAAGAGTCTGCATAAATGATCTCTCCAAATTCCTAACATCGTTTGCTACTCTACTACCAGTTGTGCATTTTGGTAATGGCAGTATTTGGTAGGAAATCATAATCTGAAATAACACCTCTACTTCCCTTCGACCGGACGCTTCTCATGGTTCTTCTTTTTCCTTCTGATAAGCCGGTTTTCTTCTTGTCTTACGATGCAGCGTTGCATTATAGGCGCTTTTTTGCCTGTCGCTTGCCTGCACTCGTTGTCAAACCATGGGTTCATTCTTCAAACTTAGATTTAAAATACAATACATTTATAAGATTTAATTAAAATTGTCTCTTATTGACAGGCATTGTTTGAATATATAATACATTATATAAATATTTAATCCTTCTTATATCTGGCTTTAATTGTTATATCATAATTTAAATATATCTTCTTCTTCTTTTTCTTGTGGAACTACAGTCCGGGTGGACCTGGGCCTTAACCAACATGCCTCTCCAAACAGCACGATCTTTCGCCAGATGCCACCAGTTGCGCACTCTAAGTTGGTTGAGGTCCTTCTCCACTTGTGTGCGCCACCTTAACCTAGGCCGGCCTTTGTTGCGATGTCCCAATGGCTCAGATTCGTTTCGGGGTAGTGGTATCCATGCGCTCTACATGAACTAGCCATCGTAAGCGTTGTATCCGAAGGCGCTTGACAAGGCGCATGTCGCTGTACAGCCCATAGAGTTCGTCGTTAAATCTTATCCTCCAGATGCCATCAACGCAAACAGGACCAAAAATTGCACGGAAAACTTTTCTATCGAAAAGACTAAGGGCTTCCTCATCTTCTTTTAGTAATGTTCAGGTTTAAGCGCCATAAAGTAGGACTGGGATGATTAAGGTGTTATATAAAGCACGCTTAGTCCTTCGAGAGAGGGCTTTATTACTCAATTGCCTCTTGAGCCCAAAGAAACAGCGATTGGAATCTGCGTTTGATTTCGGTAATGGTGTTCTTGTCCCTATTTACCGCGGAGCCGAGGTAGACGAAGTCCTTGACTACCTCGAAGTTTCTGCTGCCTAGTGTGATGCTCTGTCCGAGACGCCGAAGTTGTGTGTCTTTCCTTGATGACAGCATAGACTTCGTTTTGCCCTCATTAACCACCAGACCCATTTTAGCCGCTTCCACTTCAATGCCAGCAAACGCGTCATTGACGGCTAGCTGTATTCGTCCAATCACGTCAATTTCGTCGGCGTAAGCTAGCAATAGAACTGACTTTTGGAAGATTGTGCCTCTGGTGTTGACTTGTGAGTTACGCACGATCTTTTCAAGGATGATGTTAAAGAAGTCTCATAACAGTGCGTCGCCTTGTCTAAAACCTTTTTTGACATCGAAGGTCCCGGTGAGTTCGTTGCCGACCTTGACGGAGCAGTGAGAGTTCTCCATCGTCATATTACACAATCCGATGAGTTTCTTAGGAATGCCAAAACTAGATATGGCTCTGTATAGCTCGTCTCTTTGCACACTGTCATATGTGGCCTTGAAATCGACGAATAGGTGGTGAATGTCGATTTGCACTTCTTGTCTTGTCTTGTCTTCAGTCTCGATGTTGCTATCTTGACCTCGTCTAAGTCGGGGGACGAAATTCTTGCCTAGTATCGTTCAAATTGAGAGGAGCATTCTGCATAAGAGCGGGATTAGGGCCTTTATCGCCGTTTAAAAGTCTGCAGAAATGATCTTTCCAGATTTTCAGCATCGATTTCGACTCTACTACTAGGTCTTCGTTTTGGTCCCGGCAGGCTTTGGTCCGAACCCTATATCCACCGGTTCACCTTTCGGTAAAATTTTCAAACTTCATTCCTGCCATAACACCTCTCCCTCTCTTCGACCGCGCGCTTCTCATGCTTTCTCTTTTTCCTTCTGTGAAGCCGGTTCTCTTCCCTTCTTTTTTGTTCGTAGAGCTCACAAACAGCTCTCGGTGGTCGATGCAGCGTTGTCTTGTAGGCCTCCTGTTTAGCTGAATTCCTGCCTGCACTCGTCGTCAAACCATGGGTTCCTTCTGGGTGGTGACGTGAAACCCAGCACATCAGTGGCAGCATTTGGACAACGTTTCCATTCTTCTTCGAACTTTGGGAGAGTCGGAGACTCGGTCGGCAAAGATCTCAGCAACCTTTTGCGATTGTAGCTTTCCGACGTCAAACCGTTTTGGCCTATCTCGTCTCCGTTGTTCTCTCGATATCCGGGTTCTTACCTTGGCTACAACAAGGTGATGATTCTAGTCGATGTTAGCGCCTCGGAATGTTCGGACATCGAGAATGTTGGAGGAGTGTCTGACGTCGATCGCAACGTGATCAATCTGGTTGACGGTTGATTGATCAGGAGATCGCCAGGTTCCATTATGGATGTTGAGATGTGGGAACCGCGAACTGCTCACAGAGAGGTTCCGCCCCGCGGCGAAGTCCAACAGCCTGAGTCCGTTTCCGGAGGTCGTGTCGTGCAGGCTGTGTTTCCCGATGACGCCAGCAAGGATGTCCTCTTTTCCCAGCTGAGCATTGAAATCTCCAAGAACGATTTTGGTATCATAGCTGAGGCATCGATCGTATGTTCTTTCTAGGAGATCATAGAATTCATCCTTGCTGTTGTCATCCTTCTCTTCTGTCGGGGCGTGAGCGCATATCAGGCTGATGTTTCCGAATTTAGCCTTAATGCGGATTGTCATGAGGCGTTCGCTTACGGGATCGGAGCTTAAGACTTAAGACAACAAATCCACATCCGAATAGGCGCTGCCTTCTCTCCCTGTAGCAGTCGCTGTAGTATATGTCGCAGTTCTTCATTTTCTTTCTGCCCAGCCCATCCCACCGCACTTCCTGGATGGCGGTGATATCTGCTTTGTAGCAGTTAAGGGCCTCCACAAGTTGTTCGGCTGCACGTTGTATGTTAAGGGACCTCACTTTCCACGTGCAGAACCGAAAATCGTAGTCCTTAATTCGTTTGCTGGGGTTGTCAACATAAGATTCGTCCATATCCGAGGCATGTTGCTGTCTCTGAACTCGTTGTTTTTTATGTAGTGAGGGAGATAGCCTCACGCACAACTTACAGACTGGTAGGTCAGGCCCATTATTTAACCCTCGGGCTGAGGGGATCCTTGCATACATTGGTTTACCACACAACGGATGTTGTGATGGCTATCCAGGGGGCGCCACAAGGAGGCTGTGTGTCAACTTGACCTGTGCAGGGAAGAGGATAGCGTTGGCAGCTCGCCATGTTAAGTGCGATCAATGAGGTTGCCGCGTGTACACAGGTCCATTGCCCCTCAAATTTAAATATATATTGTATATTAATCTATACGCCTTCTATTAAAGTAGATAATATACACAAAATTAAAACTGTCCTTGTCGGCAAAGTGTGCATACAATCGGTTTGTTTTACGAATTCCTTCACGCCTCATGTTGACGCCTTTTGCCATCAAAGTAAGATTACTCGTTCACAAGGTCCCAATGGACTCTGTAAAATAGTTATTATTAATAAACTCCCTATAAAATCAAATAATAATTTCTTTGAAAACTTCAATCGTTTCATAACTAAACTCTTTCGTTTGATAACTAAACTCTTTCCGCATATTCAATCACCGAACTACCGCTTAGTATTACTTCGCGAGGGACGGGTTTGTGTTTCTTATTTTCATCATGAAGTGTTAGGCTATATTGTTTTATTTGGCATTGTTTTTATCGTTTATCGATATCACCAGCAGTCCCATCAATATTATTGTTTTATATATGTACAAAAATAACTACATTACCCACTCGTCATAGAAAAAGGAAACCCATTACTCACTCTAGAAAGCAGGAAAAGGCTTAAGGAAACCTCAACCACATGCGGCCCCAATTCAGAAAAATCAATACGAGTGGACACAAGAAGATAATGAGAAAGCGGATCTCTTCCCAGATCACTTGGAAGCAACGTTTAAATCACGCGACGGACAAACGTTTGCTGTAAAATCCTACGGTTCAAACACAAATAATGAACATTTTTGTGTAAGAAACGCTACTTTGACAGAACTTTAGGAAGAATTAAAAAACCTCAAACCCAAAAAAAGCTCCTGGTTATGATTTAATCACAGGAGAAGTTCTGAAAGAATTACCTCAGAAAGCGCTTCTCATGTTTCTCTACCTAATTAACGCCGCCTTTAGATAAGAACATGTCCCTAGTCAGTGTAAAGTAGCGGAAATAATAATGGTGCCGAAACCGGGTAAACCCCCAACAGACGAAAAGTCTTATAACCCGATTTCACAGCTTCCGATAATGTCTTAAACGAATATTACTCAGACGTTTAAGCCCGGTTGTGGAAGAAAGACGACTTATTCCTAATCACCAGTTCGGTTTTAAAAGTAAGCATTCAACTATCGACCAAGTACATCGAATAACTGATGTTATGGAAAAATCATTTGAACAAAAGCAAGTCTGCACAGCTGTATTTCTCGATGTCTCGCAAGCCTTTGATAAGGTTTGGCACGAAGGTTTGAAACACAAGCTTCGACAGTTCCTCCCGAGAAGACTTTACACAATTATATGGAATTATCTAACTGATAGAATCTTCCGTGTAAAATATGGGAAATAATACTCCCTATTTAAGCCTTTACAAGCTGGAGTATCTCAAGTGTCCTTGGTCCGCTCATTTACTTACTGTATAGCAGCGATATACCGCAGGTTGTTGGCACCGTGCTTGACACATTTGCTGACGATACCGCCATTTTAGTAAATGCCAAAACGGTCGAAGAATCAACCAGAAAATTTCAATGTGATCTAGACCGGATACACGAATGGACGAACACTCAACAAATTGAGCTTAACAAAGCTAAATCCGTTCATATAAATTTTACGTATAAGAACGTGAATAACTTGCCCGTTTTTATAAATATTGTTCAAATACCCTTCGGTAATGAAGCGAAATATCTCGGAATAACTCTCGATGTAAAGCTTGTATGGAAGAAGCATGTCAAAAAGAAACGTGAAGAGCTCCAATTAAGATACAAAGACATGTACTGGCTTTGAACAAGTGCTGAGCCATCGTCACCGCATATACGAAACAGCGACATCCACAGAGATCTTGGAATTCCATCAGACCATGATGAGATTATTAATTTTGCTCGTAAGCATAAGCGTCGTCTGGAAGAGCACATAAACTCTGCTATCTTTTCAATTCTCGACGAAAGCAACGCTTTCCACCGTCTGCAAAGGACCAAACCCCTTGACCTAGCACGGTGAATTCAACCCGTACTTAGCTGCGGTGATAGCAAGAACTCTCAATGGAGAATTTCTTGCCAAATGCGCCTAAACCAAGAAAGTAAAACTGCTGGATAAGTGTAAAACTTAGTTGTAGTGGAAATATATCTTATTTGAAGGGAGGTGTTTCTACTGGGTAAAAATCCCTTTCGCTATGTGGGAACGGTCCCCATAGTGTCTTTTGAAGATATTCACCTACCCTCGCAAAAAAAACCATTACCCACTTGTCAAAAAGGAAGTGGATGTATGCAGAGTTGGACATAAAATAACATAATGACTTATGACTAAAAAAATAAGACTAAACGTGAGTCACGACTAAATTAGTTGCCGGATTTATTCATTATTACGCATTAATCATGCATTTTTATTTACACATATGATCGACAATTAGTCATGATTAATGTTTAGTCATGAGTTACTTTGTATCATGATTAACCAGCAATCGCAGGTATGTCTGTATTTGTTTGCATTTAATCTATAAATTATAAAATAGTATGTATTTATTTATTCTTTAATGTAAGAGTTAAGTTACTTATTAATCATTTGTATTAAGCTTATGTTTGACTTTATTTTTTTATGGAACATATTTTATTTATATGTGAAGTAGAATAACTTTCTCTTGAAGCTTAAAAAAACTCACTTGAAATAACTAAATACTTTGTCTGAGTTAGTTTTTTGTATGAACAGAGATATCGCTTGAATATATACTCTTGTTGAGTGATTAATGACTAATGATTAACTGTTAGTCGTGACTTATGAATAATGACTAATTTAGTCATGAGTAACTTCTACGAATAAAGAATAATTTAGTCGTTAATCATTATTTTTATGATTAATAAATAAACGAGTCACTAATCGCTTGTATCCAGCAACTAATGGCTAATTTAGTCAACACTGGATGTACGGCGCTATTAATTTTATTGTATTTTGTGTTAAAGTGTTGTATCATTGAATATCCTTATGATGAGACAAATGTATTGTAAAAGAAAACCCATGATAGATATTCACATGACATTCAGAACGTTGTCTTATTGCTCAAGTAAAGATCAAATGTTGTACGTATGGAAGCAGTTGCGAAGCAGCCAAGGCAAGATATAAAAATCGTAATCGTTTAGTTAAGCATTATTTGACTTTGTTCACTCATATTTACACTAAGTACCAATTACGTAAAATCCTTGACGGGCAAAAAAACTTTCATACGTTCATTATGTTAGGCCTTGTGTAGTACTAATTTTGAGTTAAATTTCCCCATTGAGTGAAAGAAATCAAACGAAAAGTACGAAATGTTTCTCCTGTATATAATAGTGGAGGAGGCTGCGATGTTTCTTACTGATTATATATAATAAGAAAACAAGCAAAATGATTTCAATAATGTTATTTACCGAAATTAAGCTAAGGCTGTCGTCATTCACACAAGCCAAGTCAGAAAATCCTCCTTAATTCAAATTGTAGATGTAATTGTAATTTTAATTTGTAACAAATTAGGCACTGAATAAATATAAAGCATAGAACCCCTGATGCAAAAAATTTGCGACATAGTGCCTAAAAAAGAAAAATCTAAATACCTCTAAGTCTATGAATTTTATATTATTTGCTTATGCATTATAAATAAAGCAAATAAGATTAAATTTACATTCTCTTCTTACAAAAAAATGTAAATTGTAATTCACGAGAATTGATTTATGATTTGAAAGTGAAATTAGAAATTGTTTTATCGGTCGAAAGACTTCGTCGGAATGTCTAATTTCGTGCGACTTTTTCTAGCAAAGCGACTGATATTTTGCGGATAATACGCGTAATTGCATATCTTACTTGTAAACAATTGTATTTTCAGCAGTAAGGTTTCTATAAAACCATATCTCTGTGCAAGCTAGAGTTAACTTTGTTAAAATATTGTTATACTATGCAGCCAATAAATATCTATCTATCTATACGTGTAATTTTGGCTTCCAAAGCGGCACCCTCCCTGAGACTTTAAATCCAAAGGTGTGATTCGCACGATCTAAATGGGCAATTTTACGTAGCAAAATGTAAAATTAAGTGCGCACCAAAATGATTTCTCAACAGGTCTATTGTCTTACCTACCTGTTACCATTAACGGCAATATTCTGATTTACCAATGTTTTAAAGAAATATGGTCCCAAGATTCCACCAGCACATAAACCACACCATACCGTTGTTTTTAATATATGTTATGGCAGCTCTTGGTACTCTTGCGATTACTCATCCAAATACGAACATTTTGTTTATGGACATATCCAATGAACCAGAAACGGGCTTCATCACTAAACTAAATTTCACGAAAAGACAGCGATCTTTTATTCACTAAAAATATGACGCAAGTTCAAGACGCATGTTTTCAGTTCTGCCACATGTTGAATTTTGTAAGTTTATAAAAGAAGATTCTCTCTATCTCAAATAAGACAAGGTGTCGAATACGTCAAGCAAGCTGTTTAAAACAACGACAGCGAAACGATTCGTCACGGTCTTCACCCACACTCTCAGTTACTGCTGCTATTGTCTCAGCACTAGATGCTAAGTGTGGGCTAACCTGTCGAGTATCATCCACTATTTATATTTGCATTTTATTTTCGTAATCCTCTACGAATTTCGTTTTTGTTTACATTTATTTCCAGTGAATAACAGTGATAAGTACCAACACGATAGTGACGATGAATATAAGGATACCATTGGGGAAACGACATTTATGAAGCCTATGAAAAGTGTACGTAGCTCTGGAATTCTGCATTCTGTTGAGGACCTTAGTACAGACTCTACATGGGTGTATCGAAAGCACTCTGGCAGTGACTCGAATCGTGGAAGTAGACGGCGACGCAATATTTTTGCAAATGATGAACTTATATCAAAGATTCAAGCACATTTGGATAAACCAATACCAACTCCCACTTCTACTAAACGTGGGCTAAGCAAAAGTATGGAAATTCCAACTCCAGTCAGTAATATGGCTGAACTTAAAAACCATAAAAATAGAAATGAGGAGGACTATGGCAGTGGATCATCGCGAACATGCTGTGATCGCATTCAAATGTATTTGGATATAAGCCTTCTTAAAGATCCTACATTCATTTTGATGTGTTTATCAGTAACTTTGATGTCGGTGGGGTGTCCCTATATGTTATACTATTTGCCAGCTCATGTTATTTCAATAGGTATGTTCTGAACTAAAGTCAATAAATTCTTACATTTTCGTTTAAATAGGCTATAGTAAAAGTGAAGCCGGTTACTTAGTAGCTGTAAGCGCTGCATTGGATCTAATTGGCCGCCTTGGCCTTGGCTGGTTATCAGATTTACAACTTTTTGATCGAAAAAAGACTTACATTATTTGGTAATTAATTTAACTTTTACTGAATATTATAATTTAATACAATTTTCTCTCTTAAAGCATATTGGGTGCAGGGATTGCAGTTCTTACAATACCATCAGTGCAATCGTTTTACCTTATTGGGTCTTCGGCTGCTATATATGGATTATGTCTTGGATGTTGGTATGTACTTATGCCAGTACTCTTAGCGGACATTTTTGGTACTGATCGTATAAGCTCCAGTTATGGATTAGTTAGAATGTTTCAAAGTATTGGTGCAATCTCTGTGCCACCTTTAGCTGGTTTTTTGCGTGATCTCTCGGGAAGTTATAACATATGTTTCTATTGTATGGGTTCCTGTATGATAATGGGTTGTATTCCATTACTAGTATGGGCTGTGCTCGATTGCCAAAGTAAGCGTATGTTTTCGATTAAAAATGATGATAGTGAAGATAATTCTACTATTTCTTAATTCCACTCACAGTAAGATGATATGATTGAAAATAATGAACGTTATGAATTGCCAAACGGTTAGAAAACATTTTCGGCACTTTGAATTCAATACGTATGTATGTTAACATTTTTATTTTCAATAATTGTTTTATTTTGTATAATTTCTATAAAATGTTGGATTATTAGCATTCAAACATTGTCGTTAGCGAATATTCATATCCTCTAAATATTAAAAAAGTCAAAAACAGATGTAGAAAACATGTTACAAAACATTGAACATTTAAATTAGTTTATATTATTAACTTTAAAATTAAAATGTGATTTGATCGCACAATTGATGTTGAGTTGCTACGGCATATATGTACGTATATATTTTCTTAATGTAAAATATATTATAATTTTAGACCGATTTTGGTAGTTCATATTGTATATGAATATAAGAAAATTAATATCTGTGCATTGGAATACTCACCACCTGTAAAAAATATAATTTATCTAAATCAAGTTAAGATATTTTATCTTAAATATTGTTTGAATAGTTGCCCATTTGACTGATGAAAAAGGTAACTGAAACTAAAAAACATTAAGCAGATAACCTGTACTTTCAATGTGCAATTCTGAATTTATATATATAGTAACTGTTTGTGTTCTTAATGAATTTATTTTAGAAATTTAAAAAAATATATGCCTTCGTTGATAGTGTAAATGTGCAAAAGTAAAAATACATTTTTTTAAAATAAAGGCTTAGTATAAACTAAATTGTAATTTAATAACAACAACATACACACATAAATGCGTAAAGAAAAACCTGCGTATAAAATGCCGTTCAATAAATGCAGCAGAAAGAACTGAGTTAAAATTTATGAAACCTTAAAATATATACTATTTGAATTATTTAGCTGTAAGAATGTAACAGGATAAATACAAATATTCAACTAACATACCATTAGTTTCTGATGATTCTAAATCGAAAAAAAAACTTAACGAGATGTGCAAAAATAAAAATCAAATAAAAAAACAACAATTTAAACCTTTATTGTAACCTACAACGCAAACCTTTTTGGTATTATATTTATATTTTTGGTACTGTATATTATATTTATGATGATGGTTAAATAACAGATTCCATGGCCAATAATTGTTATTGTGTACTTGGAAATACATACATTGCTTGAGTTCCTTCGGTTTTCTATGAATTTATATTTGTGCATAATAAAATCAAGAATATTGCATGCACATAGTCTTGGCATGCATCCATATAAATGAATTCGTTGATGACAAGAACGGAAGAGAGAAAAGATTTATCAGTATGACTTCAAAGTGGTAAATATTGAACAGATGTAAGTCTAATAAAAAGAGGACATCTACAAAAATTGTGAAAACTATATTAACACACAACGGATTTTACTTCAATCCCGTGGAAGCAATTTAACCCGAAAACGTGGTTACAGTGGTGGTTTTGCGCATTGGTTTCCATGTCGAATTCGTGCTGCGCATGATTAGAAATTGACGAAACTGCTCCGTCCCGGCAAGGTTATGACAAGACCCCAATCCCTCACCAATTTGCAACGCAAATTTTGTTTTTTCTACACTATAGATTGGGTGACGATAGGGTTGAAAAAAGTTACACTCGCGAAAAATTATATCGAATGGAAAATTGGAAATTTCTGAATATTTCTTACGATGATCATACACCTAAAACAGAAAAAAAAGAAGTGGAGGTGGAAAAGATAGATCATCTTATAACACCCACACGATCCTGGAATGTTTTCTCGTCCTGAGGTTGCGCAGACTGATAGCGTGAATAGCTTTAGAGCGACAAAAATTTACAAACATGAATGCAACATAATACAAGAACAGCCCCCTATACACTATATACAACATAATATATAAGTTATATAAGTTAATGAAAGGAAAGTTCTTTTACTTAAAAATATTCCTCAAGGCTTATATGCTTCGACTTTATTGCTTCAATACAACAACTAGAACTAAACTACAATCGATTTCTTAACTCTATTTATTGCTCTTAATTGCTAATTCTGCACTTGTCACCAAAGGGCAGTGATCGCCTCTTCGACGTTCCAGACACTAACTCAGCTATTCGGGTGAACCAAATGCGAGTGCAAGGTGCAGCGTGGAATGACTCATGCAAGGTGCAGTGTGGAATGACCTAAATGTGGGTGTCTACTGCCGCATGTTTTGTGAGCTACAAAGGTTGTTAGGATGACTGCCAAAAATATGATTATTCGGTATTCCACGCACGTTTGTGATTCACTCTTTGATTTTAGTAAGTCGATTCGTTTTGTGTTTTTGATGTGTAATTCGCTCATCATCTCCAGGGTTAAAAGTTTGTGGAACTTGTCTTCTTTGGGGATTGATTGTAAGATCGCGGGGAGTATTGCGTGTCTGGATGGTAATGGTGACGTTCCCTTTTCATATTTTATAAGGAAAGTGCCAGTAAGATTTCGGTCCATATTGGAGATAGCTTTAAGAGTTCCCTTAAAATCATGTAGTAATATTATGCCAGCTGTCAATTCTTCTATTGTAGGAATATGTTCGCTATTTATAAGATTACATGTAGCTACTTCACTCTTAAATAAATTTGGAATACAAGTGGAATTAATAATTGAAACCATAAATTTTATCATTGTTATTTTTTTATAATTTCTTTGTACATAATGTCTACACCATTTCTTTTCATGGGTTTCAGTAAAAATTTTTCATAGATATTCGAATCAGTTATTGGAATATTGACAATGTATAAAATTGATATTGCTTTAGTTATAATTTTTATCTCAGCAAAATTTAAAGCTTCTTCTATAGTTAGGAAAGGTACATTCCTTTTATTTAATGTATTAACAGCTATATTTATTTCTTCTTTTGATTGAATAAGGCTATTAACATTTCCCAATTTCGCAAGATCAATGGCTAGGTTATGTTTTCTAATTCTTCTTTGACTATTTTGAGTTTATATTGGATTTCTGACATAATTCCTTTATTAACATTACTGTTTTTTCTTAACATTGTTTTTATTTCATTTGAAATTTTAGTTATATTATTTATTCTCTCATTTTGAATTTTATTTATGACAACTTTGATTTTTTTCTTAATTGTTATAAGATCATAGTGGTCTAGATTACCTGTTTTAGGTTAAAGATTGAGGTTCGCATTTGTTGGGATTCATGGACAAGATAAGGGAATATAGGATCGTTTTTCGTTTTGTTCTTGTCGAGTGTCGGAGTGATGTTTGTCAAAAATTTTTCGTATTGGTCAAGGTCAATGTCGTGAATTATTTTAAACTTACCGTTTTGTATCTTTGCCTGTCCGGTATGTATTGAAACAAATTGAGAATTAGAGTTATCCAAAATTTGTACTTCTCCTTTTATGAAGTAAAGTGCACATTTGAAAAAAGAATTTAATGTCAATTTCTGATGTTGCTTTTATGAATTGTTTTTCCTGATTCTGTTATAACAACTGTGTTTTGATTTTCTTTAACTATTTCTTTCCGATATCGATAAGAAGGTTTAGAACCTAGTCTTTTATTATGTTTCACGAAAAAAAACATCTCCTGGGCTATACGTTTTGATCGGTTCCCGTTTTTTGTTATGATATTCGACGTCTTTTCGTTGTTTCTCTATTACCCTTTTATATTTTTTTGTCAATTGTTTTCATATATTTCGGGAGTTATTCTGTTTTTACTGTTGGAATTAAGTAGTGTGACGAGCTCACTATGTTGGGTTATCGTCATTGAAATTTGTCTGAAACGTGAAAGAGCGTCGGCAACTTCGTTTGATTTTCCGGGTTTGTATTTCAACCCATAGTTGTACTCCTCCAGTATAGCCAGGGGTTTCGCTATCTTCGCGTAATCTCGGATAAATTGGCGATAATACCCTGACATACTCAAAAATTATGGTAAGTCTTTTAGGGTTTTTGGGACGGACTTTTTTTGGATTAGTCTTAATTCCATCAGTGCCCACAACAAATCCTAAGAACTCAACTTCTTTTTGCGAAAATTCGCACTTGGCAAGTTGTATTTTCATATTCGCACATTCTAAGGTTTCAAATACGGCTTTAAGGTTAGAGAAGTGTTCGGCTTTATCTTTTCCAAAGACAATAATGTCGTCGATATAGGTATGGCAGCGTTTTCCAATATGCCCTCCCAGGATATAATCGAGATTTCTTTGGAATATAGCTGGTGCATTCTTCAGACCAAAGGGAAGACGATTAACTCGAACTTCCCGTTATTAACGGAGAACGCCGTTTTTTCTATGTCCGATTCTCTGAGCTGTATTTGATGAAATCCGCTCTTGAGATTTAATATTTTTCGTGTGGATCAGAGAAAAGGTTTGAATAGGCACGGATTTCTTAAGTTTAGTTGAATCTTCTTGAGGTAAATGGTTCTGATATTTAGGTTGTAAACTGTTTCTGTAAGGTGTTGTTTAAGTGGAATAGTTATATTCGGATGAATTGTCATGTAATTTTATTTGGTGTGAATAATAACATTTAATTTTTGTAGTGTTTCATTCCCGATAATACCGTCAAATGAAGTATGAAAAATTTCATCAAATAATTGGATAAAACAGTGGTGTCTGATTCCGAAATATTTGACGCTTACGGGAACTGGCTGATTTCGGGGTCTGTTTTGATAGTTCACTTTCTCTGACTTCACCGAATAGTCTATGTTCATTGGTTTTGGGGGTAAAGGTCCTTGATTCGGAGAGGGTTGTTGGTGTTGATTTTGTTGATGATAGTATTGAGGCTGCTCTCTATAGAAACGAGGAGATTGAGCTTGACGAGGATTATGCAATGCGGGTAGAATTCTCGCCTAGGAGCGGGTATTGGTGTAGGTCGAGGCGGATTCACCTTTTTACGAGGAGGTACCGGTGGTGGTAAAAAATTTTCGAGCGGAAGCTTGTGAATTATTCGCGAATTGTGTTCGGTTAACAACATTTTGTAACTTTAAGCAAAGATGTAAGGCTTGTGGGAGGTCTGCAGGCTCCCTTATGCTAAGGAGTCTGGGCAGATCAACCTTCAGGCCTCTGACAAATGTGTCAAGAGCTTTGTCTCTATAACATTGTGTCATATTGTTAAGTGACTCTTGGCTCATATCTTGTGAGCCTAGTTTGTTTAAAAGAAGTGAAAGGTGGTGGTACACTGCTTGGTGGAACTCTGGTATCGTGGTATTAGCATGAACCAGCGTAGTCATCTGGTATTCAAGGGTTCCACAGTCTCTTATATGCTCCCAATTCCCAATTTAATGGGGAGTTATAGGACTCCAGAGTTATGTCTACGTGTTCCGTTATTTTATTTTGAATAACAAAAAGGATGCCGTAAAATTTTGGGGTGCCTCTGAGATGTTCATAGATTTTGAGTATTGTTTCGACACTCTTCTTCTATGAGTTAAACTCTTGGGCCTGCCCAGAAAATTCATGTAAACTTTTTACACCGTCGTATATTTTATCCATATCGGATAGATTTCTGTCGTTTGTTACGTTTATCGGTTCATCAACATTGTCGTTTATATCGGATGCGGGATTCATTATGGAGTTAAAAATCTGTCTCCCCTGTATCTGTAAAGTCTCTCTCACTAGTCTTGTAAAGCGTCTGTAATAAAGCGTCTTTAATTTTCGTTGGAAGATGGGGGGCAGAAGTGGCAGAATTATTAAGAACAGAGGTACTGGGAGCAGACACGTTTTCAGTTACCATATCTAGTCGAGATGGCCTGATTAAATTTTTTGGGTTCGACATGTTTGTTTTTATGAATGATTCAACTTCGATTAATTTACAATAATAGTGTACAAAGTGAGTTCTAGTAAATTTTAGTATTTATAATTTTTATGGGTTTGAGTTTTGCAATTTCGTTCACTTTTATTACAAAATAATAATAACTTACAGAGATATAAATTGTATGACCTTTCCTTTCATAACAATTGTATAGGTTCCGGCACTGCTGATCGTCTTCAAGGCGACTGTCAGAGTCTTGTCCCTTGACTTCTGTTTGTCCCTTTGGTTATAGGACTACTGGGGGGCCTCTATTTCTTGAATTTCACTTGTGTCCTTAAGTGGCTTGGTGTCCACTTTTCCAATAGCTTTTTCGTGGCACTACTCACACTGCTTCGGCATTACGTTACACACTTTAGATCCGTTACGCGTTACTTTGCACGTTCGTTTGATAGAGTGGCTTGATTATCGCACACACTTATTACCTTACGTACTTATTCACTGCGCGTTACACGGTCCGTTTGTTTGTGTGGTTTGGTTATTGCACACACGTACGCATTTACACTTTAGGTTACGCACTACGCACGACACAAATGCACGACCACGCAGTCCCTGCTCTGGTGCCAGTTAAAAAAGAAAGTATTCCTCAAGGTTTATTACTCGACTTTATTACTTCAATACAAAAATGAGAACTAAAAATAAAAACTAAATTGCTAACTCCGCACTTGTCACCAAAGGGCAGTGATCGTCGCTTCGACGTTCCAGACACCAACTCAGCTATTCGGGTGACCCAGATGCGAGTGAAAGGTGCAGTGTGGAATGACCCATGCAAGGAGCAGTTCGGAATGACCTTAATGTGGGTGACCCAGATACGAGTGTGCGGTGTTTTGCAGCGTGTTAGAAAATAACTTATATGTACATATATTGTATATAAAACGAGAGTAAACCGTAAAGTCGACACACACTATGTATGTTGAAGAATGTATGTAGCTGCTACTACTTTGGATGCGACTTTCTCTGCTTTGGTAGCCAACTTCCGCCGCTTTTACGCAAAATTAACGGAGATGGGGAACACAGAAAACCAATTCACTATCGTACCACGTGCAGCGGGAGGGCTTACCACGAGTGCAGGAGATGTGTATGTGATGATGATTCGCACGGGGACCTGCGAGTGTATGAGATGTTATGGAGGAGAAATTTTGGCGGTAACTTTAGTTTTTTGCAGACAATCTTCAAACTTCTGACACAAAAAATATTGAAAGGAGAAACGATATATTTCCTTAGATGATATGTACATATAATACTATATTCATATGTGTAAAATGCAGCAGTTCCTCGATTATATGAACTAATAAGAACGAAACGGACTTTACAGGTGTTGAATCAATTTCTGCAGTTCTCATTAATGTCTATTGCATTATTTATGTGCATTCTAAAGTAGGTAGGGTTACAAATCTTGCCAACTTTTGACAAGTATCCAACAGAGTGATATAAGCACTAATTCACAGGCTATTAAGGCACTCATAGTTGCGACCAAGAACTATTGATTTTAGAATATTAATTTGTGAATAATTGATAATAAAATTATATAGTTAGCTTGTATTAATATTCTTTGAGATATTACGTATTACATGTAATTTGTTTGGTTTTAATAATAAACCAGTAACTGATCTTAAGATTTTGAATCCTTGTAAAGTGTGATTTCTTAGCTATTATCTTTTTGGCAACACTGGTTTAAACAGTGTTTTGTTTCACTGACAAATATCTTCAGTTTGGTCTATAATTTAACCATGAATCATCTTACAAACGAACAACGCTTGCAAATTATTGAATTTTATTATTAAAATGCGTGCTCTGTTGAGAAAGTTCATCGCTTGCTTCTCCCGTTTTATGGTCAGTTCATTTTTGGCTCAATGGATACGTAAATATGCAGAATTGTCGATTTTGGAGTGAATATCAGCCAGAAGCATTGCAAGAGATACCAATGCATCCAGAAAAAGTCACAGTTTGGTGCGGTTTATGGGCTGGTGGCATCATTGGACCGTAGTTCTTCAAAGATGATGCGAATCGTAACGTAACTGTGAATGGGGTGCGCTACCGTGAGATGATATCCAACTATTTCGCCCAAAATGCAAGAGCTTGACTTTCAGCAAGACGGTGCCACATGCCATACAGCACGCGCAACAATGGACTTATTGAGAGGCGAGTTCAGTGAACATTTTATTTCACGTTTGGGACCGGTCAATTGGCCGCCTAGATCATCAAGTCAGAAGGATTAATAATTAATTAATTATTTGCGTAAGATGCGGTATGATTTATGAGAGAATAATTTTAAGGAACTGGGTTTTTTACCCCCTTCCTCGCCTAGGCACTCAGTTTTGAAAACAACAGAAAGACTATAAAATCTTGGACTTCGACATCATTGAAATCATAGTATGTTGGGCAAGTATTACAATCAAGAAAAACATTATTGAATGCTTTCGGATTTTGTGCACTGTTAGATCTAGTGTTTTGCTCGATATTCATATCTTACGCAGAAATGTCTACAGTTGTTTTGCTGAAATTTTTGGCACTTAGCATAGAGAGAATAAATTGTTTGAAATATAAGCTTGTTTGTGACACATTGCTCGAGCAGTAACAGTTTCTTTAAATATGTGAACTATCGGCCAATTAACAATATTGTTCCCAAGCGGCTGATAGTGTAGCTGTAGGTATTTGGAGACCATTTGAATTCATGCAGTAGTACTCAAAATAAAAGTACATCATGATCGGAGATATCAGATGATCGCTTGTGGAGCCACAAGCAAGTGGAGAATAAGAGACAATAAATAAATAAAAAAGACTATGAAAATAATTATCCGCAAAAGGTGTGGTTTTGCTTTACAGTCTGAGGTGAACCTGGGCCTAAGCCAACATGCCTCTTTAGGTAGCATTGTCTTTTGTCAGCTGCCTCCAAATTCGCAATATACAATATGTAAGTTATTTGAAGTCCTTTTCCATTCATATGCGCCATCTTAGACAAGACTCTTCTGGCCGGCGCCGGCTTCGGTCATTTATCCACTTTACATGACCTAGCTATGTTAACCATTGTATCCGTAGACGCTTAACTAGGTATATGCGACCGTACAGCCTATAAAGCGGAAGTAGATTCAACCGCTAACTTAGCTAACTAACTCATAACAGTTAAAATCAATTGTGTAAAAAAATATACTTAATGCTGCGAGTTCCAATTAATTTAGAAAAAAGTCAATAGCTGTCTTTGAAACTGCTTGGTTACTTGACTTGCCCAGTCAAAACCACCTCCTGCAGACCCCCTGTTTCGTGGTAAAACACGGAACTGCAAAGATCTCGTAAGGAAACCAGAAAACCTATAAATATGTTACTCAAGTGCAATCTGGAAGAGGACTGGGACTATAGTCATCAAAACAAAAATAATATAAAAAGCTAAATCGGGCTTCGAAAAGTGCCTCCTGCAGAGACTATTGTGGAAAGATCGATACAGTCCGTGAAATCAGTAGACTAGTGAAAGTCCTTAAAAGTATAAATCAGTCAGGCTGGATACACTCAGGAAATCCCACGGTACCTATACTGAGTCAAAAGCTGAGACCCTCCGGTTAATGCTGGAAACTTACTTCCCACAGAACCAGATCATAACTGGCTCAAAACCAGGGCCAGCTTTCTGAACTGGGGATGAGCAAGCAAACATAACTCACAGAGGCTGGTAAACACCATCGCTGGTGGTAACAAATCAAGCTATCAAGTACACCATCCCGTTCTTTGATAGCTTTATGTCACCTGGTACCGATGGCATAGACGCAGCTCTGCTGCAAAGGGCATAGACACCATACTCCCAGCTCTGAAAAGAATCTTCACTGCGAGCCTTGCGCTGACATATATTCCAAACTCCTGACGCACAGTTAGGGTAGCCTTCATACGAAAAATTGGTTAAGGGGATTACTCTCTCGCCAATAATTTCAGATCTATTAGTCTAACTTCCTTTATGCAAAAACGCTTGAAGACGCTAGCCCTGTATTTTTTTTGTTACAATTTTTGTTTATTTTATTTCAGTTTCTTTTCTTATGTGCTAGACAAAATTAATTAAAGCTAGCTTGACTAAGTGAACAAAGTTCTTAGCTTAACTTACTGACCTTATGCAGGCACTCTAAGCTAATCTAATCTTAACCTTAATATGCCTTTCGGCGTCCGAATTTATTTATATTTTGATCAAAATTCGTAGTTGAATAGCCGGTCCACTGTTCGGCGTACAAAATGGAAGATAATAGGACACCCTTCCGTATCCTGGATTAGGCCTTTCATATCTAAATAGAGGAACGCTTCAGGAGGGATAAAGCCGTTAAGATGCATATTCTCGTGGTACAATTCATTGGGGCAGTAGGCCCCGAAGATCAGACTGTTAGTCAAAGTCATAGCCCGTGCCACATGCCTTCGAATCAGCTAAATAATGAAATTATCTATCCTAATCACCTTTGCCTCGTTATACAATACCTCGTTGGGATAGAATTTCTTGTACTGGGATTCAGGTGTTCGATACCCGAAGGCACTGCCTCTCGAACACCCTCATCTTTTCCATCTGGGAAGAACTCACGTTGAACCACACTGGACAACCGTACGCCATGACTGGCCGGATGAGGGTCAGGTAGCAGATGACCTTCATTCTGGTATCAAGTTGTAGCTGTAGCTAGTTGGCTTGCCACAGCAAAGGCCTTTTTGGCTTTCCTCAGAGCAGCATCTATATGTCTGTTGAAATATAGATATTGATCCAGCCAAATGCCAAGATACCTGACTACACTTTTCACCGCTAACGGCCGTCCCTGCGAGTCCACTATGAGAAACGCCAGTTTCTCTTTGTATCCCCTGATGCCTTGGATAACGGTGTCCTGCAGAGGATGATTTCACACTTCCGGAAATTGACTTGCAACTTCCAGTCGTCGCAAAATCGCTTGATTTTCTCGAAGTCACGTTGCAAGAGGATATTTATTACTTCGACCTTCGGACCTGATCTGTACGCAATGATATCATCGGCGTGAGCTATTAAGTGCGGCATAGTACCTATAAGGTCGTTAGTGAATATCGCGAACTAAATCGGCGAGCCAAATGCCCCTTGTTGCAGACCATTTTTATTTTAAAGACCGTGGTAGAAGTTACGTTGTCATTCTTCACAACGAACTTTCTACCTGTGATCATGTCATAGATCAAATATAGCAGTGGTTTACTAATGCCATATCTGACCAACTTGAGGAAAACTCCTTCTTACTATACAGTGTCGAAGGCCTTCTCCAAGTCAACCAGACAGGCGCCCGTGGTTATAGGCATTACTCAACGCATTGTTAAACAGTGTTGCGTAAATATCTACCGCTTCAGAGGGTAGATGGCGCAGCACAATATTCGGTATACCATATATTCCTACTGACTTCTTCTTCTTCAGTGAGTTGAAGATGCTCTGGAGATCTTCCTTGGAAATGAATGTCGTTCTGACCTTTCCTCCAAAATATCTTATTTACTTGCGGGAACATACCCGAGTTGTTGGATCTTACAGCCCGGATTTTGTTGCCCCAGTGCAACTGTTGGAGGTTTTTGATCTCTGACTTCAATGATCGCACCTCGACCGTCTGTACAAGAGCTTAAATCTTGTCAGCAGTCTACTTTTATGCACGTGAAGTGCATCGATGGTAGCGTTGCGATAGACGTCGCCGTCATAGGTTTGCGCTACCTTCAAAATAGTTTTGTCCATTGTTCGTTGTATTACTGCGTCCATTTGTTTGAGGTACCTGACAACCTCTTCGTTCGTCAGGTTTCTGTTTGTGGGGGGATTGATTCCACTCGAACGTAGTTCTCAGGGTAATGCCCTAGTGAAACGTGGCCAGCGAGCCTTATTGTAATCATAAGGATACGTCAGGAGACATTCCCCTAGTTCCCTCAGCTCGTTCGGGAACTGCATTGCCGCGGCAAGTCCGCAGTGGTCACTGTCGTACTCCACCGTGGTTGCCAACAAGTTCACCCTGGTATGCTGTGCCGACCACCCTAAAAGTGCGTTTCCTCTGTCATTTGGAACACTATTACCCCATTCGCAGTGCTTTGCGTTCAAATCACCGGCGATTATATAATAGTTTTCTTCCGAGCTCAAACGTGAAAAGAGCCTCGAGCTCTGACATGAAATGGGGGTTCCGAGAATCAGGCGCATAGACAGCAATTACAAACAACTTCTTTCCACCTTGGAGAGGGATGCGTGCAATGCATGTTTCTAGCACCTCGAACCTACGCACTTCACTGCTTATGACCAAGGTATTTTTTAATTAAGAGTGCAACCCCGCCCCTTAAGTGGATTGGGGCCAGTCACTCCTAATGACATGGTAGTTTTTGTACCTGAGGTTGCGCGTCTGGGTTAGCTTTGTTTCACTAGCCATCAGCACGTCAGGATTATGAGTCTGCAGCAAATGGGACAAAGTTAGTTTTCTCTCGATCCTAATCAGCGAATTAACTGCTAGGATCTTAAGGGGTCTTGTAACCAGCACAGGCATTATATCGACGCGTTAGGCACAAACAGCGATGAGTAGATCAGGTCTACTCGCGCTGATTGCTCGAGGAACTGTTTCTTGAGTTCTTGGGCTTTTGGAAATCCCCTATAATTTGCGGGGTGACCATTGCCCTTACAGAGCACAAACGTAAGCTGCGCCCTATCGTCAACTTTTTCCGCTCCCAAGGGACATTCCCCCTTTCTGTGGCTCTTAGCGCATTTGACGCAGCGAGACTCCATATTGCAGTTCGCTGCGGCATGCCGAAAGCGTTGGCACCGCGCACATTGAAGCATGTGGTTGGTCTTAAGTTCTCCCACTTGACAGCCAGAGAGCCTAAATAACGAATCTTCTTTAGACTCTCTAGTTTGCTGTTTTCGGAAACCTGCACCAGGAAGAAAGGAAGATTTCTACTTTCCCTCCTCGCTGCCGCAGTAGTGAAGGGCTTAACCCCCACGAACTCGACGCTGTCGCACTCAACTTGGCGCAACTCATCGAGGATCTCCCTCCGATCAGCAGATGGATCCACGCCCTAAAGGAGCATGGTCTGCAACTTTTCACCTTTCGGTGTAAAGGAAAAAAACATTAGCTTACTAAAGATATTCCTGTAATCCTCTATTGAGGAACACTTAATCGTTTGCCTTAAGGGCGCTTTATACTTAATAGCATGCAAATTGGTAGTGGCCAACTTACATAATTTCATCACATCCTTGGTCTTTAGGCCGAAGACGTCGGTCTGCTGTTGCTGCTTCTACTGCTGCTGCTGATGTTGTTGTTGCTGTCTTTACTGCTGTGGCTGTTGTTGCTGCATTTGCTGCTGTGCTTGTTGCTGCTGCTGCTTTTGCTGCTGCGGTTGTTATCGCTGCTTTATCAGCTGCTGTTGGATCTGCTGCTACATCTGCTGCCGTTGTTGTTGTTGCTGATTCTGCAACCGTTGGGCCACTTTTAATGTGGACGGCATTTCATCCAGCCTTAACTGTAGAAGCTTTTTAGGCTGCTGCTGTTGTTGTTGCTGCTTCTTTGGCAGCTGCTGTTGTTGTTGCTGCTTCTACTGTTGCTGCTTCTGCTGTTAGTGCTCCTGCTGCTGTTGTTGCTGCCCTGCGGCCTTTTTTGCAGCCCGCCCAGCATTCAGCTTCTCTTTGAGGTCTCGAATATGTTTTTCGAGCACCTCGTTCTCCCTCTCCTTCTTCGATAGTTTTTTCCTATCCTCCTTCTCGTCCTCGGCCTCCGAGGAGGCCAATAATCGGTAGGATGTGCCACTAACTACGTACGAGTAGTAGCGACACTCCCTTCCTTCCGACTCATAGATGATGGAGCCTTCGTCTTCTCCAGCATCTATTGCTGTTGTTAATATTGCTGCCGGTTGGCTGCTGCCAGTGTTGTTGCTCCAGACTGTCATGCTAGCAGTGACGGCAATGATAGACCTCTTTTCTCGCATGCATCAATCGTTTGATGGAACAAGCTTTTGCGAAAATACGTGACTGTTTTCACAAAGTTTTAAAGTACGGTCTGTCTCGGCTGCAAAGGAGTCTTCTCTAGCATGCCTGCCTCTGGTTTTGAGGCATTGCTTAATCTCCCTCCCCTTGTCATCCATATTATGGATTGTACAATCAAGGCCATCTCCCGACTAAAAACGAATGGTAGCTGACCAATTGCATGCTCTCGAACGTCAGACAGAAATCTGCGGCTTTTCGCATTGAAACTTGTTGGTGTACAAACGGGACACTTTATCTTCGCTAAGCACCTAAGTCTGCTAGAGCTTAGTGATGGCACCCTTTCCGACGCCAAAATTAAGATATGTATCAGGATTGTAAAGAAACGCAGTCAATTAGTACTGCATTCACAGTAAATTAACTCATCTTTTGAATGCAGTTAAGTTACTACAAAAAGTACTTAACTGCAAAGGAGTTATTCAAAATTGGTATTGAACATCTAACTTGGCGGTTAGTAAAAGCTGCATTAACTGAATTAACTGCAGTTCTTTTGACTGGAGACAGTACACGTATTCACGGAAAAGTTATTAGTACTGAAGAGAGGTTTGATTTAGTCAGTAAGTTTGCCTACAGTTAATATTACTGCCGTTAAAAAGTACTGAATTTAATTAACAGCTTTTACTAACTGCCAAGTTAAAGATTTTGTACAAATGCTGACTACCTCTTTTAAAGTTAAGTACTTTTGCAAGTTAAACGACTAAAGGAATTTAGTATTTTAAGTCAATTAACTGTAGTTCTAAAAGTACTTAACTTTTTACCACCTTGATATATGTGGTATGGCATCCCACCCCCTCCCGACTCCTTCTGCTTATACACATAACCACTTCGAAGTATGCATAATTTCGAGTTTCGTTTTATGAACAACGGGACTTTAATTTTAAGCTTAACCGTAGATTTTCTGCAAGCCAAAAAAAGTGAAGCTGTGTTCAATACAAATACAAAACTTGCGTTTTTTGTTTAACTCGGTTTTATATAGCAAGTGTTTTTTACTCTCCGCTTGTGTGGTAAATATACATGAAATTATTTGTTTACATTTAAGCTAATTTTGACGTTCAACATTTTTGTTGTCTTAATGGTACTGTTTGTGCAAATCGTGCTGCACATTGCACATCGATTTCGGTTACATGCAAAAATTTTATATTTACCAAAGATAAATTACACAAATATTACTCCCGAAACATGAGTAATGCTTGTGTTAAATTCATGCAACAAACGAGTACATATATTTATTCACAATTTAAATCTTAATTTTTTCACATTCCAGATTTTTTTTAATGGTCTTACTAATACATAAATGTTTCGACTTCAGTTTCTTTTACTTGATTGACTTCCATTACACAGAGTTGTATAATACTGCACAGATTTGCTAAAACAATCTCTTAACTCGAGAAAATCGGTTTACAATTTACGCTTCATTTAACTTATTTTAAGGAATTACAATTCTGCACTATAATTACCATTCCTTTTAAAGTCTGTAATTGAATTAGTCTTTTGGAGCAGTCTTTAGATTGAAGTCAACTAAATTTAAGTCTTTGGAATTACATTTTCTTCTCTGAGGTTACCTTGCAGTCTTTTCCATTCACTTGAAGTTATCCGCAATCCTTTAAAGTCTCTGAGACTTAACAAATTTTAGATGAAGTTATTTTAACATCAGTCATTTCTATTTATTAGAAAACGTGTAAATACTCACTAAGCTTGACTTTCGTAGATATTTAACGATTAAACAGAACATTAACCGTCATAAGACGAAATACCACTTCTTAACCACAAGTCCAGTGAATAAAAATAAACACAATTAATTTCAGAGGTCGCCTTTATATCGCACTGCTCTGACTTTGAATATCTTTTAAGCCGCCCACTCCTTATAGCCGAAAACCAGCCAGCTTCCTTGTCGATTAAAATGCATATTAAATTAAAATACTTACTTATTTGTATGTGTAGGTAGGTAAAGAAAATTATATAAACAAACAATTGGGCTTCAAAATTCGTGTATGAATAATTTTTTTTTTGTCTTTATTTCACACGTAACCAAATCACAAATGGCAGATGACTTCATAATAAAATAAGAGAAATAAAGTCTATTAACACGCAAATGTAAGCAGATATGCACCATAATTGTGTTTGACAAACCTTTGGTATAACAAAGTGAACGTTTTTACTATTGTCTTGTTTAAAACTGATAATGAATGCATAACGAATACTTAATTATACAACTGTAAATTTTACGGCAAACAGTAGTGCGTTCCTGTGTTTTAAATTAAGAGTATGTACCTTATATTTATTATTATACATTGTTCTTCGTATGTATTATTTTAAACTGAAAATAAACGTTATTTAAATGAAATTACACAATATAGTAGTAAAAAAAAGAGTTTAAAATTTACCTACTTGTTGGGCGTGTTGTTACACAACTTTTTGGAAAGTGTTGAAGAATTTTGTCCTTTCATTTCATTTCTTATTCCCAATTATTTTAGCTTCCTTTATCTAAGCATATTATTTTTATTAGTGCTGTTTATATTATTGAATTTGGTTTTACCGTATCAGGTAACTTTCTTCCGAATGTTTCCGGCAATAAAAATCCCATCAATCCTGCTGACAATGAAATTGTTGCAAATATCAACATGGGCAGTGTTTCAAGATATATTCCCTAAAAAAATGAGTAAATAATACCGCTGAACGGCATGATTCCGATACTTGCGGCCCCTCGATTGAATGATGCAGGAAAAATATATTTCTAAGAATTTAGCATTTTTTTGTATGATTTTTTTTCAGTTTTAAATCACGAATACCGTCTAAACTAAGCCGACTAGACACCAACACCCGCCCCCACCCATACAATTTTCTCTTCGTCTCATTAAGATCTACAAAACTGCATCATTCAATCGAGGGGCTTCAAGTATCAGAATCATGCCCGCTGAAGCGACAAAATTTATTACCAAAAGAGGTATAAAGGGTGCAATCATAGCACCAAATCGTGCACAGGTAGACATGCATCCAACCCCACCGCTTCTGATAATCTATAAAATCAAATAAAGACTATTATCATTATTCTTTTAAATATTTCTAATTAAAATAGGAAACTTGCAGTAGGCATCATTTCAGCGGTATATGTATAAATTACGGCAAATGAAGATGTAATTCCAAGTTTTCCAATAAGGAATAGTGATATAAGCGCCCACTGTATATCTGGAAATAAATGTTTTTAATTTATAGTATTTGTGTATATTGTAATGGTAATTTTGAATAGATTCAAAATTCCTCCGTTTTTCTTTTTTCAAATATTGCTTAACAATTTATTGTACCATACTTTTTGGTATTAAATATAATTACGTATAACTACGCCTAATATTTATTTTTAATGACATTGATAAAATATATATACATATATATATTATATGTGGTCCCCGTGGCGTAAGTAAATCCGTCAACTCAAAAGTCAAAGTCCCAGGTTCGATTGCCGAACGACACACCTCGCATTTTTCACGGCAGTACCTCTTTCGAGTTACTGATAAGACAAGACGAATTGTCTATGAAAAGTTTCTCAAATCTTGCCGTTCGAAGCCGTAGGTCCCTTTTACCACATGCAACTCTTCAACATCCAACAATCTACAATTCCGACCATTAGAACTCAAATATAATATTGATATTTTTTTTTTTTTGTAAAATCTGCAAGCTCATAACTTTTATTTTCTGCAAGCGGTACTTTTATTGAATTGAATATACATATGTACATAAACAAAATTGTCGCATACGGGGCTCAGAAAACTAACAAGTGATCGAAGGTTTTATCTAGACAAACTGACTTTATGGTCGGTCATTGACTCGTATTTCTTCAAGTTTACTGATCACATAATATCATGTTTTGGTGTCATCAATTGATCACGCGATTTGACACCGTTAAACTTATACTATGGTACTGCGCAAAATAGCGTTTTTACCGAACTTAAACGCTAAAAAAACTAACAATTTAAAAGTATTGACCGATAAACCGCTCGAAATGTTTGAATAGGTGGCTTGACCGGCTGTCATTTGAAGGATAATAAAGAATTGATATTTTTATAAAAAAATATATCGCTTTTTGGCTTTACTTTCGGAGGCGAAAAATAAATTAACCTATAATATCATATAAAAATGGACGACATCAGATTAATTTTAAATAGGTCAATCACATTTCATGCAGTACTTTTAGGGAAATTTATCTTTTTTTGAACTATATAAAACGCTATAACCAGCTACTATTACTCAGATGTTTTGTTAGAATAATACCGGAAATCCGATAACGGGCTTAGGCTGATCTCCTGATCAACCAATCGTCAATCAGACACTCCTCCAGTATTATAGATGTCCGAACATTCCGAGGCGCCATTGAGACGGACCACCACCATGTTGTAGCTAAGGTCGCGGATAGCCCGAACACCGCCAAGACAAAGAAATACTATGAAGAAGTTCAACGTCAGCCGGCTACAATCGCAAGAGACTGCCAAATCCTTTCTGATCGTGTCAACCTTAACCTCTTAAGAAATCCTACGTATTGAAGACCTCTGATGTGCTGTGTTTGAATCCGCCACCACAACTAAACTCCTGGTTTGACAACTAGTGTCGGCAGGCGAATGCAGCCAAGCAAGAAGTATACAAAGCGTCACTCCAAAGAAGGATAAGAGTTACTCGAGAGCTCTATGAGCAGAAGAGGAGAGACGAACACCGGCTTCTCAGGAAAAACGAGAAAGAGCATAAGAAGCACCAGATCTCCAGAATAGAGGGATATTACTGCAAGAATGAGGTAAGGAAGCTTTACCAAAGGGTAAAGTTATAAACCAAAGGGTCAAGGTTATTAAGTCCGAACCGATGCTTGTAAGGATGATTAATTAATGTAGAGAAACCATTTCTGCAGACTGTATAACGGCAACGAAGAAACAAATACCGCTGTCAGACAGAACGAACCATTCAACCCCAATGAAAGGGACGATAAAGATCAACAATTTCTTCCACCCGACCCGGATGAAGTGAGGATTGCCATATTTAAACTGAAATCCAACAAAGCTGTGGGTGTTGACGGCCTACCAGCTGAGCTTTTTAAATCCGCAGGCGATGATTTGGTAAAGAATATGCATCAACTCATCTCATATGGTCGGAGAAAAACATGCTCGATGAATGGAACCTCAGCTTTGTTTGCCCGATCCATAAAAAAGGAAACCCTTTGAACTGCGCCAACTACAGAGGCATCATTTCGAGGCCGCGAAGATGGGGTCAGCGGCAAACGAGGGTAAAACAAAGTATAAGTAGGTCACGTTGAGCGGATGGAAACCAATGCTCCGGCCCGAAAAGTCTTCAAATCCACCCCCGAGAGACGGCGCAGTAGTGGATGATCGCGACTCAGGTGACGCACGCAAGTGGAAAGGGACCTCAACCAACTATGCGTGAGAAACTATGCTAGCTAAAGATCGAGCTGGCTGGAGACGCTTGTTGGTTGAGGCCCAGTTCCACCCCGGAACTGGAAGTAAGTAATACCGGAAATTGTCTGATTAGTTACACGGCAGAAGGCTAGTCCACGAAGTCGTTAAAGATAAAGAAAAATTGGAAATTGTAACCCCACTTGCTAGGATTTATCGTATGGTTCAAGTCTTCGTAATATCTTTCCAGCCCCAGTTTAGTGACAGAACAATAGGCTTTTCAACTTTCATATACGTATGGGTACGGTAAAATGGTAAGTTATTTTCTAAATCTTGTAAACCATGGAAATAAGCATTTTTTTATAAAAAAAAATATTGAAAATAAAAATTTATTAATGTAACAACATATTTGTGTAAATATACATTAATGCTACTTACTTTTTGCTACAAATGCTCCTAATGCAAGTGTTACTGAGCAAAGAATCATTGATCCAGATAGAGAACATCTTCTTCCAAATTTGTTTAACGCTATCTATTGTAAGAAATATGCACATGAGTATGTCACTACAAGGAGGCATTTTAATATCTAGTGAAAGCATGTTGGGTAATTGTAGCATACATCAATTTTTTTCCTTCATGTGCCTTTAAGAAAATAATTACGATTTCGTATTGAAAAAATATCCCACAACAACAGTAAGTATAATTTAAACCACACATATGAAAATAAAAACATGTCCTTATCCAAATTCGATGGTACTTTTTGCCTACAGAGGTACCTACTTTGGGACTTCATAATTCCCAGCTCCGAGCTACTGATTCAAGTACATAACAGTGTCATAATAAAAACAATAGTATATAGGAAATAATATAGTCAGGCAAATTATGATTGTGCAATTAAATACATATAACGGTGCTTAGATGTATGGAGTAATTTACCCATGCTAATGTATATCCAGGAATTTCAACAAGACATACTAACGTGAAATTAATATACTTATTACCGCTCAAACTTGTGGAACTTAGTGATAGGCCATAGTACACTGTTGCATTCACTGCCCTAAAATTGGGATAATAAATTGTATGTATGACATATTTAATTAAAATAATATACAATTATACTTACCAAATATACAATAAGATCGTGTATCGGATACAAAGCCTTTTAGACTTAAGCACACCTTTCGCCGCATTTAAAATTTCGCTCTTATCTACCATGGATTGAGTTGTATTCTTATTTGAATCAGTGTTAGACACGGCATTCTTTTGAAATGTAGACATTAAAGCTACAGACAGCATTCTCTTATTAACTTTTGCTGCTTCTCTTATGATTTTTTCAGCCCGTTCGTGTTTATTTCGAGCTAATAGCCAACGAACAGACTCCGGAACGAGCCAATAGTAAATTATAAAAAAGAGGGGTGGTGCTGATAGACCAAACTGCAGCAGCTGCCAATCATGAAGAAGCCATGCAGCTAAGCCCACCAAAGCTTCCCCAACTGCATAAAAGTAGTTCAAGACAATCGATGACATTTCTCTATGGTTTGGACCAACCATTTCAACGCCTAAAATAAAAGCTAAAGGATAAACTCCCGATGTGCCGACTGCATTCAAAAATGCAAAGACTAAAAAACTGTTGTAATCCCATGCAAAACCTTGAAGAATGCCTGTGAGAGCCATGAAAATTATGCAGATAATGAAAATAATCTTTCTTCCATATCTAAACAAAAACGATTTTCAGTAAAAGTAGCATCATCTTAAAAGAACCTTACCTATCCGCAAAAAAACCTGATAAGAATGTCCCAATGACCAAACCAGCAAAGTGTAAAGTTCCAACAAGGGCAAGTTTCCACGTATTTTCGGAACAAGTTAACTTCCACTAAAAATGTAATATTTACAGGAATTATAAATATTGAAATTTAAATAGAAATTATACATAAATAAAAATAATAATACATATTTGTCTCTGCAGTCACATTTTTACACCTCACTCATTCTCTAAATAATAACACAAAAAGTTAAATAAGTGAATGTGAAAAACAGCTCGGTTTGATTTAAATAGATGCAGTCAAAAAATCACAATGGCTCTTCGCCCGATTTATTTGTATGGTAGAAATATTCTTTTTATAACTTAATGTTAAGAAATATGTCCACTTCATAGCTTCAATGTTTTTTGTCCAACCAATTTCTAACAATGGCAGCTTCATAAATTGGTGCATTATCCTTTTGCAAAATTACACATTTTTCGTCCAATTCATCTAAGAATTCAATAAGTACTTAATGTAAAAGGTGCTTGCAAGTCTGATCATTTCGCGTTTTATCCGTGCAGTGTTTAGTTTCCCCATACAACGGTCCTGCCCTTAAAACATTTGCTGCTCCAACGTGTTGTTATTTCCCGGTAAGAGAGTCCACACTCCGGGTATGCCTTCATCACTTTTGCAATCTCTTCCTCAGTAAATATTTTTCCACGTGGCATTATAAAAACGAAATTTTTAAAATAAAATTTTACTCAAACAATAAAAGTTTAAGAACTAAATCTTTAATCACAATGTCAAAAAATATAAATAAGGAAACTTACAAGAAATTCTATAATAATTTTATACTGAATTTAACAAAGCCCGGTATAAACTCTCTATAGAAGTATGATTATTTTCCATGGGATACACTGTTGACGGCGTTAAAAATTTACATAGGAATTTAATGGGAGTGATTCTTTCTTAAGATGCACTTTGCTTAACGGTACAACTGTTTTTATAAAAAATTTTTAATTCATAAAAATTCTGATTATGTTCTTACTTGATTTTTTGATTTATTATTTCGGGGGGTGTGTTTAAAAAATGTATTTATTATTTCAATGCAAGCGTATCGTAATTGTATTTTGGTGTATATATTATATAATTAATTAATTGGTTTAACTAATTAATTCCTTTTGCAACTACTGGTGTTGTGCGTGCTATTCTTCTCTCACGACTATAGAGCACCTATAGTTTTTTGCAGATTCTGAACAACGAGTAGAAACTTTTCATAGATTTTTTATGTATTGTCAGCAATCCGAAAAAAACGGAATAGAAAGTGGAGAGAGAGGGAGAGAGCAGACGTCATTGAATCGAACTTGTGAACTCCGGTGTGTGCGCCAAAGCACTAATATACCAACTACGCCGCGAACACCACAAATGTAAATAAATTATTAATATAAGATCTGTACCTTAAAGGCAAATTATATCAATATTAAACAATCCAACAACAATGTTTTTGTACGAATAATAATTACTGATTACAGACATCAATTTTAAAAACTATTCTATATTCAATTTCAATTTAACCAACTGCACGATATGCAACTAAGTCACCGGAGACTAATAAAGAAAAGAATCAGTGTACAGTCACATGTCTGCATTTTACAGCATTTATGTATATATTATTCTTTAAAAAAATAAATAAGTGGTATAAAATATGGAAGCAACCGAAAATATTATGTGCTTGTAAAAAATAATATAAAAATAATATAAAGTTCAATGTCAATAAGTTGTTGAACTCATTATAAATTTGTAATTAGCCTGATAAACCAGCTCTTCAATTGACCCAAATGAGATATAGTCAAACGAATATTTTGGGGAAGTGGCGATTTGATTCAAACATAGCTTTATATCATCCCTTCCGTTCTGGAGGCCTTGTCGCGGCGGAAGGGCTTAAGAGTCAAAGAACCTCGGCTCGAAAGATCCTGGGTGAGACGTCGAACGAAAGTCCAGAAGCGTCTTGTCTTTGACGTCCTAAATAAAGACTGTATGTAGAAAAACCAAACGGATACTCCAGGTGGTAATCGCAACTGCGACAATCCACCCGTTGTCTTTTCGACATCGGTCGGGTCAAGGATTGTGGAGGCCCCTCCCACCATACTTCCCACACCCACCGCCCAAAGTGTCGCTGACAAAAATGATTCCCGCCACTCACTCTACGAAGCGCTCAGTAGAATGAGTTGGAAAAATGGAGAGAGTGGCGGAGACGCCTAGCCTGTTACGCCTAATCTCCAGGCTCACAGTCAAGCAGCCTATCCGAGTGTCGCTTCTAATAGTCTGGCTCGAAAATCCGACAAGGAGGAACGAGCTCCAAGGAGGCGGCACTTGAGGGGTCTCTAAAAAAGGCAGGAAAAAAAGGAGGAGAAGGATGGCGGTCAACGAGCGGCGCAAAAAGATCGCGAAAGAGGTCGAAGACGCAAGCACCGAAAGCTTTATCCCTTTAGTAGCGAAGGTAAAGAGAATAAGGTCGGCAGAAGTTTCACCAACTGAAGCTGACCCGTCCTTCGTCACCATCGCTACCTCCTTTTCTGCTGGCCCCAAGAGCAAAAGAAGGAAAATGTCCACTGACGACAATACTGGCAGCTCCTCCGCGAGCAAAATCCGAATGATAGCGATGTCGCAACCAATATAGGTTGCGGTTCTGGTGGACGGAAATTGAACGGTGCAGGAGAAGCCGCCAACAGGCACAAACGCGAAGCACGCGGAAAACGAGATCCGCAGCCCTACAAGAACGCTGCTATCTCTTCCCTGCTGTTGCGAATAGGGAAAGCTGGCAATGACGACAGCATGACCGACGCAGAATGCAAACACTGAGAAGATCAGCTGTGGGAGCTGGCTAAGGCAAAGAACGCTTGTGCTTGTGTGCCCTGAAAAATGGAACCTTTTTGTGAAGTTCTCCACACAGCAATCTTTTAAGTGGCTGAGCACTTCTGTGCCGAAAAACAAGATCGAGAACTTGACTTATTTTGCCGAATCTTCTCCCAGCAACCAAGCTTGGACAATTTTGTGGACAAGAGCTGGTTGCTGCGGTCATTACAACTTTTTTGCTGCCTCAGCTTACTTTCCCTACGATTCCATCCTTCCACCCCCGCCAAAGAGGGTGTAGATCTCGTACTGCGAAGCGAAAAAGATGGGCCTAGTCATCTGCTGCTATGCTAATGCTCAGAACATCTTCTGGGGCAGCAGCAAGTGCAACAGGGGAGGATCACCTCTTCTCGACTTCGTATCATCGTCCGGTCTGAACATTAACAACATTGGCTTCCAGCCAACTTTGGTTACGACAAGAAGACAGGAAGTGATCGACTTAACGCTATCACAGAAAAGTTCTACAGGACGTGTCCATGTCGGAAAACAGGCACATAAAGTTCCGATTCGAATGCTAAACCACAATTTTGCAAAAGTTCAGGATTTCTAGGAAGACTAACTGGCTAAGGTTTAGGGAAGAGCTAATTACTCACGTCGCACCTCTCCCGAAACTCAGAACGAAGCGTAAAGTTGAGGAGGCAGTTCAAGGTCTGAACGACACCCTAATCAAATGCTTCGAACTGACTTGCCCAGTAAAAAACACCCAAGACGACGGAGGAATCTGGGGCCGGTGCTTTCGTGGAAGATGATAATATTAGACTTCACAGCTTTTTAGGTAATTTCGCATCGGTCTTCCAGGCGGAAATTTTTGCGATCCTAATGACTGCTATCTATACTGGAAGGGGCTAAGTATCTGCGTCTGTGCTTAAGGCCTTACTCCATCCGTTAACCACTCCTAAAATAGCCCAGAAATGCATGTCATCCGTTAATTCGGTCGGCAGACTAAATTCGCTAAGACTTGTTTAGGTTCCGGGGCATCACGGGAAACGCAGTTGCTGAAATAGCCAGAACTAGCCAGGCAAGGTTCTCCAGTATGCAGGCTGGACAAGTGCATACTCCCAAACGTCAGCAAGAAATCCGCGGCTTTTCTGTTATCTGTGGACAGAAAAGAGTGCAGACAATTTGTCGGCGTACAAACGGGACACTTTTCCTTCGCTTAGCACCTAAGTCTAGGGCTTAGCAAAGATACCCTCTGCGACGCCTGTGGTGAAGGTGAAGACACTTCAGAGCACTTTCTCTGTCAATGTCCCACCTTTGCTCGTATCAGCAGGCGGCTGTTTGTCTCTAAAATAAACTTGAGGAATCCATTGAAGCACACTTTCGCCTTTTTCTTCTTCTCCTTATGGCGCTAAAGTCCGGGTGGACCCGGGCTTCAACCAACATGCCTCTCCAGCCAGCACAATTTTTTGCTAGTTACCTTCAACTGTGACTTGTGTGCACTACCTTAGCCTAGGCCGTCTTCTGTTGCGTTTTCCCAATGGCTCAGATTCGAAGACTTTTCGGGCCTAGGCCGGGAAAGGGAACTACCCATCTTAGCATTGTGTCCGAAGACGCTTGACCAGACGCATGTCTCTGTACAGCCCATAGAGTTCGTCGTTAAATATTCTCCTTCAGATGCCTTAAACACAAACAGGACCAAAATTCGCACGCAAAACTTTTCCTCCCAGAGCATGTACTTCGTTTTGTCCTCATTAACCACCATACCCATTTTAGCCGCTTCCGCTTCAATGCCAGTAAACGCTTAATTGACGACTCGCTCGACTGGGCGAAAGCTAGCAGTTGAACGGACTTTTGGAAGATCGTGCCTCTAGTGTTGATTTGTGAGTTACGCACGATCTGCTCAAGAATGATGTTGAAAAAATCACATGACAGCGCGCCGTCTTGTTTAAAACCTTTTTTGATATTACTTTTGGGGCTTTTCACACTTTCACACTTCTTGGGTCTTTTCCAGGATCTGCCATAGTGTGAAGATTTGGTCGATGGTTGACTAACCTGCCCTGAAACCACACTGATAAGGACCTATCAGGTTGTTGACGAACGGTTTTAGGTACTCGCACAATACCGTATAGAGGGGCTCTTGTACGCGATGTTCAGGAGACTAAACCCTCGATAGTTGGCCCAGTCGAAGGGGTCTCCTTTCTTGTGGACCAGACAGACGGCGCTGAGATTCCACTCATCAGGCATGCTTTCTTCCGACCAATTCTTATAGATGAGCTGCTACATGCGTCCAACCAGGTCATCCTCCATCTGCTTGAAACAGTTCTGCGGACAGTCCATCCATTCCACCACGCTTTGCTCGACTTGAGTCTCGATATTGCTATCTTGACCTCGTCTAAGTCGGTGCGATGAAGATCTTGCCTACCATCGTCCAAATTGAGAGGAACATTCTGTCCAACAGCGGCAGCTCTTTGATGGCTTTTTGACAACGTTTCCATTCTTCTTCTATTGTCAGTGAAGGCAGCGTTGAACTGAGAAGAATTTCATTGAGACTCGGTCGGCAAAAATCCCAGCGATCTGTTGCGATTGTAGCTTCCCAACGTCTAGCCGTTTTGGCTTATCTCGTCTCCGTTGCTCTCTCGATATCCGGGTTCTTACCTTGGCTACAACAAGGAAATAGTTCGAGTAATTGTTGGCGCCTCGGATGGTTCAGACATTAAGAATGTTGGGAGGAGTGTCTAAGGCCGATTGCGGAAGAGGTGTCGTGCAGGCTGTGTTTTCCGATGACGCCAGCCAAGATGTCCTCTTTTTCCAGCTAAGCGTTGAAATCTCCTAGAAGGATTTTGGTGTCATAGCTGGGGCATCGATCGTATGTTGTTGTTGTTCGGCTGCACGTGGTCTGTTAATTGACCTCACATTCCACGTGCAAAACCAGAAATTGTTGTCCTTAAAACGTTTTTGTGGGTCGTCAACAGTTGATCCGTCCTTATCCGAGGCATGTTGCTGTCTCTGAACTATATATTTTTACGTGGTGAGAAAGTTCACCTCAAGCATTACCCACGGAAGGTAGGAAAGGCCAATTATCCTATACAAGAGGATAATGTTGGCAGCTTGCCATGTTGAGTGCGATCAACGGCGTTACCTCGTGTGCAACAGGCCCACGCAAGTCAGTTTAACAGATCTTTGGAAGATCGGGCGTCTGGTGTGAACTTGTAAGTTTTGCGTCTGGTGTAAACTTGTAAGTTTTGCACGATCATCTCAAGAATGGTGATAAAAATGTCACATGAAAGGCTTGTTTTAGACCTTTTTGCTGGTTAGTTAGTCAGTTACCAACATATCAAGAATCATCGTAATCTAGTCTTGGTTAGTTAGTTAGTTACCAACATATCAAAAATCATCGTAATCTTACACAATTTGATAAGTTTAATGGAATCAGATATGTATGTACAATCGGTTTCAACCGTTCACACAAAGCGGCAAAAAGTATCCTGTAAGCGATATTAAGAAGAATAACCCTTAATTCCTCTTTTTTGGGACTACATTACACTGAGATTACACTCTTTACTCTTCTTCCGACCATGTCTTACAGATAAGCAGGTACATACAAGAGCTCGACGGGTAGAGCGTCAGTTTAAGCAGTCTTCTTCGATTTAAATCCCAATATTGGTATCATGACTTCGCTTAGACGGAGGTCTCATTCGGGTTCGACTCGACGAGGAGGAAAAAAAAGACGTCGTGATGTTAATTGGTTTAAAATGTCTGTGGGGCGGAAATGCAAAGTTAAAAAGAGCATTCAATACTCGTATGGTGTGGCTAAAAAACTAGTCTTAAACGTACGTCCGAAAGTGGGCTTTTGGTTAAACTAATGGGCAAAGCGTGTAATACCAGTAAATTCATGATGTAGAAAAATGCAGTTGACAGATCTTTTGAGCACCTTTGGTTTAAATGGAGATAAAAGACTTGTATATACAACTTTTATATAATATTATTGTTTCTAATGCGTTTTATTGCTCGTCTTTACATTTGGATCCAATAGGTGAAGAGGAGATTATAGAGCACCCAACGATTTACTCAAGCTTGGGCTTTATAAAGAAGATTTATACAGTGTGACGAAATCTGACGGGTTGAAATATTCCCTGCATCACAGCATTTGTGGCGATAAGTTTTGAATTAATTTACATACCGTATGTTATAATTTTAGCGACGCAAGTGCCATACATGGATAACAGTTGAATATTTTAAGAACACTTAAGTGATAGTAGACAGCATTGAGTTTTAGAAACATTAAATTCACATCTATTGCTTTTCCCCATTTAGTTATGTTGTTAATGTCTGAAACTATGTAATGTGCGTAGCTATTCTGTTTCAAGTCTGTGACCGAAGAGTAGGGACGTTGGCGAAGGAATGAAAAACTGATTGTAACATCATCGAAAGAGTGGTTTGAATTAGAAGTAGCAGACAAGCGACCGTTTATAAAAATAAAAAAGTGTCTTGAATTCAAAACAAAGCACTTGAGGACAGTGGCATTAATATGGTGAATATCAGACGCTTCCAAAACAACTTGTGTTCAAACGTTCGAAAGGTAAATTAAAATACATAAAAGACGAGACATATCAGCACATAACTCAATGCACTAATGCATAACCTACACTGTAGGCTTAAAATCGATCGTGCCTATGGTTAGTTCCCCAGTTATTTGGGAAACATCGAAATTCACTGACTCAATATAAATAAAATTTGGATTTATATTTGTATTAATTGGTCAATCATTTATGTTTGAGTTTAACGCACACTTGCCGTGTTCATTTTTGCGCTACAGAAATTCGGTTAGTGGTAAGGCTGACATTAACTTCAATGTCATTTAAGGTATATACTCGTAAAGGGTGATTTTTTAGATATTATCTTTTTGGCAACACTCGTTTAAACAGCTGACGCACGTTTCTTGTTTTGTTTCACTGTCAAACATCTTCAGTTCGGTATATAGTTTAACCGTGAATCATCTCACAAACAAACAAAGCTTGCAAATTATTGAATTTTATTATCAAAATGCGTGCTCTATTAAGAAAGTTCATTGCGCGTTTCTTACATTTTATGGTTAGTTCATTTTTGGCTCAATGGGTATGTAAATATGCAGAATTGTCGATTTTGGAGTGAATATTAGCCAGAAGCATTGCAAGAGATACCAATGCATCCAGAAAAAGTCACAGTTTGGTGCGGTTTATGGGCTGGTGGCATCATTGAACCGTACTTCTTCAAAGACGATGCAAATCGTAACGTAACTGTGAATGGTGAGCGCTACCGTGTGATGATATCCAACTTTTTTTTTGTTCAAAATGCAAGAGTTTGACTTGCATGACATGTGGTTTTAACAAGACGGTGCCACATGCCACACAGCACGCGCAACAATGGACTTATTGAGAGGTGAGTTCGGTAAAGATTTTATTTCACGTTCGGGAACGGTCAATTGGCCGCCTGGATCGTGCGACTTAACGCCTTTATACTATTTTTTGTGGGGCTATGTTAAAGCTCATGTTTATACAAACAAGCCCGCAACATTGAAGCATTTTTTCGGGCATACTCTTTCAAATGTTGGAAAGAGTATGCCAAAATTGGACTAAGCGGATGGACCATTTGAGGCGCAGTCAAGGTCAACATTTGCATGAAATAAATTAAATTATATGAACCGTACTATCGATTCAAATAAAGATTACATGCATTTTTCTGAATTTCATGTGTTTTTTTTTATGAAAAACTTTCCTATAGATTTTAAAAAATCGTCCTTTATTTATTAAAGCATTGTTCTTAAATTGTAGTAGATATGTATATGCCTTAAGAAAAAGTTATATCATATCCAATAAGCAATGTAATATACATGAGTATCATCAATTATTTTCTCGTCACTGTGTGCAGTACCTTATAATCACATTCTAAATCTTGGATTTAATTTAATTTAATAAAAAATTTTAATTTTCTTCAACAAAAGTATTGTGCAAAAAAACTATTAAATACTTTCATGTTGAAATTTAGCACTATATATGTAGATAAGTATTTGCTTAACATTGGTCCAACAGAACCAGCAACATTTTTACACTTACCTGTTGAACTATTGTGTGCTCCTTAGTATCAAATATCCATTCATCGCATTTAACTTTTTGATTGTGATTGAATTTTTCAGCCACACACGTTTTTGCCAGCATCACTGATTCATTGACCTTGTAACGATAACACTTTTCTGGTATGAAATTTCCATTGCTGATTGTGCCTGGTGTAGCATTTATTATCCAGGAGGGGTATAGTTCAACGTTCAAGGAGCTCTCACATTCTGGTACCACGCATCTGAATTTTGCGTTTATTTTTATGTATATGGTAGACAAATAAAAGAAAATATTTCTTACCTGTAGTTTGGTGCACCTGCTGTGAAGACATACGACAAACTATTAGCTGCTCCAAACATTACTGGTAAACATAACAGCAAATAAATTGTTCTCTGATATCTTCCAAATTCACCAATTTCTTTAAGAATTTCATCAAAATCCATTGTCTTTATAAATGTAGTTATCACAAATAAGAGAGAGAGAGAGAGAGAGAGAGAGAGAGAGACACGGTGAAGAGAAAAGATTAATTATTGGATTTTGAAAAAGACTCGAAAATTTTAATAATAATAATAGAGGTACGCACTTAAGTATGTAGTAGTTTCGATGCGCATTAATCTGAATGAAAACGTAGGGAATAGCGTCACTGATTAAATGTATATTTCCATTAATACTTTGCAGTAGTATTTTCAGACACTTGTCTCGGTTGTTGATCTCTCTTCGAGATCTACTTCAAAAGCTCATCTGATTTACAGATGTTTTATTTGTGAAAAAGCTTAAAGTTTTATTTTATATAGTATTAGAATTATGAATATTGCTTTTGAAAGCTCTTAATATGTGCCCAGCAGTGAAGCTTTTACACCTTTTACTTTACCATTTCTATTAATTTAGTTCTTATTTTTTTTATTTTATTTGTTAATGCTGTAACTATGCGCTATATGTGAAGTTGACACAAGTTTATTAAAACTTCAATAATTCCAAGTGGATATGAACTTGTGCACGTTGAGTGGAATTGTTGTAATCAGTATCAAAGTAGTATCAAGTATCAAAGTATAGTCATTAGCCGAATTAATGATGCTCAGAAAATATGTTTTTTTTTTTAAATGTATGTTATAAATTGTATTCATAAATTATATTTATAAGTATCCGGACGGTATGCATCGCATTTTTTCACGGCACCACCTCTTTCGATTTGCTGACAACACTCAAAGAGTACTAATTGTCTATGAAAGGCTTCTTAAATCTCGCGGTTCGGAGTCGGCAAAAACTGTAGGTCCCTTCTACTCGTAAGAGAACAGTAGCACGCACAGCACGAGAAGTTGTTGTTGTTGGTTCCTTGTGGGCTGTATTGCCACTTAATTATATTATTATCATTATCTGTAAATATGTCAATAATGTACATCCATTACATTGCCTATGGTGATTATGTCTAGAATTAATTAAAAAAATATCTTAAAAAACACTATAATTTTGTTGGCTCTTCTATCAGCTATTGTTATAGCATTTTTTTACATTCTTTCATGTTTTTCCACAAGATGCTCAATTTATTTATAAGCATTAACTACATTTAAGCTATGTTCAATTTTGTCAGCAATTGTACGCCCGGTTTTTCATTGATCTTTCGAAAAATCGATATAAGCCTTCTCAAAGCTTTTAAGGGATTACCTCTCCCCATTTTAAGTACGAATACTTGAACAATTGTTTAAACGTTTCAACACGCACTTACAATGAATATAACGATACTGTTTCACTTCAGTGCAGAGGAGTGTATAAACAATGTATACTACTTCTGTTGTTTTCTATCACAAGAAACGGAAACTTACAATTTCCTGCCGACTCGGATCGGCTTCTTGTCAGAAACAAGAAACAGGTGTTACCATGAAAAAAATAAGAGATCTTCAGTCCCGGAAACGAACCTTACACCTTAAGGGTGTGAGTCGACGCGCTCTGACAAGTAGGCTTTTTGTGTGCCCTTAATTTTGTGGTAAGTAGATAAAACATTTCGAATAGTTTTATTAATGTTATTGTTCATACTAATGAATTGATTGCTGTCAGTCAGTTCTGAATGTTTGCAAAAGGCTGCAAGACGTTGTTGCTGGTGATTTTGTTACAACAGGAAAAGTAATTTAGTAAAATCAGAAGAATAATAACATTCTTTATATTCTAATGTAATATATATTCACAACTGTAATAAAAATTATAATAACGAATTTTCGCCCAGTGGCAATTTTTTGACACGGAATTAGAAATTTTGAATCAAACGGTTTATAACGATTTACTCCATTTTGAAGACAATTTTTTGTCAAATTAAGTTAAAATTCTTTTTACTCTTTAACAGTAATAATGTATTTAAGGGGGGAAAGGACACTGAATTTCTGAGAACAACAAAGTTTCACTAGAGTAGTATTGAGGAAACCGAGCTTAAGGCACTAGAGGCTGTAGAAAACCAATGTGTTTAAAAAATGCCAAGTACGAGTATATCTATGATGATATGGTGTATCCAAGAGTAGGTACTTGTTCTTTGGAAATAATTGGAAGTATTCCGATACTTGATCTTTGATTTTTGAACAAGCGTCTGGAAAAGTTGGCGTTTCTGTGTTTATTGGAAGAGGGAGACATTCCCTTTAAGATCGTGATTGAAAATTCGTATACAAAAAATCAGGCAGTGATAAAAGATGTTATATATATATTTTTTTTGCAAAAACTGATCCAGGAAACAAGGCCTAGATGTGGCAATAAAGCACCATTTTAAAACATGAACGTTTCCTCAAACACAAAAGTAAATCCGTTAGTATTACTTCAGATCAAGTTAGCGAAAAGGTTATTGTGCATGTTCCTGTGACAGTGAATTCCAAATACTATAAATTAAAGACACTATGTACGCGATCCGAGAACTAATTGAAGTTTTGTTTCAAAAACTGCAGACAGCACCATGTTGTGTAAAGTGTATTTTTTAGACAAATGATTGGAGTCCTCGATGCATTTAATTTGTGTCAAACTTTCGTAGATGGTTGGTTTCAAGCAGGCAATGATCGTAAATACTGTAACACAGAGTACGATAAATATATTTAACACCAGGTCATTGGAAAAAGGGTAACTACTCCAGAGAAAAACAGAGTATGAAAAAGACGTGGTCCGGTGTCTGTTGTTACAATACCTTGGGCGCAAGCTGCAGCTATTGCTTGCTTCATCCAAAATAGATAATCAAGATCTGAAAGGACTGAAAAAGTTTTAAAAATAAGTTATAAATAAATCAGTACAATCAACAGTAGCGTGCCAATTTTTATCAAAGTTTGCTCATACATACTTAATATTATATTGAACTTTTCAAACATTCTTAAATATATTATTGTAAGTCACGCCCCTAATTTATTGCAGCCGTAATTTCTTTTAATTGTTTTGAAATACAAATTGAAAAAATTTCCGTGTTAATTAAGCTATTTGTTAACGTGAACTGTAAAGCGTGCAGCTAAACTGTTGTCAATCTTAATAATGGATTGATGGAAATCATATCTTTTATGGAATCCAAATGTATTTTAATTGAGTTCGAGGTAAAACAATTTTTTATACAAATTGCACACATTGTACTTCTTACAACAGCAAATGTTATTAATATGCTCAAATATTAATAAGAATAAAAAGTAAAGGTACTGCCTGTGTTTTTTATATTCATAGCCTTAAACGTGTTGCTGGATGTTAAAATATAAGATAACTAAAACAATGTGCACATACTTAGTTCAACAGTTGTTTTAAAATACTCATTATTTTGCGGTTTTATATTTTCTTCATACGACGTATTATATTAAAAAACATTTGATAAGTTATTAATTAATTGCTCATGAAATGTTCGTTTCTTGTGATGAAAAACAGCAAACGCATTTTATAAATAATAGATAAATAATAGATAAATAATAACAGCCCACATGGGACCAGAGCCTAGCTTCTACAATAACTACTCGTGTTACGCGTGCTACTGTTCTCTCACGAGTAGAAGGGACCTACATTTTTTGCTGACTCCAAACGGCGATATTTGAGAAGCTTTTTCAAAGAAAATTGATACTCTTCGAGTATTGTCAGTAACTAGAAAGAGGCGGTGCCGTGAAAAAATGCGAGGTGTCCCGTCCGGAAATCGAACCTAGACGCCACGGCGACCACGTATTTATAATCCTGACCAGATAAATATTTTATAAATAAAAATTATTTAAAACTATGTGAATGCTATCGTTGTAATCGATTCTTTAATCATTTATAATACCTTAATTACATACTCTTAATGAAATATATGTAGGCACGTACTTATTATATAATGTCACAAAATGGAAGTATATAAAAAATATAATCTCTTTCTAAAGGAATCTATGTATTTTGTGAAACCATTATCAGGCCTCACACAGTCGCTCTTCGATAATCACCTGAGTGATTTAACTACCAACTAATGTTTAATTGGCAAATCTTATTGAACATGGTATAATGCAGAACATGCTTTAGAATCAATGTAATCTATTTATTGAATCACTTATTTTAATGTTTCATTTAATATATTATTAAGTGTTTGCCAAATATCAGCATTTTGTGAGCCGATAAATTCACTTTTTTGAGATTAAGGTCTGTTATCATTTTCACGTTTAATGTGTTGTTAGTGCAATGAATAAATTTAAAACACAAGCTTATGTCATTACCCACAGTCGATTTGACGTATTAATAAAAGCAAAATTAAACTTTTTGCGTTGTATACTATTTATTTACTTTTGTCTGCATCGTAGTTATTGGCTTTATTGGGGCTTGTCTCTGCGTACACTTCTTGCCGTTACGATACCCGACTGAAATCGATGCAATTTGAGTTAAAACTAAAGTAGACACTTGTATGTTGCTCCAGATATATCTTGCTTTGTTGATTCTTGCACGTGTTCTCAGAGAAATTTTCACTTATCGCTTCATTTGCAATTCTCTCCGGTTGGTTTCTCATGAATGCACATTTTATTTCACACATTACTAAATATATTAAGTTTTTATATTTTTTGAAGCAGTAAAAAGTGCTGTATTATACTTTTGGGTAATTTATCATGTGGTGGAATAATAATATCACAACCATTTCTCATAAAAACACAAACGGTATGGTTATAATTATGTATAAAAAAAATATTTTGCCTTCATTTAAACATGTTGGACATATGCATCCATATTTTGACTATGTAGAACTTAACTTAAACTGAGGAATAAGTGAGTCACACGGAAAGGTGAATGTCATTAAAAAATCAATGAGTACAACTTTCATTCTGTTGAATGAAAGCATAACATGTTGTATTGAAAACTCCGCAAAGGAATTCTGAATTTATAGGAGAAAACTGCATTCATACCCGTAACGTACACCAGGAAATTTCGTGTTACACACATCAAATCTGATTTTCCTCTTATAAAATTATGTGACCTAGATATGTATGTAGTAATTCAATGTTAACTAAGTAAAACTGGGAGACGGTCTTAAGCCAATCCAAAATATGACTTAAATGTAAATTATACTCTTTTTCTTTGAATGAATAATCTAACTAACTAATCTAAGAGAAAAATGATTTAAAAGAATTATATAATGCATAATACATATTATAGAAAACATAACATTGATAGATATGTACTGTAAATATTGTTTACATCCCCGCACCAACAAGATTTTAAGCAGAGTTAGAAACTTCCAAGAGATAGAAGATCTGTACCGGTATTCGCAAGATTAACACACATGGCTTTAGTATAACTTTGCAAGCTCAGATCTACGGGGAAACAAAAAGATGTCAGAGAGTTCGAAGTAACGAAAAGTCTTCCACCAAACTTACGTCTCCGAATTTAAAAATTGAGTCCATTGCATTCTTAGTATTAAGCAACGATCTCTAAAAAAAAATTAAACCGATATCTTTTACAGACAAAGGTGGCAGATGCTCTTTCCAACGTTTCTGGAGTTCATTCCCATGAAGTCTATCAGATATAGGCTTCTCCATAGAGTGTAATGTAAAATACAAAAGGTCGACTGAGTTCGTTGATATATGTACATATATACGAGGTGTAGAATTTACCACATTTTCGACCCAAGTACAATAAATAGAATATGGTGCTAGTCTGAGCTTAATGGAGATCGACCTACAACAGTTCTAAGAGCCGATTTGAAAACTCCTTTCTCAAACCGTTAGTTCTATTATACATTTTCGTTTATATGTAAACCAAACAAAATCAAAGAAAGTTCTTATTCCTTTTAGCATCAGTAAGTTTATTCAATTCTGCTGATGCCTACTTCAAACTTGTACCATTGTCAGAATACATTATTCGAATACAACTTCTTGTATTTATTTTATGAGTGCACTCTAAATGCACAACTCGAACACAATGTCTTTCTAGAATTGTTCTATTTGCACTCCTACTTCTCAATCAGATCAATATCTTCTTCTGTTGATGCGTTTTTTAAATGCACCAACTACGCGAAGGTAACACGCTGTGGCGCGAAGAACATTTTTCCATTTACTGAACTGTTCAGTATTCATAATGGGTTCATGCAATTCCATATTACTTATTTATCTTGTTTTAAATTCGAACAACAAAGTGATTTATGTATATGCAAAGGCAAAAGGAACCGAGCCATTTTTAACGGTTGATTGTCTTGATCCAAATGAACTAGAGTTTATATCAGCTGGAAAAGAAAAAATGCACCATAAGCGGAAAATAAGATCTGCGGATAGATGAGAACAAAAGATGTAGGGGTGTGGCTGCACACACATTAAGTAATTATTACAAGTGAAACAAAAACGAATATATTATATGTACATAGAAAATTTGTTGAATTTGTGACGAATCTGTTATAAACAATAGATAATGCTAAAAATTTTTTTACTTGACAAATATTCTTAACAACCATCAAGACTCTGCGCTTCGTAGTTAATTAGTTCTTGAATCTTAGCGCCTAAAAGGGGATGCTATTCACGTCAAATGTAAGTGGTATTAATTATTATTAATTTTAAAGTGCTGTCTTAATTCTAGGCAAATACTTACTGAGCCTTAACATGTGCTCTTAGCTAATCTATATCTACTCTCCTTTGAAAATGCCTTTGGGCATCATAAATTTGTTATATTTATAATTTTTTATTAGCCTTACGCAATACTTTAAGAACTTTGTTAGTTGGCCACATGATCAACTTCTTATTTTATTTTTATTGCGTTAAGAGCGGTAGCGAGGGCTGGTTTTGATGCACCACCAGTAGATATTTTAACATTTTAGGCCCGCTGTGACTCTTTCTTCTAGTAGGCCGAAGGAAAACCAAAGGAAACCCCGTTTAATATCCACTATTAGATCAATATTCACTGTGCGAAATTTTATAGAATTTAACAGAAGATTTTATTATTTTTGGAACTATTTAAAAAAAATACAAAACTTTCAAAACGTATTAACTGTATTAATTAATTGCGATTAATTTTTCCGTAAGACGCTTGTGGTCTCTCGTCAAAATAGCCAATATACATGTGTATGTATATCCGCATCGATAACAATACTTATGGCATCCTCCAGTGAGTGTCCATGTACTGGATTCCATCCACCACTTTGGTCATCATATTGCCTTTGAGGTAAAGAGCGAAGTCTATGACGTAAATTCTTTCACTTCGTCTGTCAGCTGCGAAGAGAGCAACGGTCGGTTGCTTTATTTAGTAAGCCCACGTAACTTGCTAACGTTAACTTTATAAATCTGACTGCCACCATCCATAAAGATGCGTACAAACGGAGACATTTAACTACCGGCATACCCACATGTTTGGAGATAAACATTACACCAAACTATTACTGCAGGGATGTACCAACCTTTCAATTGGACTACTGCGTTGACAATACAAAGAATCGAACATACTAGTAGCGTACCGTGCATTACATGTCTTGCATATGTTTAGCACTAAAAATTAAGGTTAAGTTAATGTTAGTGCTAGGATAGTTAGATTAGTTGTAGTTTAAGATATACTTAGTTTTTTTTAAATAATTAATTAAATAACTAAGTTTTTTTATTTTTAACAATTTTCTTAGTTTTAGTAAATTTTATAAGTAGTACACTGTTTAATAATAAAATAAAAAAATACGCTGAAAGGCACGAAAATAAAATATTAAGATTATCTTAGAGGGCCGCATAGGGCCAGTAAGGTAGTATTTATAATCACATCGAAATTTATAGCTAGCTTAAATATTTTTATATCTAGATATAAGAAATCAGAAAAAAGGAACAATAAAAAAAATACATTTAAAAACGTTAAAATATGTTTAGCACTTTTCACGTTTTTGAATTCAGTCTGCTTTTTATATCACCTTCCTTTGCTCATTAATATTTTCGTTGTTTGTTGAAAGTGACCGAACCAATTATTATTATGCGAAGGGAAACGTTTTCTCCCTTCATCGGCTTTTTTGGTCACTGTTGATTTTCCATAAAACAAGTTTATTTCATTGTTTCTTCCCAACGTTTCAACAGGGATTGCTGCCTTCATCAGAGAATCTTTTTTTATTGAAACAATAAAACAAAACCATTTTTTTGACATGCATACATAGTAAAAATACAATTAAAAATTGTAAAATATTTTTTAAAAAATTAATTTATATATATCTTAATCTACGACTATTCTAGCTAACCTACCTACGTATTTACCCAACACTAACTTAGAACTAATTTTTTTTATGTTTTGTTGTATTTTATTGTTACGAACTAGACTATTATCCTACATGTAAATTGGCCGTAGGGGACCAACAACGTTAGCCTGAAAAGCTGCGACAACTGGAGCTTGATGGGGTTATAACCATCAATAAAACCCTCGACCCATAATACTTTCCGTTCTATCACGAACAGGGATGGATGTACTGAACCGGAGATTACCCGGACTTACTGTCCTTACATAGTTCTCGTAGAGCAGCCGCTTGTCCACTGTCCTCCTTACCACGTCATAAATAAGTGGACATCACTCCTAATCTTGGATCAAACCCATCCGATCAAGATATACGAATGCTTCCGGTGGAATTAATCCACTTGGGTGTGCGCTCTCTTGATATGCGTCATTCGGGTCACGTCATTGCTCGTGCAATATACCATCGGATCAGCTTAATAATGAAATTATTCACCCTATTCACTTTGGCTTCGTTATACAAAACCTCATTCCGAAAGAATTTTTTGTACCCATATTCGGGTGTTCTGTATTTTTTGAGACAAGCACGAAGGCATTGCCACTCGAACATCCATATCTTTTCCATCTGGGAAGGAGTCACGTTAAACCACACTGGACAACCATACACCATGACTGCTCGGACTGCTCGGACTAGGGTAACTGAATAGATATTACCATACAGAAACTGGTCCAGCATTATGCCAAGACATCGCATTACACTCTTCACAGTAAGGGCCGGCCCTGTGCGTCCAAGATGCCAAACTTACGCCAGTTTTTTCTTCTTGTGGTAATTAATTTAAACTTCCAGTTATCGCAAAGTCGCTGGAAGTATGTTAATGACGTCAATCTCTCGCGCTGTTCTGTACGCGACCTGCATGCTGCATGGAGCCAATCAATTTACTGGTGAAAATAATGAAAAGAATTGGTGAATTCACTGCACCCTGCTGGAGCCCAGTTTTTATGTAAAGGACATTAATAGAAACCTTGTTGCCACTCTTAAAAACAAACGTTCTGCCTGTGACAATATTGAAGATCGTATAAAGCAGTTCTGCGTTTATGCCCAACCTCGTCAACTTAATGAAGAGGCCTTCTAACCAGACGGTGTCGAATGCCTTTTCCAAGTCAACAAAGCAGGCCCCGGTGAACTGGATTTTATTTTTGTTCCATTGACTGTCCAAAAATAATTTTGCGGCATGTGCAGTATAATGCCTCGTCCTAAATCCAAATTGGTTATCCGGTATTATTTTTTTGTCCTAACTCCACTGCATCAGGACTCTACTTACGATCTTTTCGAAAACCTTGCTTATGCTGGAGGGGGGGGGGGGGGAGACAATGGACCGAAGATTTTTCGGAAGCGAGGAATTTTTGTCCCATTTGGGGATGGGTAGCACTACCGCCGTCTTCTAATGCTCTGGGTAATGTGCATTGCTCAGAGCATTGTTGAACAGGATTGTGCATATCTCTACCGCCTCTTCGGGAAAATGACGCAACACAATATTCGCTATTCCGTCTATTCCGGTGAACTTTTTGTTCTTCAGAGTGTTGAAAATGTATGGCATTAGAGCTATCTTGGGCGACGGCATTAATTGCCTTAATTTCATCATCAATTATCGGCCTCCGATGACCAGGCTTCTTCATTATCCACTGCATACTTCCATAATTTCATATTGTCGCAACTTGTGGCCGTGTTGTTCGGCCGTTCCATGTCTGCAGCCTTACGAACTTCATAGCGTCCATTACGCTTAATCTTAGTAATCTCGTATGGCCCCAGGTATTCACTCGCCAGCTTTCTTCCGGCCACAAACTGTGTTCGACGGACCGCAACGAGGTCTCCAACTTTGTACCCATATTCCTTTCTCCGTTTCCTATCAAACTGCTCCTTATAAGTGGCTTGAGCTTGCTGAATTTCTACTTTAGCGCTTTCGCGTATCTGCCGCCTTTCTTCATCGGAATTGTCGTACATCTCTTCCTGAAGTATCTGCAGAATACGTACTTCAGCCGCGTTGTTCATCTTGATGCCGAACATCAGTTCAAAAGGGGATCTCTTAGTGGATACATGAATGGCACTATTTATGGCTTTTTGCACTCTTGGCACAAATTTAAACCATTTTGCCGGTTCCTCCGATGACAGCTTTGATATGATCGCCAACACTGACCGATTGAGGCTCTCGATTTGGCCGTTTTCTCTTGGAACTCCTGTGGTGCTCCATACATGCTCAATGCCATTCGTTTGTGTATTCTGCTCAAACATACCTGAAGTAAACGCCGCTCCTCGATCGCTAACAACTGCCGAAAATTGAAGCCCATTCAGCCAGCCTCTTGAGAACTTCCTCGCAGCTTGTGGTTTTTGTGGGGTACAACCATACAAACCTTGTAAATCCATCCACCATGGCGAAGATGTACTTATACTGCTTTGCTGTGCCGTCCATAGGGCCAAGATGGTCAACATGCAATGTGTGTAACGGCGTGACTCCTTTTTCGATATGATGCAAGAAGCCTTCCTTCTTTCCCAGCTTTTTGTTGTGGACAATACATTTTACACAGTTCCTTATGACCTGCGCGACTTTGCTCTCCAAGTGAGGTATCTAATAATGCTGCCTAACTGCTTGCATGGTTTTCTGAATGGCGAAGTGTCTAGCATTATGAGCATCAGAGATAACTTCCCTTTCCATAAGTTTCGGCACAAAAGATCTGCACCGTCCACTGCTTTGAACAAAAGGACGCCTTTGAGCTTAAAGTTTTCGTACGGACGATTTACAAGTACCTCTGAAATGTCTTTAATCATTACATCGTCCTGTTGCGCCTTCCTGATTCGAGCGGACACTTCTGATGAAACCGACATAACCTGCTGAGGACATCGACTAAGACAGTCTACGTGCTTCAGCCGCTCACCCGATCGGTGCTCCACCTCGAAATAAAACTCTTGTAAGTAAACGATCCATTGCGCCACCTCTCGAGGTACGTCTTTCTTGCTCAGTGTTTGCTTGATCGCGGCGCAATCCGTTATTAGTTTAAATGAAATACCCAGTATATATCGACGGAATGCTCTTCCCTGCTCAATATTCCCCTCTCATTAATATCTACAGACATTTAAAACCAATGTGCACCGGTACCTCCTCTCCGTCTCTTCCTCTATACTTTCGGCCCGTGCTGTGACTTAAATCCGGTCACTTAAGGGTAGTCGTTTAGCGCGCGCCAATTATAACAAAAAAAAAAAAAAAAACGCCAAGAACACTGCTTTAGCCTCTTGTACATAGCTATGCTGCCGTGCTTCCGCCTCGGTGGTTTTTTTGCTCCAGAAGAATACAGGATACAGCTGACCACCAAACCACTGCAACAGTGCAGCCGCAAATCCGTCCTTTGAGGCATCCGTGTGTATCTCGGTTTTCGCATTTCTGTTGCATATCCCAATACGGGTTCTTTGACCAATGCCTTTTTCAACAGCCGGAATGCGCGCAACACATCTTAATTCATTTTAAACTTCGCATCTTTCCGCAACATGTTTGCAATCAGCAACGGTTTTGCAATCAGCGAATAGTTGTTGATAAATTTGCGGAAAAATCCAGTTAATCCCAAAAAAGATTGAACAGTTTTGATATTTCTTGGCACCGGAAACTTGTTGACTGCAATTGTTTTTTCTACACCCGGCCTTATCTGCCCAGCTTCTGCCCTGAGGACTGCAGAAAACGGAATTTCTTCCATTTGATTTTCCAGAAGCTGCTGCTGTCTTGAAAACTTTTTCCATCTTAATCAGGCATTCCTCGGCTGTTACTGTATGTATCATGATGTCATACATGTAGAGATCCAGTACGTCTTCGTTTATTAAGTCTTGGAAAACATAATTAACAAAACGAATGAAAGCTGCTGGCTAGTTCCGAAATCCAAACGGCACTCTGTTAAACTCCTAGAACCCATCCGCGACGACAAACGCTGTATATTTTTTGCTGCTTTCTTCGATTGGGACGTGGAAAGAGCCGTTTTCCAAGTCCATAATTGTGAAGTACTTAGCTTTTTGAAGTTTTTCCAGCACGTCATCAATTACCGGCACCGGAAAACAATCCCTCAACACCATTTTGCTTAATTGGCGAAAATCGACGCAAACACGGGTAGTTCCGCCCTTCTTCTTCACGATAACAATACGGCTCGCGAAATTCAACGAGGAGCGTCGTATATGGCACCAAATCACCATCTGGTACGATCTTCAGCTTAACCGGGGATTCAGAAGCAAGCCCAGCCGGTTTGTAGTTTTTGATCATTTTTTGCACCACGTCTTTGAACTGCGGAGGTATATCAGAATCAATATTTGCCTCAACAACGTTATAAATACTTATCTGATTTGTTTTATCAGTTTCCTCCTCTGATAGAGGAGAAAACTTGTAGCCAGTCGCTGTTAACATAAATGCGAATTTGCTGATGAAATCATGACCAAGCAGCGCGTCGTAAACAATGGCGTCGACTGTTTCCACTACAAATTTGTGTGAAACATACATGTGGTCGATCACCACATCAGCTGTAAAACATCCCTCAGGTCGCGTCGTATTGCTGCCCAAGCCTCGCAACGTCGCCATGCTCTTTCGCATCACTACATCCTTGATTGTATTGGCCACCGACTTCTTCATGATCGTAACATCAGCGCCCGTATCAACCAAGGCATCCACTTCTACGTTGTTGACCCTTAGCCTTTAGACCCGCTTCGCGTCATACACCAGATTAACCGCTGCTCACACTTTGGTTCAACTTTGCAATCCTTTCGCAAATGCTTGTCAGAGCCACAGTTAAAGCAATGACGCCTCTTCTCACCTCGGATGTACACATTATGGTTGTTGTTGGGTTTAATCTGCTTTCTCACTGTGTTTGTACCATGGTAATTCTTTGCCACACTTTCATAAACGTCATACTTGTCTCTCAACTCTTTGTAGAATTTGCAACTATATAGATTATATTTAAAGTCACTTAAAAGTGAGCGGGTTACGCTCACAATATACCGAATAACACGCGCGGCGATGCGTTTCATATGCAGAGTATATTCGTGAAAACTCTTTTCGCTTTGAACGTGCACTCAGCTCTTTATGTATTTCGGCACCACAAACATACTCCCGTTCGAACTCCTCTATTAGCACTCGACGTAACTCCTTGTACTCATACACTTTTGTTGACTCCAAGAACAACTGGGCAGTGTGAGTTATCTTGGCGCGGGCTTGCACGTACTTTTGTTTCTCGTTCAGTTCATATGCGTCGGCATTAAGTTCGAAATTCGCCAACCACTGACGCACTTGCATACTTTCTCCGTCAAATTTTTGAAAAATTCTCTACTACCAACTTTGAGTCACTTTTGTTTACTTCATCAGCCTGGATTTTCAATGTTCATTCAATTTCAGCAGCTGAACTAACTGCTGTAAAAGTGTGTTGTTTTCGGCAATTTTTTTTTTCACTGTCCTCTTTGTGTATATTATCTTCTTCCGTTGTTTTATTTTCTCCTTGTGCAGCTCCCTTCTTTTGAGTGCTGTCATTACTTTCTGACGTCAATGATTGCAGCTGCATATTTTCAGGCTTCTCCTTTGCCCCATTCGTTTTGGATTTTTTTTGTTGTGTTTTTACGCGTATTTGTATTCTTTTCGCTTGCACTGCTGGTGATAGCTGCTTACTTTTGACGTTGGTATTTGGCGACTTCTGCTTTGTACTCATGGGTTAAGTCTTCAAATGGGCAAACAGTTGAGCCCCCAAATGTAAAAAAGGATGTGTTTAATCAGTCCTTACTTTATTAATTCAATTTAATAAAGGAAATTGTATATAAAAATTAACATAACACATAAAACTAGGTTTAATTCATTATTATTTTATAGTAAAGTAAGTAGGTAAAATTCTAAGTTAATTCATAAGTTTTATTAAAAAACACGTGATTCACAAATATGCGTGTTTTACAACTGTGCCAACTGCGCCGACAACTTCTGCTTCTAACCCGCGACACGACCGACTGCTGCTGATTACTTCTGACAACTGCCCCCACTACCGTTACCCGCTTACTAAGATTTTGCCCTTTACTTTCTTTCGCCGCTTCCTACTGTGCATACTCCTTAGGGCCATGTAACATACATTTTCTGGTAAACCGCTCCTATTGCTTCTACCTTCTCTTGGTCATCCTCAACAACGAAGAACTTATTGTCTAGCACGGCCCATCCGGATCGATGCCTACTGATGTCAGAATGTTTGCGTTGTCGGTTGTTCTGTCGAGTCGAACAGCCTCCAAGTCGTTATGATCCCTCCTTCGGAAGATTCGGTTGATTTGGGGGAACATACCCGGACCGTTAGAATGCACAGCCCGAATCTTGTCCAACATGAATTAATGGCAATTCTATACTTCATCCGAATCAACCTCTGGAGGTTTTTCATTTTCGACTTGAGCGACCTCATTTCCTGGTCGTCGCGTCTGTAAAGTGTCTTGATTCTCGACAGCAGTCTGCTTTAGATGTCGCCATCTGTGCTCGGTGATACTTTAGGAATCGTTTTGTCCATTGTACGTTTTATAGCAGTGCTCATTTGTATGAGATAGCTGTCAACCTCTTCGTTCCTTAACTGTCTGTTCGAGGGTGGTATTATGTCATTCGAACGCAATTCTCTGGATAGGATTCTGGAAAAACGCTGCCAAAAATAATTGTTAGGGTACGTTTCCCAATATTTTTCTAGTTCCACAACCTCGTTCGGGAACTGAATAACTGCGGTAAGACCACAATGATCACTGTACTCAACCGTCGTAAATCTAGGAACTGATTTACGATCACTGTACTCAACCGTCGTAAATCTAGGAACTGATTTACGACGGTTGAGTACAGTGATCATTGTATGTTTAAGCCCCGTAACGTTAGTCGTCGGTCAATTAGCATTAGGTCAAGATAAGACCCATTTCTTGGAAAGATGGTCTATCGGTTGCAAGCAAATTCAGTTTGTCCTCAATACAGTGCTGCGACAACCACTCAAGGAGTGAATTTCCTCTTGAATTTGACACAGAATTACCCCATTCAACTCGCCAGCTACAACAAGGTAGTTATTCTCCGAGTATAAACGAAGCTTTCGAAAGAGAGATTCAAGATCTGAAACAAAGTTGGTGGACCGAGGTGCATAGACTACTATCGCGTACAATTTCCTTCCACCTTGGTGAGAAATATACGAAACACACGCATCCAACACACTGAAAGTTCGCACCTCACTTTATGGCGAATGCCTTTTTTTTAATGAAGAGAGCAACCCCACCACCTTGTGTGGAGTGGGGACGATCCTTCCTAATAATGGAATATCCTTTGTACCTGAGTGTGTGTTTCCTGTATAACTTACTTACGCTAACCATCAACACATCAGGCTTATGGGAATCCAACAGGTTAAGCAAAGTTACCTTCTTTCGATCCTGACGAGTGAATTTGCATTCCGTATCCGGTCCATTCACGAAAGATCTTTTTGGAATAGCTCCAACTGTGCCTTCATTGGAAAACAACAAGCGAAGCCAATATTCGGAACATGCACAGGCACCACGACCGTACAGTGGAGTGGCACGTCTTCGATTTTTAGTCTTCGAAGAGACTCTAAGATGTCTTTTGGATCAGCACATACATCCAACCCTTTTAGCAAAACTGTAAAATTCCACCCCAGCTGCCGTCATTTGTTCTCAAATCTTTTTGTAACTGTTCAATGATAAGCAGTGGCGACTTTGTTTCTTGACCTTTTTCAATTGCCAACTTCTTTCTCGCCTCCAGTTTAAGTTGAAGCGATTTAATAAATATCTCCAACTCTTCTTTCTCTTTGATCTTTTGCGCCAACTCTTTTTCTTCGGCGACCTGGTCTTCTGCATTGGACGAAGGGAGTTTTGCGAAAAGATTCCCATTTCCGCTGTACGACGCAACGTCGTTGTTTTCTGTAATTTTCGAAGAATTCATATTAGGCAGCCGTCTTTTAAGCTGAGTCTGCGGCTTCAGGGCTTATCTTCTTTTAGCACTCATATTTTATTCTTATTTAAAATAATAGATTATTTAATTTGAATTTCTTTTCCTTTACGACCCATTTTATTATACTGTATATAATTTTTTGAGATGAAGTATCTTTCCTTATTTGTTTCTGTATTTCTGTTATTGAAAATGTAAACACATAAAATTAAAACGTTGCAATTGACATATTGCCGCCTCTAGGATCATTAGATCTTTGTCGTATCAGCTAATTTCTCGTACTCACTAGAAACAGTAACAGAGCATAACTTCATTAGGAATTTTGACTGGTTACTATGGTTCCTCTACAGTGACGTGGTTGCCGAAGCTGATACGTTCGCAAACATTATTTTGCTGGGTATGAAATTCTTTACTCTTTACAGAATAAAGTTATTAGAGGCCGAAATGACTATTCGTACAATGCATTCATGAGACACAATTAATTCTCCTATGATCAAAAATTGAGGCAAAAAGTATACAGACATTGTACCAAGAGAAGCAGAAACTTTTGGTCATTCATCTTAAAACTCAATGCTCATTTACAATGACATTCCAGCTATCAGCTTAGATTATGAAAATCTGGTGGCTGCATTTTTGCTGCTTTGTCTCCGATTGTAAATTTTTAAGGTGGTGTAGGAAGAAACAAATTGCTCACTATACAAAACAAGCGGTATATAGTACGAAGAATTAGGTCTCATCCCAAAGCTAGTCTTTCGAAATTTACAGGTAAGGTATCATCTATGATTAACAGGTCTATATCCGTAGAAACCATTCGTATGGTTCTTCGAAAAAATAATCTGAATGATTGGATAGCCCGAAGAAAACCCTATATATATCAGAAGCAAATATGAAAAAAGAATGGAGTTTGCTAGACAGGGTGTAAACCACCCGCACAGCTTTTGGAAAGGTGTAATTTTATCGGACGAAACAAATATAAATTTATTTAAATCGGATGGTAGCGAAGTTGCTTAGAGGGAGCCAAATACAGCTCTTAAAACAAACCGCATCAAAGCAACCATAAAACGGTGAAGGTTGTGTGATGTGACAACGTTGTATGGGTGCAAGTGGTACGGACACGTTGAATTCATTGAAAACAATATGGACAAGATTAGGTATATGAATAACTTAAAACGAAACGTAAGAAGTTCCGCAGAAAAATTATGTATAACACCGGATTATTACTTGAAACAGGACAAAAAACCGATGCACATAGCTCATTTGGTACGCGAATGAGTGTTGTATAATGGTCCAAAGCAGCTTAAAATGTCACCACAATCACCGGATCTCAACCCGAACACCTGTGACATGATATCAAATTGCGGGTTAAAGATAGAAGCTTCTGTAACAAGCAGAAGTTAAAGCCATGAATTCAAGCTGCTTGGAATAGCATCCCGGCTTCTTTTAGGGAAAAACTTGTTGAATCCGTGCCTCGGCGATTGCAAGCTATCATAGATCCTGGAGGATTCCAGAATCCATTTCCTTTTTTTCTAAGCCATAAGTTGATTATGAATTTTTTTTGTTAGTGTATGTTCAATTTTGTTTTTTTGCGGCTGCATTTTTGCCAGCGCGACGCTGCCAGATTGTGCTTTGTGTCCGCCTAAAACGGATGGTATACTTCCTGTTCTGCTGAACAGGTGTTCTTCTACGTTGGCAAAACCCCTGCGGAAGCTTTTCAATCTATCCTACTCTTTAGGGCTCTTGCCAAATAAGTGGAAAACAGCATTTGTCTGGCCTCCCCCTTAAAAGGGATCATGGAATCGCCAATAACCTCGTTCATCTCGCACACAACCTAATTTTTAGTTTATGTAAAGTTTTAAGACTCAATTATTATCATAATGCTTATATGCACCAATTTGTGCAAATAGTACGTGTGTGAAGAGTGCAAGTACAAGCCCGACACTTTAAAGCATTTTTGTTTCTATGAATTGGGGAAAATGCTCAAGACAATCATAATGCTCTTCCACTGTAAGTAGTAGAAATAGCAGCAATATATTGAGATGTAGCGGCCGCGGAAATCGACTCCACCCATTTAATGGTTGGTCACAATGGAAGGTTGGGTTAATGCAACTCTACAAGCCTGTTGCTTGGATCACCATTGACATATAATTTCGGGTTGAGCTCCAACGTATGAAGATAGACTTAACAGCTGTTGCGAGTACACCACCATCATTTCGAACCCTTTCTTTCCACAAACTTCTTTTCATTTTTCTATCCTCCTTAAAATTGCTTATTACTGGTCCAATGCGATTTTTCATTACAGTGCCGGGATGTAAAAACACTTGTTGAGAAACGATCTGTGTACAGACAGCTTCCTTCTGTTATAACATTCTTCCTTCTGTTATAACATTCTTTAAGACCAGTGGATTTGTATTTGTGGGCGTCCAGAAAAAGAAGGTGTGTGGTATGAAATCGGAAAATAAAACACTTTTGAAAACAGAATCAATAAATGGTCGAGTCTTTAAAATAAAATCTACGACTCATACATTCTTATACAATCAAGGCAATTAATGTAAGTCGATTGTACATTTTTTAAATTGTATTTTTACTATTTATGCAAAAAACTGTTTGTTTTATTGTTTCAATAAGAAGAGATCCCCTGATGAAGGCAGCGATCCCTGCCGAAACGTTGGAAACAAAACAATGAAATAACCTTGTTGTATTGGGAATCAACAGTGACCAAAAAAGCCAACGACAGTGGTGTCCTTGTATGGGGAACGCGGAAATAAATCTGTAACTGTAACAACATTTTGGCTTTCAAGGTTCATATGATGACGATGACGATGACACGATCAATGGTTCAGTGGGTGCTGGCTCCACTGTGCTAGGACATTTTTTAGGATGGCATTCCTCAGTGGTTGAGGTGCCACTTTTTGGTCTTCTTGTACTGTCTTGCGTTAATCTGCATACTTTCCCTTCCAGAATGAAACACGACAAAATGTTTCTATGCTGACGTCCTTGTAATAATTCCGCTGAAGATTTTTGTAAAGTGGTATTTAGCGTAAATCACGTAAACCAAGGTAATCGGGGCCCTTGTGTTTTTCTTTTCTTGAATTATCTTTTTTAAGGCTTCTTTGAAGGTGCGCACAAATCTCTTCGCCTGTCCATTTGCAGCTGAATGAAATAGCACTGTTGTTACATAGTAAATCAAATGGAAATCTTAAAATTCTTTGGCAAAAATGGCTTACGATAATTGTTTCTTCTGAGCTAATAGTAGGTATAAATACCTAGTATGGAAATTTAAAATATGCATCCAAACATATCAACCACATCTTATTAAAAGAAAGGTCTTCCGCCACTGGCCAGCTAATATATTCCTTCTTTGGGTTCGATGCAGCTTCTCGGCAAATATTACAACCTGCCGCTAACTTACCAATTTTCAGACATATCGCAAATTGTCATCAAGGAAAAATGTCCTTGGCTAAAAGTGTATGTCCCAAATACTCTATTTCAATGTTGGCAAAATGATCTTTGTTTTATTAAATCGAAAACTCTGTGCTTGCAATCGTTTCATCACCTTTTTCAAGTTCTGCGCTTGATTTCAGTACTGATGTTGTTGTCCCTATTCACCGCGGAGCCGAGATAGACGAAGTCCTTAACTACCTCGAAATGTCTGTTGCCCATAGTGACGCTCTGTCCGAAACGTCGATGTTCTGCCGGTGAGTTCGCTATCGACCTTGACGGAGCAGCGAGAGTTCTCCATCGTCATCCTACACAATATGAAGAGTTTGGTAGGGATGCCAAAACTAGACATGGTACTGTATAGCTCGTCTCTATGCACGCTGTTATACGCGGCCTTGAAATCGACAAATATATGGTGGGTGTCAATTTGTACTTCTTGGGACTCTCCAGGATTTGCCGCAGTGTGAAGATCTGGTCGATTGTGGACTTCCCTGGCCTGAAACCACACTGATAAGGACCTATCAGGTTGTTGACGGCGCTCACACAATACGGCAGAGAAAATCTTATATGCGATGTTAAGGAGACTAATCCCTCGGTAGTTGGCGCAGTCGAATGGGTCACCTTTCTTGTGGACCGGACATACGATGCTAAGATTCCGCTCGTCGAGTATACTTTCTTCCGACCATATCTTACAGATGAGCTGGTGCATGCGCCCAACCAGGTCATCTCTAGCTGCTTTAAACAGTTCTGCGGACAGCCCATCCGCTCCAGCTGCTTTGTTCGACTTCAGTCTCGATATTGCTATCTTGACCTCGTCGAAGTCGGGGGGGACAGAATTCTTGTCCATCGTCGTCCAAATTGAGTGGAATATTCTGCCTAACAGCGGGATTTGTGTCGTCATCACCTTTTAAAAGTCTGCAGAAATGAGCCTTCCAGATTCTCAGCACCGACTGCGACTCTACCACCAGATGCCCATTTTGGTCCCGGCAGGCTTCTGTCAGAGGTTTGTAACCGCCAGATAACTGTTTTATCTTGCGGTAAACATTTCGGACGTCATTTCTGCCGTAGCACCTCTCCATTTCCTCGACCGCGCTTTCTCGTGCTCTTTCTTTTCTCTTCTGAGAAGCCGGTTCTCTTCCCTTCTTTTCTGTTCGTAGAGCTCACGAACAGCTCCCGTTGTCCGAAGCGGCGTTGCCTGGTAGGCCTCCTGTTTAGCTGCATGTGCCTACCTGTACTCGTCGTCAAACCATGGGTTCATTTTAGGTGGTGGCGTGAAACCCAGCACGTCAGTGGCGGCCTCTTTGATAGCTTCTTGACAACGTTTCCATTTGTCTTCTATTGTTTGTGCAGGCAGCGTCGAACTTTGAGACAATTTCAAAGAGAATCGATCGGTAATTGCTCTAGCGATCGGCTGCGATTGTAGCTTTCCGACGTCAAACCGTTTTGGCCTGTCTCGACTCCGTTGCTCTCTCGATATCCGGGTTCTTAACTTGGCTACAACAAGGAAATGATCCGAGTCGATGTTTGCACCTCGGAAGGTTTGGACATCGAGAATACTGGAGGAGTGTCTGACGTCGATCGCAACATGATCAATCTGGTTGACGGTTGATTGATCAGGTGATCGCCAGGTCCCTTTATGAATGTTAAGGTGTAGGAACCGCGTGCTGGCCACAGAGAGATTTTGCCCCGAGGCGAAGTCAACTAGCCTGAGTCCGTTTCCGGAGGTGTTGGCGTGCAGGATGTGTCTTCCGATGACTTTAGCAAAGACTTCTTCTTTTCTCAACTGAGCCTTCAAATTTCCAAGAACGATCTTGGTGTCGTAGCTGGGGCATCGATCGTATGTCCTTTCTAGGAGATGATAGAAGTCTTCTTTACTGAATCATCTTTTTCATCTTTCATCATCGTCATCTTTTTCCTCTGGCGGGGCGTGGACGCATATGAGGCTTATATTTCCAAATTTAGCCTTGATGAGGCGTTCGCTTATGTATTGGAAGCTTAAGACTTTTTGCCTAAGTCTGCCTCGAACAACAAAACCGCATCCAAATAAGCGTTTCCCTCTCTCCCTGTAGCAGTCGCCGTGGTATATGTCGCAGTTATTCACTCTTCTCTTGCTCGGCCCATCCCACCGCATTTCCTGGATTGCGGTAATGTCTGCTTTATAGCAGTCCAGGTCCTCCGCAAGTTCATCGGCTGCACGTGGTCTGTTTAGGGACCTCACATTCCACATGCAGATCCGTAAATCATGGTCCTTTGTACGTTTGCGAAGGTCGTCAACATTGGATCCGTCCATATCCGAGGCATTTTCTCGTTTCTGAACTCGGTTATTTTAGTGTGGTGAGGGAGTTAGCCTCACGCACAACCTACAGACTGGTAGGCCAGTCGCTGCATACATTGGTTCACCACACAACGGATGCTGTGATGGCTATCCAGGGGGCGCCACTGGGAGGCTGTATGTCAACTTGACCTATGCACGGACGAGGATAGCCTTGGCAGCTCGCCATGTTGAGTGCGATCAAGGACATTGCCTCGTGTGCATAGGCCCATGCCCCCCATAATTTTATTAATGCATTTTAAAAAAATGCAAATGTGAAACTACCAGCATCGTCTGCATTTTTTTTAAGGATTGTATATATCATGAAATAATGTATTATAAAGTGAAATTGAAATTTGACCAGCATAGTATTATGAATACTGCTTACATTAACACTGATCATGCCATTTTGGATGTTGATTAAATAAAATTTCTTGTTTTATAATATACTATATACTTGTTTTATAATATGTATATACTAATACTATCAAAGACCATTATGATGTTACATTAGTGTGCTTCCAACATTTATTATTTATATTAGCTTTGAATACAATTATTTTTTAACAAAAAAAAAAAAAGTTTGTCGTAAGTATTTTTAAGTTAGAATAGGATATATTAAGGTAGATTAAGATATTTTTGTAGAAAATTTCATAGATAGCTAAGTTTTTTAAAACACGTTTTCTTAGTTTTACAAAATAAATAATAGTTTTTATAAAAAAAAATAACTAGCAATGACGCCGAAAGGCAAAAACAAAACAAATATATCAATAGTTAAGCTTAGAGCGCCCGCATAGAGCCAGTAAGTAGTTATAAGATTTCATTTCTGTCGTACCTAGGTTAAGCGTTTTATACCTAATTTTAAAATACCATTAGATAAATAATAAAAAATGCCTTTTAAACTAAACTAAACTACAATTATTTTTTTGTTTTTGGTATGTTTATAATATATAGCAAGTTACTGCTATTTGAAGCAATTTTAATGTCTGCAAACTTGAGAGCTTCTTCTGTATTAACAAAGGGTAGAACATTATTATTATTATTTATACTATTTCTAAATATGACTAAATCTTGGTGGTCGGGTGTTCCCGCGATCCACTTCCATCCTGTACCTATAAAATCTAATGACCTTTTTACTTTATTGTCTTTTACTTTTCTCATGAGAGATTCTATTTTTCCTAACTCATAGTTGCATAAGGGAAGAAAAGGGTTATTCTTAGGAGTATTTTGAATAATGGGACGTGTTTTGGGTAGGAAGGTTTCAAAGGGAATCAGATCGATGCTGTGTATTAATTTAATACTACCTTCAGTAATTTTGGCCGCACCGTCGTTCAATGCGATAATAGGGGAGTGGGATCAAGAATGTTGACTTCTCCAAGAGAAGTTTGGACGAGGAACCTGTGGAAAAAGTGAAAGGAAAGGATAGGAGTAATGTTCAATGTCTAATATTGTTTTTGTGGACTGTTTTTCCAGTCTCGGTAATCAATCTTGTAGATTTATCTTCTTTTACTTTTTTTTTCTGTACCGTTTCGTTAATTTTGAGCCTATTCTTTTATTTACTTTTATGAAAATGGTGTCTCCTGGTGAATATGTCTTGAGAGGTGGCCTGTTTTTGTTACGATAAGCAAGTTCGGCGTCTTGCTTCTTTTTTAATCTGTTCACGTTTTCCGAATGTACTCTGTCAAAATCTTCTGGATCGAGACTGATATTTCTGGAGAAGAAAAGGTCAACTGGTTTCTTTTTTGTTACCGAATGAATGGAAAAGTTGTACGCATAAACAATAAGTTCCGTGAAGGACTGGTAGTTTCTTTCAGCTTTGGGACATCTCATTATTACGGCAAGTGTAGAGTGAAGTTTTTTCGTCCGTCCGTTAGATGTACTGGAATATGGTGGAGTAGTGAAAACTTGTATACCAAACTCATTTTCTAGCATAAATGTTATGGTGGAGGAATTAAATGACTTTTAGTTGTCGAACCGTTCCCATAACCGAATATGATTTCTCTAAGTGGTTGGCGTATGAATGAGGAATATTTTGAGAATTTATCAATAGCAGTTAGCACTAGCTTTCCTTCTGTAGAAAAGATATCTACATAAAGTATTTCACCTGGATGTTTTGGTAGAGGTGTTGCTTGTATTTGCACTTTGTTGGGATGACGGTCGTACTTATTTTCCTTACAAATCGAGCAAAGTCTGGTAATTTTCTTAATTTTCCTCGACATGCTGGGGAAATAGTGTTTGTCCAAAATGTGTATTTTGTTCTCGCAATCGTTTCTGTGAGCACGGTTGTGTGTGTCTATGATGATCTTATATTGCTCCTCTTCTTTCTTAACGTCTTGAACTACAATCTGCGTGAACCGAATTCGATAAGTGTTAAAGTGCTCTGCGTAGATATTTTGTATCATTCCCATGATACGCTCTTGTGTCTTGATGCAGTTAGTTACGGACGGACTTAAACGTTTTTTTTTTAGAATTTCAACAAGCATTGATTCATTATAAAAGGGTAATTTCGAAAGTTTCATTGTGAGGTGTACTTACTAAAAGGAACATTTGGTTCTTAAAACAATTAATTGGGAAGTAGACAATGAATATTAGATTATGTGATGAGCTCTCATCGCTGTGTGTAGTTGGAGTCATCGAGTTAACTTGTGTGGCAAAGTTTTGCCTTGAAAGGGCGTCAGCAACTACGTTCGTTTTTCCGGGCTTGTATTTAAGCTCGAAGTCGTATTCTTCAAACAATGCCTTCTTTCGTTTTAACTTGGTGTTATTGTTCTTATTACTAAGTGCGTAAGTTAGAGGTTGGTGATCTGTTTAGATCAGAACTTTCGCCGAACCGTAAAGGTAATTCCTGAGAGAGTTGAGAGCCCATACGATGGCTAGCATCTTCTTCTCATTTGTGGCGTAGTTTTCCTCTGTCTTACTCAGTGTGCTTGAAATGAACATGATGGGTCTATTCTGTTGTGACAGAGCGGCACCTATGGCAAAGTTTGACGCATCTGAAGTCAACTCAAACGGTTTTTTTAGCCGGGGTAGGTCAACACTAAATCATCCGGATCGCTTGATTTTCTCAAAGGCATCCTGGGCTTCTTTATTAACATGGATGATCTTTTTGCTCGAGAGATTTTTGGACAGGCGTCCATCCTCCCCCCTTAAAAGGGATGTCAGGGGTTTGGCAAGCTTTGAGTAGTCTCGGATGAATCTCCGATAATACCCTGACAGATCGAGGAAAGATCTTAATGCCTTTAGGTTGTTTGGAGCTGGGAAATATTGAATAGCCTTGACTTTCTCAGGATTAGTTTTAATGCCTTCCGATGAGACTATAAATCCAAGGAACTCTACTGCCTGCTTATGAAACTCACATTTGTCGAGCTGTACTTCAAGGTTTGCGTTGCTTAGGGTTTCAAGGACTCTACGAATATTCGCGAAGTGTGTTGCGAGATCTGGGCTGAAAATGATCGTCGATGTACAAATAGCATATTTTCCCGCTGAGATCCCTAAGAATATCATCTAGAGCTCTCTGGAAAATTGCTGGAGCATTTTTCAGACCAAATGGCAGTCTATTGAACTCAAATTTACCGTTTTTTTTTCAGTTTTTTCCATGTCCTCTTCTCTTAAAGGGATATGGTGAAAACCACTCTTCAAATCAATTACGCTTAGTCATTTGTTTTTGCTCAAATTTGAGAGTACATAATTTATTTCGGGAATTCTTATCAGGGATCGTAATAGAATTTAGTTTCCGATAGTCTATTACGACTCTGTACTTCTTTTTCTCAGACGCATCTGCCTTTTGGAGACAATCCACACCGGTGAATTGTATGGCGATCTTGAGCGTCTTATGATGCCATCTTCTAAGAGTTTCTGCGCTTGTTGTTCGACCTCGTCTTTGAGTACTGTGGGATAGGGATAAAATTTGGAATAAACGGGAGAGTCGAAGGTGGTTCGAATCTCACCTTTGACTGTAGTGTTACAAGTGAGCTCATTACCGGAATCGTCAAAAAGAATAGGGAATTCTTTTACTAGATTTTCAATACTATATTTCTGTTGTGCAGTCATACGATCAGTACGAATAGCTATAGAGTTTACGGATTCTGAAATAAGTTGTTTGATTCTTACTTTAACGGAACCATCGACAACCATAAAATTGCGTTTGATGTGTATCACAGCAGAAAGATCTTTTAGGCTGTCATTACCGAAACCGAAAGCCATGAAACGATTTTAAACCATGAGGAAAAATTTAAGTTTTTTGTCATTCAGACCAAAGAGATTGAGAAAGGTGTGTTTGCTAACTTTAATATTACCCCCAACAGTATTTGCAAAAAAGGGGTTTTCATTCGGTAAAAGGTTAAGGACTATTCTTGGTTGGATATAATTTTTATTCGAGCCGGTGTCGATCAAACATTTTAATATTTGACCATTCCTCGTCTTACATTCAAAGTATGGAAGAGAGGAATGGTTCATTCTAAAAAATGGATATCATTAAAGTCGGCACATTCGGCTTCAGTTTCCTGTGGGATGGAGTCCATGTATTCGTCAAGGGTTTGTAGGTTCTGATTGTCCTCATATTGAGTACTCTGTTCGTATTGTTGCACTTCGGGTTCTTGCTCCTCTCCAGTGCTTACGTGGAAATTCCTCTGCACCTTTGGTGGGTGAATTTGACGTGATGGCGGTCCGACTTGCCTTTTTGGCGCGGAACGTCAATTCTTCTGCTGTGGTCGGTTCATATAATTCACGTTGTTCGTCCTTATTGTCGAGGCATCCATCGGCTCTAGTGGTGGTTGTAATCTTGGAGCTGGATTTTTCTGGGCGAAGTTGTTTGTCCGGAACTGAGGTTCTACAGGTCTTGGGCCAGGATTATACAGCGGTGTAGTAGTTGGTTTTTGTGGATTATGTCATAATTGAGGAATAAATTGTTGTCTTGGTTGTGGTTGTGGATTTACACGTCGTGGTGGGAGAGGTGGTGGCTGTTTCACCCTCCTCATACTGTTTTGTGTAGCCATGGCGTAATGAGACCTAAAACTTTGGTTCTCAAGTTTTAGACACAGATGTAAGCTCGAGGTAATTCTACGGGTTCTCGAATACCGAGAAGCCGAGGCAAATCGCTTTTCAGACCTCTCATAAAGGTGTCCAAAGCTTTTCCTCTGTAGGTATGCATGAGCAGATTTAGCGCTTCTTCGCCAATATTCATGCTAGATATTTCGTTGAAAATGTATTATGAATTACCCTGTACCAATGATGTCATCTGGGACTCTAAAGTGCCTAGGTCTCTCTTATCTGCATAGTGCAGAGTGGGGCAACGGGTAATACAGTTCTAATTCAATGGCGTGTTATAGGATTCCAAAACGTGGTCCGCGTGACCGACAATTTTGTTCCTAATGACATTTAATATGCCGAAGTATTTTGGAGAGCCCTTTATCGAATCATAGATTTTAAATATTCTCTCCACGCTCTTCCGCCAAGAGCTAAATTCTCCGGGTTGTCCTGAGAATTCGCGTAGGCATCTTACGACATCCGGAATCTTATCAAGTTCAGCGAGATTTGCTCGTTGATCTTCGTTGAATGTTTGTTCAATACCCGCGAACTGGTCTCAATTAGGGTTGATTATCGATAATCCTCCTACCTTCAGTTTTCAGTGCTTGTGATACGATTGACGTAATCATTGAAGATAGACTTGTAAGATTCACATTTTGGGGATTTGTGGGGTTAGGAGTATCTGAATTGGGGGCGCAAATATCGTTCTGATTGACGTTAGGGACCGGGGGACGTATGAGATTATTGGGATTGGACATTGTGGGACAGTTCGAATTTTCGTAGTAAAAAATTAATAGTATAAATTTACAATTTAGATCAGAATTCTCTCAAATTATTATGACTTGAAGCAAGACTTCAGAATTATATATAAATTATAATTTATTTATTTATTTTTTCAAATTATATGTGGATTATACAATTTTTCTTCAGAATTAGATGTAAATTATAATTGTTTTCTTCACAATTTTTTATGAATTATAAAAGTTTTAACAAATCAATATTTATATAATTGGTAACAATTTCATGGTATGCATTTAATATGAGTTATTTAATTTTTATGGATTACTGCTAATCAGGGGTCTCGTTTTCTCGAACGTTTCCTTTTTTTGGCACTACTTGAGGGCCGTATATTGAATGATGGCACTGCTTGAGGGCCTTTCTCACTAGACGAACTTGATAGCTTCACCCACACTCTTGGCACTTCTTGAGTGCCTTTTACGGTGTGTTTTTCACCAGGGTTTTTCACTTCTTCACTACTTAAGGGATACTCGTCGATTTATTATTTCGCGGATGAAGTACTACATTACTCAACGCGTGATACCTATGTCCCTGCTCGAGCGCCAATTAAAATTCTTCTTGTGAATTGGGTGGATTCTAGAAACGAAATGCTCACTTTCCTTTAAGGTTTTCGCAGCTCCGTGTCGCATAGTTTTTGCAGGATTTCATAATTGTTAGCGCCAATCCAAGACAAGAAAAATTACCGCTTTTGTCCATACTCTGTTATTATTGAAAATGCTGCACCATTTGTTTTAGATATGTTTTCCATTTGTCTTCCTTTTTACATACTGAAAAAGGTTGTACTACTGCGGCTAAAGTGTCCTGGTTCACGTTTGCTTTTATCCACGTTTGATGACCCAGTAATATTATATCTTCTGCATCTACTCGCGTTGCGTAGCGAGGATATATTTTAAAGCCTGCCCATCCATATCCGATTGATTTTCTTGTCTTATTTCTGTTATTTTACATTTCTGAATTAATATTTATTAAATGGAATCCTCATCGCCCCTTTTGTGATTCAAACACCATCGACTCATACTTCACAATGACAACTTTAACCCTTCTGTTCTGTTGGGGTAATTTTATGACCCAAAATACTCAGAGGCGTTTTGTTTTAAATTCCTAAGTACTTAGTGCTCGAATTTAAACATATAATACTCTAATTTCATCAGTCAATTATTTTACTGTAATATTCCATATATAGTTTTAGGTTAGTGTACACATACGTTACGTTAGGGCCTTTTGGTGACCGTAACGTGGTAATGAGGATTGAGAATCAGAAGTAATAGACGGAGATGTTTCAGGCAATGATATTAGGAATGATAATGACAATATATAAGAGATATATGGCGATAAGATATATGGCGATATCTCTAGTATATCGAGGTAACCGTTACCCAAATGAATTTGCATTAACTTGCTAACCATTGACTTGTATGCAACCATATGACAAACGTCATCGAATACGGCATTGCAATAAAAGTACAAATACGTCTACAAGTGTTTTTTTCTTAAATCTAACTAACATTACATGGCGCAGCCGAAATATGGATTTTTATAAACCACCATCATTGTGTCTAGACGCGAGACAATAGGAAAAAGTTTAAGACTCTCTTCTTGATTTATGCAACCGCTATAAAAACAGACAAAGAGGATCAATCAATCCGAATTGCAAGACTACTAAGTTGCGCTGGAAGCGCGGCAATTGAGCTGTACGTATAACTTAACGGAAGAAGAGGCCAGGAATTATGATTCAATACTTCATAAATTCGAAGAGTATTGCAACTCAAAAACATCTAACATAGTATACAAACGTATCTGTTATGGAATATGGGACAGTGCAGGCGCAATTACTCAAGCATAGCGACTTAACTTTGGGTAAGGCAATCGAAATTTGTCGGGTGGCAGAAATAACTGGAGCGCAAATAAAAGGAATTTTAGACAAGGCGACGCGCTGTCATGTGACTTCTTCAACATCATTCTTGAGGGGATCGTGCGTAACTCACACGTCAACACCAGAGGCACGATCTTCCACAAGTCCGTTCAACTGCTAGCTTATGCGGATGACATTGACGTGATCGGCCGAACTCAGCGAGCCGTCAATGAGGCGTTTGCTAGCATCGAAGTGGAAGCGGCTAAAGTGGGACTGGTGGTAAACGACGGCAAAACTAAGTATATGCTGTCATCGAAGAAGGACGCAGAACATCGACGTCTCGGACAGAGCATCACTATGGGCAGCAGACATTTCGAGGTAGTTAAGGACTTCGTCTATCTCGGCTCCGCGGTGAATAGGGACAATAACATCAGTACCGAAATCAAGCGCAGAATCACTCTTGCCAATCGCTGTTTCTTTGGGCTTAAGAGACAATTGAGTAATAAAGCCCTCTCCCGAACGACCAAAGTAACTTTGTACAACACCTTGATCATCCCTGTCCTGCTTTACGGTCTGTTCGAGAGAAAAGTTCTGCGTGCGATTTTTGGTCCTGTTTGCGTTGATGGCATCTGGAGGAGAAGATTCAACCACGAACTGTATGGGCTGTACGGTGGCATGAACCTAGTCAAGCGTCTACGGATACAACGCTTAAGGTGGCTAGGCCATGTAGAGCGGATGGACAGCACCGCTCCGGCCCAAAGAGTCTTCGAATCCGAACCACAGGGACAACGCAACAGAGGACGTCCTAGACTGAGATGGCGCACACAAGTGGAAAAAGACCTCAACCAACTTGGAGTGCGCAACTGGAAACAGCTGGCAAGAGATCGTGCTAGTTGGAGAGGCATGTTGGTTGAGGCCCAGCTCCACCCCGGACTGTAGCGCCATCCGAAGAAGAAGAAGAGTCTCTACATTATTTTTAAAGTACCTTTCGTGTTTTTTTATTTTGTTCTTGCCGAAACTTTCAAGCCTATTTTCATATTTCATCATGGCCATAAAATGCGAGATACATCGACGTTTCAGTTCCGGAAGATTCTTCTAGTTTTGATAATAACGCAACTTAAACCATAAATACATGCAATCTGCAACGAGTCCTTTTTCATTCCGCTTCATCAGGATCTTTGTCATCTTGAGCTATTTGGCACGTTATTGATTCTATTTCGCTATTTAACAGCAATCCCAATTCTAATGCTAATCAAGTTTGTACATATGTATGTACGTGTCTTCAAATTTCGACAATTATAAAATTAAACACATCTTTACAGCCATTAGTTTTGCGAAGAAACAAAAGTTATTATAAATAATTTTTTCACATTTCTCATAAATTTTGTCAACTTGTATTAATAAATCGTTATAATAGAACTTCTACGAGACCTCATACAATGTAATTTCTACAGCCATTTTTTAAAATTTGGGATTATCCGTGCTAATTGGAAACCTATTTTAACTGTTCTTAGTAGTCGCAGTGTGACGTCATCCTGTACTGATTGTAAATATATTTTTCCGGATAAAAAATAAAAGAAACAAAATTTTAAGTTATTTTGAGTATACAATTTAGCAAATTGAGTACATGTGATTTTAAATAAAATACAGAACATATGATACACAACTGCTAATATAAATATAATTAACACCGACTCAAATACTGAATTGTTAATTATTTTACAATATAACTATAATTACCTAATTATAACCCTTTCCTTATACGAGAATAGCAAATTTTATCGACGGTAGCTCATTTCTTACTTTTTTACACTTTCACTTGTATTTTAATATCAGTTTATGTATACCAAGTCTTGCATATAAAATGAAATTTTATATGCAAGACTTGGTATTAAGTTATTAATAGCACCATTGCTTCATAGACCAAACTTAAAACTAAGCCATCGTAAAAATCGAAAACCGTCTTGCATGATTTTATTGTTAAGATGTTGTCAATCAAAATTAATATTTCGTTTTGTGTTCTTTGTTGTCTTATACGGCTTCGCAACATCTGGTCATTGACCTAGTTTTGACACCTTTCAACTGGAAAGAAAAAAAAGATTCGTTGGTCGATCTTATTTCTGACACTGATTTTTTTACATCGGCCCACCGATTTTCTATGGGATTAAAAGCCTGCGATTGCGCTGGTCACTCCATTGCATTCGTTTTTCGTTTGTACAATGCTTTTCACGACCCATTGACTTTAGAAAAGTGTAAATTTGAATATTATTATAAATAAATAAATCTTAACATTTCACTAAATAAGATTGATATATTATACCAAAAAATTTGTTTTCTAACGAAAAAGTTGAAATAAAACTTGTTCTCTCGGTGCTATATTTTTTACCGGCACTGTACATACACCTTCAAACCTCATGAAGACTTTCGCGTACGAAGCCTTAAGTTACACTATCGCAACCATAGATATTTATATAACAGATAGGTATCTACTTAAATTCCATATATAATTTCCTTATCTGATTCATGTGTTTTAAACAACAACTTATCAACTGAATCATGCATCCGGCCAGTTTATGTATAGTTTTACATATATTTTCCATAAGTATCAAATAGGTAAAGTTAATTCCAAACGTAATAATGAAGAAATCGTTCATGTGTATAGAACGAACAATTTCACTGTTACGCATCGAGTACAATTAAAAACGAAATGTCGGTAAAAGAACAAGGGGCATTATCAGTAAGAATTTATATTAAGCATGTATGGACAGCCACACATACTTACATATCTGGTTTAAGTCTTGAGTTTCCCTATATGTGCATAACCATTTAAATACTTCATTGTTTAAAGCTCATAACCTTTTTTTTATTAAACTTTCCGAAAGAAAGTAATACACAAATAAGTTTGTACATAGACTAACACTTGCAAATTTATCATCACTAACAAAATTTCTTCGAATTTCATCAGTTCAACGTATCATAATAATGTTATTGTTGTTGGATCGTATTCTCTCAAATGATTCACACTTTTTGTGAGTGAACTTTCCACAGTTCCATTGTATTTTGGCTTCTGACTTGCTTTGGTACATTAATCGATACGTTGACAAGGTAGAAACAAGTTGTTGTAGATCATTTCCCGGCATACATTTTTTATATACAGAGATAACAACAGTTATCATAGACTTCTTTATCTTATCCGCACAATTTTACTGTACTCTGTGCTCGTTCATTTGAATATTTATTTGTGAAAAAATAGTGTAGAAAATGAGTTCTATTTGGAATAATTTCTTAAAGAAAACAAAGGACAAAGAGTTACTCTCAGAAAAGCGTGATACAAAATCATTGACATCAACTAATAGTGCTGCTGTTAATGTTATAACACACAAATCGGAATATAAATCTTATTCAGAACGTTTATCTCATAAAACTGAAATAACAGTTTCAACTAATGGAGCGATAGTGCAAAAACAGGGCCTTGCATTAGTTGAGAAGTCTAAATCAAGTACAACGTCAAAATCAAATAAGAAAGAAATAATAAATGGAAGCGTTTCTGCTAGTAACAATTTTAAAATGGACGCAATTCCATTTAATGTAACAAACGAATTCCCGTATAGAAGCACCAACATGCAAATACGTAATGCGTGCGTTTTACCTCCACCTGGAAGTGCAACATCTAAAGTGTCTTATCAGTCACCATACCGTAATTCAAGTGGAGTCTCTACATTTGGGGATAGAAATTATTCGTTTGTATCCAGTCGAGCACCCATTTTAACAAACAAGACACCTACTATAATAACAACGCCAAAAGCATCAATAACTAGTTCAAAACCAACTACTTCCAGTTGGAATAATCCACCGAAATCAACAAGTTCGGTTGTAAATCAAAAGCCTCTTGCGCGTTCGGTAGCTAAGCCTATGCGAAAGCAATCACCGGGTGTTGTTTACATATTTCACAATGATAAATTCGACGGCCCTAACGAATTTCGGAACGGTAGTGCTGCGGATGTTAGCTTATTAAAAAAAACTTTTCAAACCTTTAAGACGCCAATTACTACCTACGAGAACTTAACAATCAAAGAGGTGAATAATGCTATACAGAAAAGTAAGTGTTATAAAAAAAAAATTACATTCAAGTTAAGATTAATAGTTATTCACACTTTGTGCACAGGGTTTTGTTATTATTTATGTATTTAATTTTATCATAGTAAAGCAAGTTATATATATATATTTTATATATGTAACTTGGTAAGAGTCATGACTTATCACCATTTGTAGGCGAGTCAGTGATTTACAGTTTTAGATTAATTAGGGAAGTTGCATTTAAATTGCTCAATTAAAGTTCTTCTCTAATGTTTCTAATGTTATAATAATTTGTTCATTATTTATTTTATTTATTATTATCTTCTCTCAAAATGCAGTGTCTTAACGCTTCCCATTAAGTTAAATACCTTTGCATGCACTAAAATTCAAAGAACTTTAAGAATTGGGGAACAAAACGGACTACTTTTTCCTTTACTGCCTTTTTGCAGTAAGTCGATCCCAACAATAGATCACTCTTAATATCGCATTAATTCAACTTTGCAGTTGGATTGTATGTGTTTTCATTTAAAGAAAAGTTAAATTTGTTGTACATTAAATTTGAAATTTACAGAAGTACAAGTTTATCTATTTATTTATTTATAAAAAGCATGCAATACAATATAAAATTATAAGGTAGCTAAAGAAAAGCCTCTCAAATTTGGCTGCATACTTGAACCATAATTTTTTTAAATCAATCAAACTAATTTCTCTTATCAATGGGTAATAATACTAATAATAATAATTGAGTGGCACTTTCGGCAACTTGATAGAGGTGGCGCCGTGAAAAAAATGCGAGATGTTCCGCGCAGGAATAAAGCTTGGGACCTTGGCGTGTGAGTCGAAGCACTTATACACTACGTCATAGAGACCACACCTTAGATGATACAATGTTTTAATATCACTGAATTTGTTAGTGCAAATTGCATACAATCTTACAAGAGCTTAAAGATAAATTTCGAACACAAATCAATAGTACTAGGAAGTCTGAGACAAACTCTTTTGTACTGCTAGTTTGCTTTCTAGAGGAACTTCCTTCCAAATTCGTGATAATATCAAACAAAAATATTGATTATTCTGCATGCTGTATTTTTCTGTATTTGTGTACTCCCACATATCATTCTTAGGGTGAAGAGTTGGTCGCTTGTACATACCTCTTCTTCTTCTTCTTCGGATGGCGCTACAGTCCGGGGTGGACCTGGGCCTCAACCAACATGCCTCTCCAGCTAGCACGATCTCTTACCAGCTGCTTCCAGTTGCGCACTCAAAGTTGATTGAGGTCCTTTTCCACTTGTGTGCGCCATCTAAGTCTAGGACGTCCTCTGTTGCGTTGTCCCTGTGGTTCGGATTCGAAGACTCTTCGGGCCGGAGCAGTGCTGTCCATCCGCTCTACATGGCCTAGCCATCTTAAGCGTTGTATCCGTAGACGCTTGACTAGGTTCATGCCGCCGTACAGCCTATACAGTTCGTGGTTGAATCTTCTCCTCCAGATGCCATCAACGCAAACAAGACCAAAAATCGCACGCAGAACTTTTCTTTCCAAGGGCTTCCTCATCCGCTTTTAGTAACGTCCAGGTTTCTGCGCCGTAAAGCAGGACAGGGATGATCAAGGTGTTGTACAAAGTTACCTTAGTCGTTCGGGAGAAGGCTTTATTACTCAATTGCCTCTTAAGCCCAAAGAAACAGCAATTGGCAAGAGTGATTCTGCGCTTGATTTCGGTACTGATGTTGTTGTCCCTATTCACCGCGGAGCCGAGATAGACGAAGTCCTTAACTACCTCGAAATGTCTGCTGCCCATAGTGACGCTCCGAGACGTCGATGTTCTGCGTCCTTCTTCGTGAAAGCATATACTTAGTTTTGCCCTCGTTTACCACCAGTCCCACTTTAGCCGCTTCCGCTTCGATGCTAGCAAACGCCTCATTGACGGCGCGCTGAGTTCGGCCGATCACGTCAATGTCATCCGCATAAGCTAGCAGTTGAACGGACTTGTGGAAGATCGTGCCTCTGGTGTTGACGTGTGATTTACGCACGATCCCCTCAAGAATGATGTTAAAGAAGTCCCATGATAGCGCGTCGCCTTGTCTAAATCCTTTTTTGACATCGAAGGTCTCGGTGAGTTCGCTACCGACCTTGACGGAGCAGCGAGAGTTCTCCATCGTCATCCTACACAATCTGACGAGTTTGGTAGGGATGCCAAAACTAGACATGGCACTGTATAGCTCGTCTCTATGCACGCTGTCATACGCGGCCTTGAAATCGACAAATAGATGGTGGGTGTCTCCAGGATTTGCCGCAGTGTGAAGATCTGGTCGATTGTGGACTTTCCTGGCCTGAAACCACACTGATAAGGACCTATCAGGTTGTTGACGGCGCTCACACAATACGGCAGAGAAAATCTTATATGCGATGTTAAGGAGACTGATCCCTCGGTAGTTGGCGCAGTCGAATGGGTCACCTTTCTTGTGGACCGGACATACGATGCTGAGATTCCACTCGTCGGGCATGCTTTCCTCCGACCATGTCTCACAGATGAGCTGGTGCATGCACCCAACCAGCTCATCCCCAGCCGCTTTGAACAGCTCTGCGGACAGGCCGTCCACGCCAGCAGCTTTGTTCGACTTCAGTCTCGATATTGCTATCTTGACCTCGTCGAGGTCGGGGGGACGGAATTCTTGTCCATCGTCGTCCAAATTGAGTGGAACATTCCGCCTAACAGCGGGATTTGTGTCGTCATCGCCGTTTAGGAGTCTGCAGAAATGATCCTTCCAGATTCTCAGCAAAGACTGCGACTCTACCACCAGTTGTCCATTTTGGTCCCGGCAGGCTTCAGTCCGAGGTTTGTAACCGCCAGATAACTGTTTTATCTTGCGGTAAAAATTTCGGACGTCATTACTGCCATAGCACCTCTCCATTTCCTCGACCGCGCGCTTCTCGTGCTCTTTCTTTTTTCTTCTGAGAAACCGGTTCTCTTCCCTTCTTCTCTGTTTGTAGAGCTCACAAACAGCTCTCGTCGTTCGATGCAGCGTTGCCTTGTATGCTTCCTGTTTGGCTGCATGCGCCTGCCTGCACTCGTCGTCAAACCATGGGTTCCTCTTAGGTGGTGGCGTGAAACCCAGCACATCAGTGGCGGCCTCTTTGATGGCTTCTTGACAACGTTTCCATTTGACTTCTATTGTTTGTGCAGGCAGCGTCGAACTTTGAGACAGTTTCAGGGAGAATCGATCGGTAGAGGCTCTAGCGATCGGCTGCGATTGTAGCTTTCCGACGTCAAACCGTTTTGGCCTGTCTCAACTCCGTTGCTCTCTCGATATCCGGGTTCTAAACTTGGCTACAACAAGGGAATGATCCGAGTCGATATTTGCACCTCGTAAGGTTCGGACATCGAGAATACTGGAGGAGTGTCTGACGTCGATCGCAACATGATCAATCTGGTTGACGGTTGATTGATCAGGTGATCGCCAGGTCCAGGTTTATGAATGTTAAGGTGTGGGAACCGAGTGCTGGCCACAGAGATTTCGCCCCTAGGCGAAGTCAACTAGCCTGAGTCCGTTTCTGGAGGTGTTGGCGTGCAGGCTGTGTCTTCCGATGACTTTAGCAAAGACTTCTTCTTTTCCCAACTGAGCCTTGAAATTTCCTAGAACGATCTTGGTGTCGTAGCTGAGGCATCGATCGTATGTCCTTTCTAGGAGGTGATAGAAGTCTTCTTTACTGAATCATCTTTTTCATCTTTCATCATCGTCATCTTTTTCCTCTCTCGGGGCGTGGGCGTATATGAGGCTTATATTTCCAAATTTAGCCTTGATGCGGATTGTTATGAGGCGTTCGCTTACGTGTTGGAAGCTTAAGACTTTTTGCCTAAGTCTGCCTCGAACAACAAAACCGCATCCAAATAAGCGTTTCGCCGTGGTATATGTCGCAGTTTCTCACTCTTCTCTTGCCCGGCCCATCCCACCGCATTTCCTGGATTGCGGTAATGTCTGCTTTATAGCAGTCCAGGGCCTCCGCAAGTTCATCGGCTGCACGTGGTCTGTTTAGGGACCTCACATTCCACGTACAGATCCGTAAATCATTGTCCTTTGTACGTCTGCGAGGGTCGTCAACAGTATATCCATCCGTATCCGAGGCATTCGGTTGTTGTACATACCTCTGCCGGGAAGAAAACCATAGCTCTAGAATACCTTAGTATAGACCTTATCGGGGAGCTTAAAAGAGATATCCCGCTGCAAATGTAATTGTAATTAAAAGAGATATCCCTCCGTTTTAAAAAGAGGAACAATCTACCAAGTGTCTCACCACATTCCCAGACCACCTTTCGTCTTTTATTCACACCGGCGGATTTGCCAACTTTTAGCGATTCAGTTACCAAGGTTACTACCTCCACTGTTTTACTATTCGCCTCCCCGCTCAATACTCAATAAGATCGTAACTTTCGGTTACCAAGGTTACTTCCTCCACTGTTTTACTATTCGCCTCCCCGCTCAATACTCAATAAGATCGTAACTTTTGGTGCAATGTTCGGAATTGAGCAGCTTCATTCATTCATTAGACTCCTTTGGTGATGTTGAATTTTCTTAATCTGATTCGGCTAGGATAGTTTTTTGGCTGCTCACACAGCTAATTTGCAAATTTTTTGCGCGTCAGTGTACCAATCACGAGAAACAGAGTCCCCCAAGAGAATCTAGAGAATCTATGTAGGTGATCTTTTGCTCTCTGATGGTTTCTTGAACTCCGAGTGCTATAAATCACGCAGTTCATTACTTCCCACCGGCAGCCACGCCAAGCCGCAAAACTGAATGCTGGGCACTGAACTTCTAATACGTTATTTGCGGCACCACCTCTTTCGACGGCAAATCTCACGAGTTTTTAGAATATTTTAAGACAAAGAAGAAAACATCATTCTTGCAAATTTTATCAACATGGAATTAATTTATATAGTATTAAGTGTAGAAATAATGTTCGTGTATACAAATTAATCATATTTCTGTTTATTTATTTTGCGATTTTCCATTTAGTTGAAAAAAAGGACTTTGGAAATTGCTCCTGTATAGTTATTGTTATTCTTACCCACGGAACTCGGTATGGAAACGTATATGCAAAAGATGGTAGTTATTCTATAAACGACGATGTACTTTTTCCAATTTTGAGGAATAAATCATTAATTTCGAAGCCGAAACTTTTTTTCATCCAAGCATGCAAGGGAAATATGGAACCCGACCATCTTCACAAAGATGCGGTGCCGGCAAGCGGCAGTCCCCAAGAAATATTAAAGTGTTACAGCACCTTTGAAGGTCAGTTATCGTCCCAATTGCTTAAATAAATTACATACTAATTTTTGCAATTATGATTTTTCTAGGATATGTTGCTTATCGAACGGATAAAGGGACATTTTTCATACAAGCACTATGTGAGCTCTTACAAGAAGTTGGGAAGACAACGAATATTAAAGATATTATGGATAGAGTTATAAAACGTGTTCAAGAAACCACAAGGTGAGTTTAAATATAGAGTCAGAGTACAATTGTATATTTTGTTTGATCTTAAAACATTTTTTTCAATTTCAGAAGTAAACAAATTCCTTCTTACGAAACCACCTTAACCAAACCATATATTTTTGGAGACTATATTTAAATTGTATTTACTTGCGTATTATAAGTCTGTGATTTTAACTTAATATAAAAAATGTATTATAATGTATTTTTAATTTTATCGAAATATTTTCTTATGTTAAACGAACCGTGCAAACAACCGTGACATATTGCACGTACTATAGTGTTAAATAAAAACTTTTCTTTTTTTCGATCTGCTGTTTTCTTACCTATTGGGTAAACAAAACTGACTTCTCAACGCTGTTTGTTTTTTTTTTTTTTTTTGTTTATTATCCCCTCTTATTGTTGTAAATTGGTTTGCTTAATTTCCATATGAAATAAATAAATTTACGTGTGGTACAGTTTAGAAGAAATGGGGTTCCAGCTTTTTTAGTATGCTTGTTATTATTCTCTCATGTCTTCTCGTCATTGAAAACACCACCTAAAGTCGGACGATATTTTTTCACTCGTCTAAGATAAATTACTTAAGATGAGTTGATTGGCCGCAGGGAATCAGCAACGTTAGCCTGATAAGCTGGCGTCAACTGGGGATTGATGGGGTTATAGCCACCAATATCCATATTACTTTCCGTTCTATCGCGAATATGAAAACCAAGATCAACCGAACTTACTGTTCTTACGAGAGCTAGCGTAGAGCAAGCGCTTATCAACAGTTCTTCATACCACGTGATAAATAAGTGAACATTCCTCCTCATCTTGGATTAAACCTATCCGGTTAAGATATACGAATGCTTCCGTTGGAATGTATCTACTTTGGCGTATATGCGTCGTTTGGGTAGTATGCCCCGAATATAAGCTCGTTTTCCGACGTCTTTGCTCGTGCTACATGCCTTCGAATCAGCTTTATAATGAAATTATTCACCCTTTTCACTTTGGCTTCGATATACAATGCGAATTTTTTGTACCCATATTCTGGTGTTCCGTATTTTTTGAGACAAGCACGAAGACATTGCCACTCGAACATCCATATCTTTTCCATCTGGAAAGGAGTCACGTTGAACCACACTTGACAACCATACACCGTGACTGGCCGGACCGTGAAGCAGATAACCTTAACCTTGAAATCAAGTTGGCTGCTGTAAAACAACCTTCTTCTTTTTCTTGTGGCGCTACAGTCCGGAAGGGACCTGGGCTTCAACCAATATGCCTCTCCAGCCAGCACGATCATTCGCTAGTTGCGCACTCGAAGTTAGTTGAGGTCCTTCTCCACTTGTGTGTGCCACATGGGCCGTCCTCTGTTGCGTTGTCCTAATGGCTCAGATTTAACGACTTTTCGAACCGGAGCAGTGGTGTCCATACGCTCTACATAGACTAGCCATCTTAAGCGTTGTATCCGAAGACGTTTGACCAGGCGCATGTCGCTGTACAGCCCATTGAGTTCGTCGTTAAATATTCTTCTCCAGATGCCATCAACGCACACAGGACCAAAAATCGCACACAAAACTTTTCTCTCGAAAAGACTAAGGACTTCCTCATCCGCTTTTAGTAACGTACAGGTTTCCGCGCCATAAAGTAGGACTGGGATGATCAAGGTGTTATATAAATCAAGCTTAGTCCTCAGTTCAAAGAAACAGCGATTGGCAAGAGTAATTCTGCGTTTGATTTCTGGTAGTATTGCCCCTGTTTACCGCGGAGCCGACATAGACGAAGTCCTTGACTACCTCGAAGTTTCTGCTGCCTAGTGTGACGCTCTGTCCGAGACGTCGATGTTGTGCATCCTAGCAGCATGTACTTCGTTTTGCCCTAATTGACTACCAGACCCATTTTAGCCGCTTCCGCATCAATGCCAGCAAACGCCAAATTGACGGCTAGCTGTGTTTTATTTAAATTAACTTCCAGTCGTCGCAAAATTCCTGGATCTTTTCGAAGTCACGTTGCAAAAGTATGTTAAGGACGTTAATCTCTCGCGCTTTCTGTACACGACCAACTCGTCAGCGAACGCGATCATATACTGCATGGAGCCAATATATTCACCGGTGAAAATAGTGAAAAGAGTTGGTCATTATTTATTTTGAAAAAATTAACTCGTTGCCACTTTTAAGAATAAATATTCTACTTGTCATCATGTTGAAGATCGTGTAAAGCATTAACTTAAGGAAAAGGGTTTCTAGCCAGACGGTGTCGATGCCCTTTGATTTTTGTTCCATTATATTCCGGAAACCAATTTTGACGCGGCATGTACATTACCATGCCCCGCCCTAAATCCAAATTTGTTATTCGATATTATTTTCTTGTCCTCAATCCACTGTACCAGGACTCTATTGACAATATTTTCGAAAACCTTGCTTATGCTGGGCCTTTTTTGGAAGCGAGGAATCTTTGTCCCTTTGGGTTGTACTACCGCCGTCCTCCAATTCTGTGGGTAATGTGCATTACTCAGAGCATTGTTGAACAGTATTATGTATATATGTACTGCCTCTTCGGAGAGATGACGCAGCACAATATTCGGTATTCCATCCATACCTGTCGCCTTTTTGTTACCCGGACTGTTCAAAATGTCTTTGAGATCCTCCTTCGAAGTGAGTATGGCACTAGAGCCATCTTGGGCGACGGCATTATCTGCCTTATTTTCGTTATTGAACCTGGTAAAACCAGAATTCTTAGAACGCCATTGTTGCAGTTCATTTTGAAGGAAGAAATGGTTAAGCAAGGCTCTGTTCATGTATCTCCACAATATGAATTGATGGCAATTCTAAAGTTCATCCGAATTAACCTCTATAAGTTTTTCATCTGCGACTTGATTCTCAACAGCAGTCTTCTTTTTTGCACGTGCAGTGCGTCGCCATCTGTGCTCGCTGATACTTTAGGAATCATTTTGTCCATTGTACGTTTTATCGTAGTGTTCATTTGTATGAAGTAGCTGTCAACCTCTTCGTTCGTTAGGTTTCTGTTCGAAGGTGGTATCATGTCCTTCGAACGCAGTTTTCTGCATAGAATTCTGGAGAAACGCGGCCAACAATAATTTTAAAGGTACGTTTCTAAAAATTTCTCTTAATCCACCAACTCGTTAGGGAACCGAATAACAGTGGTAAGACCACAATGATCACTGTCGTACTCAACCATCGTGAAGTAGTTCCTAATTTGTATGTTTAAGCCCCGTAACGTTAGTCGTTGGTCAATTAGCATAAGGTCAAGATAAGACCCACTTCTTGGAAAGGACAGTCTATCGGTTGCAAGCAAATTCAATTTGTCCTCAATAGAGTGCTGCGACAACCATTCAAGGAATGAATAGATTAGACACAGAACTACCCCTTTCAACTCGCCAGCTACGACAAGTTAGTTATCCTCCGAGCATAAACGAGGCTTTCGAAAGAGATTCTCTGAATCAAAGTTGGTGGACCGAGGTGCAGCCGGGGCATAGACCACTATCACGTACAATTTCCTTCCACCTTTGAGAGAAATACACGCAACACACGCTTCCAGCACACTAAAGTTCGCATCTCACCACAATACACGATCTTATGTCGAACGCCTTTTTCTAATGAAGAGAGCAACCCTACCACCTTGTGTGGAGTAGGGACGGCCCCTTCTAATAATGGAATATTATTTGTACCTGAGTGTGTGCTTCCGGTTTAGCTTAGTTTTGCTAACCATCAACACATCAGGATTATGGAAGCAAAGTCAACCTTCTTTCGCTCCTGACGAGTAAACGTCGGTTCACTGACACACAGGTACCCTGAATCTACCACTCGCGTCTCGAGCGTACTCGTTTTCGTTAAGCGCAAACACGCTACGATCTTTACGCTACGATAGTTCAGAAGGGCTTTCAATACTTTCGAGCTCCCAGAATCGGCGTATTTACTCAGAAATGGTTTCTTATCTTGTCGCGACTAAGGATGTACTTGTGCGAATTGCATTTCCATTGCTGATAGCCCACCTTTAACTCGGTAAATGTAACAAATGTCCACAGTGGCGAAAGGACTTGTGTTTGGCACCGAGCCTTTTGTCTTTTCCTTCAATTTTCTGAACATTATTTAAGGACCGAAATAAGATTTCTAGAAAATTAACAAGACACTGTTCAACCGTAATTCGAAACATTGCTTGAGTGTATGCCCATTCAAACCTCGCGAAGTGATCCTCGACGACGTACAAAAACTAAACAAGAATTCAAAATAGTTTAGAGCCTGGAGTCAAACAAGGCTGCTGGAGTGGGCGAAATCTGCGCAGCCCAACCGTTGTTGGGCTCAAGCACAAGCACATCTGTATGGTCGGAGGAAAGCATGCCAGATGAATGAGATCTCAGCGTCCTTCCAGGTCAGGTCCACAATAAAGGAGACCCCTTCGAGTGCGTCAACTATCTAAGGAATCAGCAATAACCTACAAGATCCACTTTGCCATATTGTGTGGCCGCCTGATATCATAAGTCAATAACTAGAGAGGCCAAAGACCTCTGAAATAAACCAAATCTTACATTACGGCTGACCACCTCATATTCATTGATTTTAAGGCCGCACACGACAGCGTGCATAAACATGAGTTATGCATTGGCATTCCTGACAAACTTTTCAGATTATGTTGAATCACGATCAAGAATTTTTGCTGCTCTAGGTCAGTCACCGATACATTAATTGTCAGAAAAGGTTTAAGACAAAGCAACATGTTGTCATATGGCTTCTTTCACATACTTCTTAAGAAAATCGTCATTGTTTGACATTTGAACAATTATTATTGTTTGTTATTAGAAGGTATAAGGTTAATAAAAATGGAGCGCTACACGAATGAACTACGCATTCTCATTGTGAAATTGTTTTACCAAAATGGTGAAAGTTTTGCGGCTACAGTTCGCAAATTGCGATCAATTTGGGGTTAAAGCAATGCTCCGAAAAAATAAACTGCTCAGCAAATTGGTGTTTCCAAATCCACTATGCAGCGAATTTTGACGAAAGACTTGCATCTTCATGCATACAAAGTTCAATTGACTCAGGAAGTGAAGCCAGCTGACCATGCACATCGAAGGGAGTTCGTTAATTGGGTAGTGGAGAGACAACATGAAAATGCTGATTTTGCCGATAAAATCATCTTTAGTGACGAGGTATGTCTCTAGGTACAACCCAAGAAGACTTGGATGTACTTAGAGACATATCCACCTTAACCTAAGTTTTTTATGTGAACATAGGCTAAAACTTATTTTTAAATACAGTTCTAGTGCCCTTTACTATTTACTTTACGCGCAATTTTTTTTGTATCTCGTGTTTTTATTTTTACGTCTTTTTTGTGTTGTTTTATTAATATAATTCTACTTTAATAACTACCTTAACCTATATTTGTTTGTTATTGCTTTTTCGCATTGGACTTCTTTTTCTACTGTTCGGCGTGTGACATGGAAGGTTATACTGCCTTCCCTGTCCTGTTTCAGACCTTTCGTGTCCAAAAAGAAAATCTTCAGGTTGAATAAGCCCTGAAGGTTTACCTTTTATAGTAACTTACGTTATTGTAATGTATTCCAAAGTTTAAACTGCTGAAGTCATAGCTCGAGGAATGTGACTCGGAATCAAATTAATAATGAATTTATCTATCCTGAACTACAGAGGAAAAACATACATATACTATGATTGCACTTTGAAGGCTTTCCTAGCATTTCTCACCCCCGTATCTACCACCATAAGGATACTGGGTCAACGAAATGCCACTTTTCAGACTTAATGGCCGTCCTTGTGAGCGAATTTTGTTGCAGGTTACTTTTGGTGTCGCCTGGATATCTGCACCACGGGTTTTGATAATTAGCTTACAGTCGTCGCAAAATTGTTAAATTTTATCAAAGTCGCGTTGCCACAAGGAATATATTACTTCAACTTTCAAACCTAATATGTACGCGACTACTTGTACTTTATACTTATAAGATCGATGTTAAATATTGTGGCTAACCAACCGCCCCAGTCAATGATTGTTTCTATTCTGTGTCGGTGACCACTTTGGATGCAAGATTTATGATGCCGTGTCCCGTTCTGAATGGGAATTGGTGTTCTGGTTAGCTCATTTCTCCTCAGCCCAGACTAATAACTCTCTTCTCAAAGTGACTATATTCTCGAAAGCCAGCCAGATATTTGTCGGATTGGAGGTATCTTTGACCTGTTTCGAGATGGGCTGTATCATAGATGTTTTCCTATTCGCCGGGTTGTTAAACAGGTTTGTGTATAAATCCAGCGCCTCAGAGGACAAAACAATTCTAACGTCTGAATTTTCTAATGACACGGAATCATTTTTTATTTGCAGTTATATTTTTCCTAGAAGTCCTATTGATTTATATAAATTACATCTTTATAATTGTTCCAATATTTTTGAAAATTTATCTTATTCGCAACATGTTTTATACGCAGGAGAATTTAATATAGGTGACATCGTATACCAAACGGATTGTGATGATCAACGCAGCCCTACTAATGTGAAGGCGGAAACTAAAACATATTTAACTGTATTTTTTAGCTAATATAACTTCTTGAAATTTAATCATTTTTTAAAGGAACTCGAACGTATACTTAATTTTGTATTCCTCGATAATGAAGCTTATATAATGCTCGAGAAATCAGAGGCACCAATGTTTCAGAATTCCGTCCACCAATACGGCTTAAGTGCAACAGTAAATTTTAATTGTTATTCTAAATCGTATGAGCTAAGCATTAAGCATGAAATTAAATTCAATTGTAAAAATGCGAACTTTATTGGACAGATGTATTAAAATTTCCTGACTAAAAAGAAAATTACAGATCTTTTAACAACGCAATAAATTCTTCATTAGACCGATATATCCCTAAGAAATAAATTTTTTGAAACTTGAATCCGATATGGTTTAATAGAAGGCTATCACGACTAAGAACTCAAAAACACAAAGCTTTTAAAAGATTTAAGAGCAACCCTAATGATCAAGACCTTCGAGTTATATACATGAGACTTCAGAAAAATTTCGATTATCTCTATCGCTTTCAGAATCGTCCGTATTTTCTTACTACAGAATCAAATATAAGACGCAATAGTAAATAATTTTTGAGTTACATTCACTCCAGTCGCAAATCAAACGGAATTCCTAATTCTATGAACTATTTCGGCGTGACGTCCAATTGTTTGTCAATGACCTGTAAGATGTTTGTTCAAGATATATCACAAACATCTGAATTTTCTCCCTTCAAATTGAATCTTCCGACGTTCTTAAGTCTCTAACTCAAATAGGCAGTGAAACATCAACAGGCCAAGAGGGACTCTCCGAGTTCTGCAACTTATAATTAAATATAATAAATATAATAATTTTAAATAATAATTATAAATATAATAATATATATAATAAATATATAATAAAGGGTGATTTTTAAAAGCTAAAGAAAAGTCTTTCAAAAAAAAACCCATAAAATTCAGAAAAGTGCATGAAATCTTTATTCGAATCGATAGTACGGTCCATATAATATTATGTTTGAAGATAATTTCGTGCAAATGTTGACCTTGACTACGCCTCAAATGGTCCATCCGCTTAGTCCAATCTTGGCATACTCTTTCCAACATTTCGGCCGGTATCTCAAGAATAAATGCTTCAATGTTGTCTTTCAATGCGTCAATTGAAGCAGGCTTGTCTGTGTAGACATGAGCTTTAACATAGCTCCACAACAAATAGTCTAAAGGCGTTAAGTTGCATGACCTAGGTGACCAATTGACCGGACCCGAGCGTGAAATGTTCGTCATCACCGAACTCGCCTCTCAATAAATCCATTGTTGCGCGGGTTACGTTAGTACACTCACCTCAAAACACATAGATACAAGATACGAAGTCAGCATTAATGGGCAATTGACTTCCGTTAATGCAGCAACGAGTGCCATGAACTTCGTTTTGCTGGTATGATAACGAAGTCAAGAAATTCATTGAGCTGACTCGGTAAATATGTAAGTAGAATTAAGTAGGTCATAGATATTAATGCTGGGTAGGTTAAGAATATTTTGATGAATAAAAATCAGTCTTAAAACCACTTCCCTTCAGAAACATCTCACTAATTTAAAACTAATTCTTCAGGCTCTGCAAGAAGCTGGACTTAAAATTCAAGTACAAAAATACAAATGTTTGTCAAAAGAAACTGAATATTTGGAACACATCCTTAGCCCGGAAGGTGTCAAGCCAAACCCAGATAAAATACGTATAATTCGTAATCTTAAGCTCCCTACAACCCAAAAACAAATTAAGTCATTTCTAGGCTTAAGCGGGTACTATAGAAAATTCATTAAAGATTACGCAAAGGTTGCTTACCCCATGGTAAGATATTTGAAACAGGGCTCAAAAGTCAACATTAATGATCCAAACTATATATCGGCCTTCGAAAAATTAAAAGAAATCATTTCTGACTATGCTATACTTAAATATCCCGATTTCTAAAAACGCTTCAAGCTTGTCACCGATGCAAGTAATTTCGCATTGGGGGCAGCATTAATTCAGGACGGGCATCCCATTTCATTCGCGTCTCGTACACTCAACGATAACGAAAAACATTATTTCACTATTGAAAACGAATTGCTTGCAACAATATGGGCAGTTAAATACTTTCGACTATACCTTTTTGGGAGAGAGTTCGATTTATGCACAGATCATCAACACATTAAGTGTTTGCACACAAAGCATATAGGAAAAGACATAAATCCGAGACTTCAACGCTGGATCCTTCAACTAGGAGAATATAACGCAAAAATAGAAAATATATTCGGCAATAAACGAATTTTCATGCAAAAGACAAACATACCTAATAATGTTCTCGATATAGTTCGAAGACATATCAGTACATTAAAAGTAGGAGTGTATTCAGAATTGAACGATTCTCCTTACCACCAGGTGCAACAAAAGTTGCTAGATCTATTTCCTGCTAATTCTATGGTTAAATTCGTAAAATGTCGTTATTTTGCGAAAGATATTTCAAATAATGAAAAAGCCATAAAGCAGATTTCCCTTTACCACAAAAATGAAACTGGTCATTCTGGAATCACTGCCAATTATTAGCGGCTAAAGCACAAAAAAAGATCTTAAAAATCTAATTAATAAGGTCGTTAACAATTGTGATGCGAAATACGACAGGAGGCCTATTAGGAAAACGTACAAATTGACCGAAACGCCAACCAATATAAATGAAGTCGTTCATGTAGACACTTATGTCAATTCCAAGCACTCATCTATTAATTTCATAGATAAATTCTCAAAACATGTGGTAAGCCTTTATTAACAAGATAGAAATAGTAGAACATTGATAAAAAAAAATACGTTTATATATCTCTATCAAGGGAAAAATGAAGAAAATTGTATGCGACAAAGAATTCAATAACGCAAACTTAAGGAAATTTTTCCGAGAAGAAAACATTGAATTTAATTTTGTGAAACCAAATAGCCATACTAGCAATGCAGATGCGTAACGCTTGAACAATACCCTTACAGAACGAATACGGGTTTTGAACTTAGAAAACAAGATACCGATTAGGGAGCAAATGGTAAAGACAGTCGAGCTGTATAATTCTTCCCTTCAATCTTCTATTAAAGCTACACCACTCGAAGTAGAAAACAAATTAATTAATAGAGATACAGTAGCCGACAGAATTAATAAAACCAAAAGAAACGCAATAACAAAGCGCAATAAAAACCGAGAAGTATACATCGAAAATCGACAGCAAGGATTTATTAAAAACTATGTTAGTGTTAGGCATAAAGAACAGCCAAAGCTTAGGAAATATTCCTTAGTAATGTACGTGAGTACAATATAAAATTTGCAGGTGATGCTGTTTTTAGGTGGCTGGGTGATGTGGGAACAGGGTAGGCACTGATTGGTATCAACCTGGCGATGCCCAGCTGTTGTAACTGTTTCCCACACATCAACTGTGCTTATAGTCTATCCGCGTCGGTAGCCACCGGATACTGGTTGCTGTTCATCCGAACTCAACTTGCTAAACCTATAAGTGCGACCTCCGTCCAAGAGGTATAAAAAAGGGCCCGGTCCTCCAGGTTGGGGGTGTGCGTCGGGGTAACTGCCCGGCCACATTAAAAAGAACTAGTCACGAACCGACCGAATGCCTCGGATACGGATGGATACACTGTTGACGACCCCCGCAAACGAACAAAGGACAATGATTTACGGATCTGCACGTGGAATGTGAGGTCCCTAAACAGACCACATGTAGCCGATGAACTTGCGGAGGCCCTGGACTGCTATAAAGCAGACATTACCGCAATCCAGGAAATGCGGTGGGATGGGCCGAGCAAGAGAAGAGTGAATAACTGCGACATATACCACGGCGACTGCTACAGGGAGAGAGGGAAACGCTTATTTGGATGCGGTTTTGTTGTTCGAGGCAGACTTAGGCAAAAAGTCTTAAGCTTCCAATACATAAGCGAACGCCTCATAACAATCCGCATCAGGGCTAAATTCGGAAATATAAGCCTCATATGCGCCCACGCCCCGACAGAGGAAAAAGATGACAGCAGTAAAGAAGACTTCTATCACCTCCTAGAAAGGACATACGATCGATGCCCCAGCTACGACACCAAGATCGTTCTAGGAGATTTCAACGCTCAGCTGGGAAGAGAAGAAGTCTTTGCTAAAGTCATCGGAAGACACAGCCTGCACGCCAATACCTCCGGAAACGGACTCAGGCTAGTTGACTTCGCCTCGGGACGAAATCTCTCTGTAGCCAGCACGCGGTTCCCACGCCTTAACATTCATAAAGGGACCTGGCGAACACCTGATCAATCAACCGTCAACCAGATTGATCATGTTGCGATCGACGTCAGACACTCCTCCAGTATTCTCGATGTCCGAACCTTCCGAGGTGCAAACATCGACTCGGATCACTTCCTTGTTGTAGCCAAGGTAAGAACTCGGATAACGGCTACAATCGCAGCCGATCGCTAGAGCCTTTACCGATCGATTCTCCCTGAAACTGTCTCAAAGTTCGACGCTGCCTGCACAAACAATAGAAGACAAATGGAAACGTTGTCAAGAAGCCATCAAAGAGGCCGCCACTGATGTGCTGGGTTTCACGCCACCACCTAAGAGGAACCCATGGTTTGACGACGAGTGCAGGCAGGCGCATGCAGCCAAACAGGAAGCTTACAAGGCAACGCTGCATCGAACGACGAGAGCTGTTTGTGAGCTCTACAAACAGAGAAGAAGGGAAGAGAACCGGCTTCTCAGAAGAAAAAAGAAAGAGCACGAGAAGCGCGCGGTCGAGGAAATGGAGAGGTGCTATGGCAGTAATGACGTCCGAAATTTTTACCGCAAGATAAAACAGTTATCTGGCGGTTACAAACCTCGGACTGAAGCCTGCCGGGACCAAAATGGACAACTGGTGGTAGAGTCGCAGTCTTTGCTGAGAATCTGGAAGGATCATTTCTGCAGACTCCTAAACGGCGATGACGACACAAATCCCGCTGTTAGGCGGAATGTTCCACTCAATTTGGACGACGATGGACAAGAATTCCGTCCCCCCGACCTCGACGAGGTCAAGATAGCAATATCGAGACTGAAGTCGAACAAAGCTGCTGGCGCGGACGGACTGTCCGCAGAGCTGTTCAAAGCGGCTGGGGATGAGCTGGTTGGGTGCATGCACCAGCTCATCTGTGAGATATGGTCGGAGGAAAGCATGCCCGACGAGTGGAATCTCAGCATAGTATGCCCGGTCCACAAGAAAGGAGACCCCTTCGACTGCGCCAACTATCGGGGGATCAGTCTCCTTAATATCGCATATAAGATTTTCTCTGCCGTATTGTGTGAGCGCCTGAAACCGTTCGTCAAAAACCTGATAGGTCCTTATCAGTGTGGTTTCAGGCCAGGAAAGTCCACAATCGACCAGATCTTCACACTGCGGCAAATCCTGGAGAAGTCCCAAGAAGTACAAATCGACACCCACCATCTATTTGTCGATTTCAAGGCCGCGTATGACAGCGTGCATAGAGACGAGCTATACAGTGCCATGTCTAGTTTTGGCATCCCTACCAAACTCGTCAGATTGTGTAGGATGACGATGGAGAACTCTCGCTGCTCCGTCAAGGTCGGTAGCGAACTCACCGAAACCTTCGATGTCAAAAAAGGATTTAGACAAGGCGACGCGCTGTCATGCGACTTCTTTAACATCATTTTTGAGGGGATCGTGCGTAACTCACACGTCAACACCAGAGGCACGATCTTCCACAAGTCCGTTCAACTGCTAGCTTATGCGGATGACATTAACGTGATCGGCCGAACTCAACGAGCCTTCAATGAGGCGTTTGCTAGCATCGAAGCGGAAGCGGCTAAAGTGGGACTGGTAATAAACGAGGGCAAAACTAAGTATATTCTGTCATCGAAGAAGGACGCAGAACATCGACGTCTCGGACAGAGCGTCACTATGGGCAGCAGACATTTCGAGGTAGTTAAGGACTTCGTCTATCTCGGCTCCGCGGTGAATAGGGACAATAACATTGGTACTGATATCAAACGCAGAATCACTCTTGCCAATTGCTGTTTCTTTGGGCTTAAGAGGCAATTGAGTAATAAAGCCCTCTCCCGAACGACCAAAGTAACTTTGTACAACACCTTGATCATCCCTGTCCTGCTTTACGGCGCAGAAACCTGGACGTTACTAAAAGCGGATGAGGAAGCCCTTGGTCTGTTCGAGAGAAAAGTTCTGCGTGCGATTTTTGGTCCTGTTTGCGTTGATGGCATCTGGAGGAGAAGATTCAACCACGAACTGTATGGGCTGTACGGCGGCATGAACCTAGTCAAGCGTCTACGGATACAACGCTTAAGGTGGCTAGGCCATGTAGAGCGGATGGACAGCACTGCTCCGGCCCGAAGAGTCTTCGAATCCGAACCACAGGGACAACGCAACAGAGGACGTCCCAGACTGAGATGGCGCACACAAGTGGAAAAGGACCTCAACCAACTTGGAGTGCGCAATTGGAAGCAGCTGGCAAAAGATCGTGCTAGCTGGAGAGGCATGCTGGTTGAGGCCCAGGTCCACCCCGGACTGTAGCGCCATCTGAAGAAGAAGAAGATGCTGTTTTGCCTAATCCTGCTAGCATTTGTTCCAATGACGTCTCAAATTCTGAGAATTGAGCAAATTGATTCAAACGTAGGATTTGCTGAGTTAAATATGGGTAATTCCAATCCCAACAAGACACAGCATTGAATTAGAAGTTGAGTTCGAATTTTTAATCGAGATTGAAAAAGTGCCCAACAAATTTGAAGAAAACTTGCCTATGCAGGAGTTGAAGAGGAGCAAAAATTGTATTTTCAGGAAAAATACCTTAGAACAAATTATTGAAATCGACAGTGCGAGGGTAATACCAAAAATCATGAATAATACACCATTTCACGGTACTGGCGATAAAAGAAATTTTACACTTACCGGAAATCACTTGATTTCCTTCAATAATTGCACCATCTTTATCAAAACCACCACGGTTTTCAATAAAATATCATAATACAAAGATACTTTTTTCTTGTTTAAGACAAATAACACCTTTCAATTTGTTAATAAGATTACTATTGAGGATATTATTTTGAAACAAGAGGAAAACATCAAAGCCATTGGCGAGTTAAAGTTCCATAAAACTATACATTACAGTTTCCTAAGTAGTATGTTTATTCTTTTGTCATAATAACTGTATTACTAATAATTGGGTTAATGGAAAAAAAAACAAAAAAAGTGAACATCCTAAGCCAAAATATTGTCAATACAAATAAAAATGTTGGTAAAATTCTTAATATTTATGTATTAAAAGAAAAATATAGTTTGAAGGATTGTTAAGTAAGTTAATAAATTACCAAAGTAAATAAAACCTAATTATTGAGATTCGGGAGTATCTCAAGCTAGCGGGGGTAGTGTTACGTTAGTGCACTCACCTAAAAACACATAGATATAAGATTCGAAGTCAGCATTAATGGGCAATTGACTTCCGTTAATGCAGCAACGAGTGCCATGAACTTCGTTTTGCTGGTATGATAACGAAGTCAAGAAATTCATTGAGCTGACTCGGTAAATATGTAAGTAGAATTAAGTAGGTCATAGATATTAATGCAGGGTATGTTAAGAATATTTTGATGAATAAATATCGGTCTTAAGACCACACGCAAACGTATTTGACTATGCTGTGTGGCATGTGGTACCGTCTTGTTGAAACCACATGTCATGCAAGTCAAGCTCTTGCATTTTGGGCAAAAAAAGTTGGATATCATCTCACTGTAGCACTCACTATTCACAGTTACGTTACGATTCGCATCATCTTTGAAGAAATACGGTCCAATGATGCCACCAGCCAATTAACCGCGCCAAACTGTGACTTTTTCTGGATGCATTGGTAGCTCTTGCAATGCTTCTGGCTGATATTCACTCCAAAATCGACAGTTCTGCTTATTTACGCATCGATGGAACCAAAAATGAACTGACCATAAAATGGAAGAAGCACGCGATGAACAGAGCACGATTCATGGTTAAATTATAGACAGACTGAAGATGTTTGACAATGAAGCAAAACACGAAACGTGCGTGCAAAAAAAATTTTTTTTTCATTAACCCAATGTCCTTAGACACTAAGTAATTGTTTATAGAGTATTTAAGGGATACATTTAGTTTTAAGACCTCTATCTTATAAAGCTTTGATTTAATTACATACTTGTAAATACATTAATTTTGACAAATATATACAAACATGAAGGCAATACATTATATACAAATTAATAGAATATTTATTGCGAATATGCTTTACGTTAAATAATTTACAGTCTATATGGCTTGGAGGTCAACTGGTCTGCGTCTATTTAGTCGTCTTCTTGTGTTAGGTTCTTGATGAGGCAGGTTTCGAATTTCGTTGTTTGGGTGGTTTGTTATTGATATTTAATGTTTTACGCTGAATCTTTTTATTTCGTCTCTGACACTGGGTATCTTTAGGTCACGGTGTATGTCTTCGTTGGATATATACCAGGGGGCATTGACAATCGTTATTAGTATTTTTGATTGGAGTCGCTGAATAATGTCAATATTTGATTTGGCGGCTGCTCCCCATATTTGAATGCCATAAGTCCATATTGGTTTAATTGTTGTCTTGTATAACAAAAGTTTATTTTGTATTGAAAGTTTTGAATTTCTTCCTAGGAGCCAGTAGAGTTGTCTAAATTTGTTTTTAATTTGGTTGCGTTTTTGGATTATATGCGGCTTCCATGCCAGTTTAATATCTAGTACTATGCCTAGATATTTCGCAGAATTGTCAAGACTAACTTCCTTGTCATTAAGGGTGATAATTTGATGTTGGACGTTCCTTTTTGTTGTGTATACGACCTGAATAGTTTTTTCTTCGTTTATTGTTATCCCACATTTATGGAACCAGTCGATTGTTTCATTCAGTATACGTCTAACTTGGTTGGTGGCTGTTTGAAGGCAGGAATGTGAGGAGAGTATCACTGTGTCATCTGCGAATGTTGCTATCATGGATTCCTGTGTTATAGTCTTGGGTAGAAGAGGTACAGGATAGGTCCCAGTACGCTGCCTTGGGGTACACCTGAGTCAATTTCACGTAAGTCCGAGTGTTTGTCATTGTATTGCATATAGAAGCACCGCTTGTCCAGGTAACTTTTAAGGAGTTGATAGAAGTCCGGAAGCATTGCTTTGAGTTTGAGTAATAGTCCTTTGTGCCATACACTGTCGAATGCCTTGGCGACGTCGAGGTAGACTGCGACACAATATTTTTTATTGTCCAGATCGTTTAGTATTTTGTTTGAAACTCTATGCACCTGTTGTATTTTCGAATGCTGTTGTCTAAAACCAAATTGGTGGTCTGGGATAAGATGTTTTTGCCTTAAGGTCACGTTGATACGGTCAAGTAGAAGCTTCTCGAATATTTTGGAGATAATCGGCAAAAGACTTATTGGTCGATATGATGATGTTTTTGTAGCATCTTTGCCTGGTTTGGGAATTGGAATTATTTTGGAAACTTTCCATACTTTTGGGAAATAACTTAGTCTAAGTATTGAATTGAAGACGTTTCTAATATAGGTTATGGCTATGTCAGGTAATTGCTTTAATATTTGTCCAGTTATCAGGTCGTATCCGGGAGATTTTTTGTTCTTTAGTTTATTTATCTTTTATTGATTTGTTGTAATTCGCCTTGTCCGTCGGTGCTCTGCTACGTTGCCATATTTTTCGTAGTCTTCGTTTTTCTTTGTTTTTTTTTTTTATATTTCGGTGTAAAAGGTGGTAATTGATGAGGTTTAATATCAGGCGTGGATTTTGTTGCAGCTAAGTGTATTATGTCATTCAAGTATATTAGAGCGCTTTCGATGTTTTGGGGCGATTTGAGAGGAATATTTTGGTCAAGTTTCTCGTCAATTACCTCTCGAAAAGATTCCCAGTCCGTTTTGTGGTTAGTTAGGTGTGGATAATAAAGTTTATCCTTAACTATTGTGGAGTATTCGACTATGATGGGAGAGTGGTCAGATGAAAGGTCAAGGCAAGAATTAATAGTCAAATGATTGTAATTAATGTTCTTGGTTATGCAGAAGTCAACAAGGTCTGGTTTTTTCTTTCTGTCAGTAGGCCAGTAAGTGGGCTCTCAAGTGCTTATGAACTTGCATTTGTTAATATTTAGTGCGTTCATAAGATTTTTCCTTTTATGTTAGTAAATCTTGAACCCAATTCAGTGTGTTTTGCGTTAAAATCTCCCCCCGCAATGAAGCGGGGGCCCAGTGATTGAACTAATTGTGTGCTTTGGTGGGGAGTATAGTGCAGATATTACGATTGGTCCGTGTGCGTCTTCAATTTGAATATTGGTAGCTTGAATGTAGTCTTTTGCATAGTCTTCTAGTATGCTACATTTGATTTTTTGTCGAATTATTATTCCTGAGCCTGCATGTGCACGTCCGCTGGGATGATTAGTGTAATAAACGTTATATTTAGGTATTTTTAAGTAGCTTTTGTTAGTAAAATGTGTTTCGGAGATTAAAGCGATGTCTATAGAGTTGTCATTTATAAATTTTTCTGTTTCCAGGGCATGTTGATTGATTCCGTTTGCATTCCATACGACTATTTTAAGATTCATACTATTGTCCATTTAGTTTAGTCATTAGTAAGGTTAAGATATTCATCATATTAGATATTTGCGTTATAAGCTGCTTCATCATGTTCTTTATTTCGGAGTGATCGTTAACGGATTTCGTTTCGTTTGGTTGAGTTTTGTCCTGAGGGTTCGTTTTATTTTTTAATGTTTCTGCGAATGTTGTCGAGGGGTTAATTCTGCTTTCAGCTGGTTTTTGAATTAATTTGTCTGAAGTCGTTGTTTTTTGTTCTATTATTTTCATCCTTAAGACAGGGAACCGTTGAATTTTGAGTGATTTGTAAATTTCACAGCCTTTATAGTTTGCTGTATGAGGTTCACCACATAGTGCACATTTTATTTTAATGCTGTCTGGTTCAAGGGTACATTCAGTAGTCTTATGTCCTCCGGTGCATTTTACACAAGTGGGTTCGAGTGTACAGAAATTTTTGGTGTGCCCGATATTTTGCAGTGCAACAGGTTTGTTATGTTATAAATGTCTTTGTTGTTATTGCTTGTCTCAATTTCGGTAGCGAAGAGTGGTAAGGGTTTTGGATCCTCTTTGTAGTATGTTGTGGATATTTGTTACGTTATGACCGTGCTTGGCTAATTCCATTTTGATTTCGTCTTGGTCCGTTGAGTGATGCATATTCCGGAGTATCACACGAAAGCCTCGTTGTTCCTTGGGTGTAGTAATGAGTGCGTTTGAGTTGTAGTACTTTGATTATATTTGTGTATGTAACTGAGTCTATTGGTTGTATTTTAATTTCGTCGTTTGGTAAAACTTTTAGTACATATGAGTCTTTTCCTGTTGTCGTGTTAAGGGCATTGATAAGGACGTGTATATACTTAACGCCTTGGACATATATTGGAGGGGGCTTGGGTGTGGTTGTCTTCAATTCTTTTTTACTCTCATTTGCCTTTGGGTTCATCGCATTCATCGGATTCATCATCAGTTGATAGTAAGTAAGATAATCGATTTTGTGACTTTTCAGGGGACTTGGACCAGTAATTTTTTAGGGTGTTTTGTTGTTTTGTTTTTTTGGCTTTACTTTGTTTACTTTTTTCGGGAGAGGTTCTGGTTCTTTTGGTTTGCGCTATGTATGGGCTAGTGGCTCAGTTGTAATTTTTGGTCACAATAGGCTTATTTACCATCGGAAGGGTCACGGTTTTGTTATAAGTAGATGCTACAGATGTTTGACAATGAAACAAAACACGAAACATGCGTGCCAAAAACAACAATCATCACTCAACTTTAAGATACGAGGGCTGTCTGATAAATAACCGACTTGAAGCTAACTTGAAGCTAGCGGCACAAGTGAAAAAAAAGTTTCTACTTCAAATTGTGCATATTATAATAGCTACTCGCCAAAATTTCAGAAATTTATCTTGCACCATTATCTGTTGACAGTCGTTTTTGTGAGTGTATTTCGGTGATTCCCCCAAAATGGAAAAAATTGAATATCAAGCTGTAATTAAATTTTTATTTTTGAAAGGCAATACGCCTTCACAAATCAAAGATGAGTTGGACTCTGTTTATAGTGACTCTGCACCATCGTTTACCACCGTAAAATTTGAATTTAAATGTGGTCGCAGGAGCTTGGAAGATGATGAACGTCCTGGGCGTCCAAAAACTGTAACCACTAACGATAACATCGCTAAAGTTCATCAATTGGTACTAGACGACCGCCGGATTAAAGTTAGAGAAATAGCTGGGATTATGAAGATGTCAAAAGAACGTGTTTGCCATATATTAAACCAAGATTTGGGCATGAGAAAGCTGTCCGCGCGTTGGGTGCCGCGTTTGCTTACGCTACACCACAAACGTGCGCGCATGAACATTTCCAGCGCTCTGTTGGCTCAGTTTAGAGGCAATAAAACAAAACTTTTGGCGCCGATTGATAACTGTAGACGAAAAAAAAATAAAAATTTGAAAAAGTCGCGTGCATCATGGCTAGGTCGGTTATTTACCAGACAGGCCTCGTATTGATGTTTTTTGCAATTCAACAGTAAAGATGATTGACCTCTGGTTGCCTGCCACCTTTATATTACATTTTGTCTGTATTTAAATACATTACAATTGAAATTTCTTAAGAGCAGAATAATTTATTTGGCTGGTACAAACATTTTGGTTTTCTAATTTTAAAAATAGGTTAAGTACATGAGGCACTTATAAGTTTAAAAAAGGAGTGCATAAAACACTTATAATAATAATAATTGATTGGCACTACAGCCCACAAGGGACCAGGGCCTAGCTTCTACAACAACTACTCGTGTAGTGCGTGCTTTCACGAGAAGAAGAGGCCTACAGTTTTTTGCCGACTCCGAACGGCGAGATTTTTGAGAAGCTTATTTTTTGAGTGTTGTCACCAACTCGTGCCATGAAAAAAATGCGAAGTGTCCGTCCGGGAATCGAACCTAGTCTTTCTGCATGGCGGTCGACGCTCTTACCACTGCGCCACGGCATAAGATAGCCTATGTTTAAAAAAGGGCCTATGTTTAATTTTTTCTCGGTCGGTGCCATGAGATGCATGGCATCAAGGCTGGCTTCCATACAGGATAATGTACTAGTGGTAGATGGGTGTTCACTTCCTTGTAAAGAATTTTGTATGGACCTGTTTTGTTGAATGAGAGATGATATTTGGTAGTCAAGAGTGATCCCTTCTATTGGTACAAAGCACCTTTATATAATTGCCCAGTCATGAAGAGTATTATACGACTCCAGCTCAACATGCCTTGCCAGTGACTTAAAAAAATAAAAAAATAAAATATAATAAAAATAAAAAAAGGTGCATCACGGCGAAATGTCACTATATGTCAAGTATATACATAACGCATATGCCCTGGTGCACGCGTTCGTATTGTGCTACGGACATAGTTTAAGGTAGAATTTGATTTACTCTATGTTAGGCTAAGTTATTTAAGGGTAGATTAAGTTAGTTTTAGAAAAAAAAACTGAGATCATACAGCCAAGTTTTTTTTTAAAGTTTTCTTGGTCTATAATATAATATAATGTAAGTTAATTTTAAGATTTAAATCGAAAAAAAATTCGGACGCCGAGAAGATACTGAATTAAAATAAACAAAAATTGCAAAACAAAAAAAAAACTTTATTCCTTATAACGTTCATAATTTATACAACTCGAATAACATGAGAAGTACACGGAACGAATAGAAATTGAGGACTCTCTTCTGGTTTCTCCATATCAACTCTTATGTCCGTTGTAATCTCTAAAAGAAATGGACATTTTGGAAAGGGAAGGGAGGTTGAAGTCAAAAAATCTTCCTTTGTTTCACTCTTTATTTGTAATTGTTCACTGACCTAAGACTAGCTTTACGTTTTTGTTTTTCTTGTTTTTTAGCTGTATTTTTTTCAATTAATTTAAAAATTAATATAATTCAAAGTTTTATCAATTAATGTAACTAAATATATACTGTAATAATAAGCAGTATTACTATGCTGGTGAAGGGGATGCAGTTCCTGTTTGTTCGGTTGTTTCCGGTGACTTGGGATCCTTCGCAAGGTTTTAACGCACTTGCTACCGTATTGGTGGACCTGAAACGGAAAGGGGTAAAAATATCCCTCACTGCGTTTGGTAGACTTATATACTGGATTTTATCAAATTTTTATACAGCACATTTTCACTTGTAACACTGCGAGCTTACTTAAGTTTGCTTAGAATTTTTAAGCTTACTTCACCTTTGTTACTTAGCGACGTAATCTTTCCGAAACTAGTTTCTATTCGAGCGCCAATTTACTTAGAACTACAGCAATTCACATTTGCCAGCCAGATTGTATCTGGAGTCCCATTACATCCAGAGCGTCACAGGAATTAAATGGTGCATTTCGTCCCTTCACATTCTCCCTGTAGATAAGTTGTCAGCAGCTTGTGTCTTATGTTAAAGCGGTAGAATGTTCTCACTTAGGTTACGTCCTCTAGTTCGCATGCTTGTCGTTAACTATTTGCATACAGATTATATTTTTATATTACTACGGCTCCTGTGGTTACACTGGTTACACTTTTTCTCTTTCTTCTCCTTTCAATGAATACTTATTTGTTAATGACTGTGGACTAGAAATGTTTGTGGCTGTTTTTTATTTAAAAATGATCATATATTTTTAAGCCCCTGTATCAGAAAAGTATGGGTCCTGACGTGTATTACGATTTCTATTTTAATGACACCCGTACCACCGCAAATGTCCCTATGCTAGTAATCCTTAAAATTGCAAATATTTAGGCAATTTTCGATTTTTTAGAATATAATATTGATATGCAGATATGCAAATCTGCTCAAGCTATGCTATACAATGTCCAAAATGTGGAAAGAATAGATCATAAGCATATTTCCAAAGAATGAGAGAACAAATTTTATCAAAATTTTTCCGACAAGTGCATAAACCAACATGAGTAGACCCAAAAGGGAAAATTTGCGTGTTGCATCAGATGGATGCATAAACATTAAGTATAAGATTCTTAATATAATTTATCTGCACAACGCAATCACTACTTTACTTTTATTATTTTCTCCCAATTCGAATCAATTATTTACAAGTTTTGCATTAAGCTCATTCGTACGCTATGGTCGTTGACTTTATTACAATGGTCACGGCAAAATAAATTCATGAAATATCATTAACAAACATCAATTCAAAAAGATGATCACAGAGACCTATAGAATTATCAATTTTGTGAATGAATTTGTGAACAAAATTGACAACAACAAGTGGTTAAAACAATAATGTAAATTATATAAAAAATAAAATATGCTAATTTATATTTGAGATATTAGTTTGTCTCTACAGTATAAGCTGCTGGGAATTAGTTTATATGTATATGTTCGTTACGTCACACACTTTTAGAAAAGCTTTTGGGCATATTTTTCCTCTATAACTCAAATGATCAACCGCATGTGCCCGGGTGTCAGAGCTTTGCTTTTCACTAAAAAAAATTGTGTGCACCCTGTTGTTTCGACACAACTTTATGTATCTAGTTCTTAATTATATTTAACAATTATTACAATGTTAATTTTCAATACTCGGTATTTTTATTTTTTACACATAAATTCGTAGCAGTCACATTCTGTATTTATGTCACAGTCTGCTTTTATAATTTTGGTTATTTATATCACGTACGTATACACGCGTGGTACATTCTCGGCACATTTATTTGGAAGTCGACAGCTGTTTTGCTCTTGAATTTGATTGACTTCTCTTAATAACAAATATTTTATGCCCTCTTGTTCGTTTCTGTTATACGGTCTACATAGTGTATAATAAGTGATCAGCAACCGCAGCAGAGTTTGTTGATGTGAAATAGTTTGCAATGCGTGATCAATAATCTTTCTTTCAATAAATGTAGAAAATATAATTAAATTGCGTAATTGGTAAACATTTTATAAGTCGTAGAAACTAAGTGCATAAAAAGAAAATGTCTATGTCAGATCTAGGGATAAGTGCAGGTTTTATGGTCGGCTGCTGCGCTGCATCACATTTAGCTCGCAAATTAACATATAACGTTTTTAATGACGGTATCGTACCGATTCTAATTAAAGAAGCAATAGCAGCTGCAGAACTTTGTGCTTGTGGATTTGAGCTAGGCATAGGTATGTTCTTATGCTCTTTTTTAAGTTATGCATTTTATTATATTTTACATTACAGTCGCAGAACATTATGGGCTTGCAGCATACGCAGTTTGTCTCTTTGCACTTTCGATTTGGTGGAATCAAACCTGGACTGATGTGTCAGCTTGTCCATATACACATATGGAAGAGTGGGTCGAAGGATGTATGTCATTACGAGAAGTGTTTTTACGTACTTGGGCTGAATTGATGGGTGGATGCTGTGTATATAGAATTGTACAAGTTTTTTGGTACTTCGAATTGGCGGACACCCATAAGGGTAAAGCGTTTGAAGATTGTTCAGCTGATCTCAAGGTAACTTATGTTGATTTTATAGAAATCCATAAATAATTTATTTCACGCTGTAGTTATTGTTTAACTGCCTAGATAACCATTCTCCAACATTAAACTCTACTACTCGTAAAAGAACTGTAGAACTATAGAATGGAGTTAAGCAAATGAGATTCATTTGAACATTTTAGGGAATCAGCATGTCCCCATAACTACCTACCCGTTACGTATATTGTAATATTACGTATATATCAATAGTACGTTTTTAGCTATTCTTCATGCACTAATTGTACCTGGGATTTAACTTCCTCTTTTTACATTTTAGTATATCCTATAAAAAAAATTACCGTTTGTCAAAATGGTTTGCTTTAAAAGAGATTTTTAGACGGTGACCATTTTAATTGCCATTGGTTATTTAAAGTTATACAAAAAACATAGTTTTTGTTCCAGGAAATAGAAATGTCCCGCGCTTTTCTAATTTTTACATCCATTAAAAAAAACGTTCACTTAATCTTTAAGCAAATATTTCTTTGTATATATATTGCTGTGATAGATAGGATAGGTTAGGAAGACTCTTAGAATAATTTCAGCAGTTTCGCAGCCAAATAGCATTTTTCATCTACTTTACATTGTGTAATTTAAAAAAAAACTCTCAGATTCGAAGACAATTTGGCCTGAAGCCGTCATACACTCTACCTAGCCTAATAATTTTAAACTTTTTGTAAGGAGAAAGCAGAATATTGGGCGGATAATCGATGGATGTACTCCTCCAGAAGAAAAGACTTTTGGAAGTGACGTACAATACTATAATTACGTTATGGAAACTAAAAAAGGGCAGAACTTGTGAAAGTATTAGTTGCCAACTTTTAAAAAAAGATATTCAAAGGGTATACTCTTCCAGAGGAGCAGCAACAGAGAGAATCCGATTCCATTTCTTCTAATAATGTCTTAGGTGCACCAAAATTGAAAAACTTAGGGATTGAACTAAAAAGCGTTCATTAAACTTTTCAACACATATTTATTATTTTAGATAAAATTACGAATGTCCCTTTTAAACATTATCGCAATTTAAAATTTAAAAGAGCACATAAACTTCGCAATATATTCAATAATATTTTATCTACTTCAGGGACTAAGCCTCACCATCTTGTGAGATAAACTAAACCCGTGTTTATCTACAGTGTAAGCAGATAAACTCGTGTACTGTTGAATACAATACAGAAAGGGATGTAGTTTTCGTAAATAGAAATGTATGTATCTAGACGTACGTTTACCGCAGTGCCTTGGAGAATATTTTCTGAACATACCAGCAAAAAAGTTGTTATTGTCAGGGCTGTTATTGTCTCGCAACCTTTAGGTATATTGTCTCATCTTCAAAAATGGAGTAAACTAGCTTAAGTGGTTCTTTCATACTTCTTCCTTTCTAGAGCGAAGGTAGTCTATAGCTTTTCTTTACAATCTCTGGCATAAATTTTACCCTTACACGTCTCCTTTGGTCTTCTATGCAGTCCAGTGCTTGACTCATTCTACCAACATCATTATAATTTAAAAAGTTGTGTTTATTTCTCTTTAAAGAAAGGTTGGTGAAATTCCAGACACGCCTGGGAAATGATGCGAAAGATGAAATCGATGAAAACTTTCCTCTCGAAAAAAAACATGCCAAGAGACAATTTCCACTTCTTTGGTCTATAAGGTAAAGGGGTTGGCATCTACCTCATAGCTCGAAGAGTGCGGGGAGCGCCAGAAACGCTCAAGTTCTTAACCATCAGAGCGAAGATGTAAATGGAAACAGCCACATAAATACCACCAATGGATTTAAGCCTGAGGAAGAGGAAACTAATTTATAAAAATTTCACTGAATGTCGAGAAATGAAAGTGCCTTTGGTCAAACAAATCATCCCTGGTTCAGCAGAACCATTGCTGAGCTCAGGACATAGATTGGTAAATATTGTGAAAATAATTCGCTGTGCTTAGAGAAAGTCAGTAAGCAAAGTATTTGGTAATCATCATACAAGGACAAAAAGGTAGAACCGGTTAATAATCTGTTTCAGGTTAGGGTATGAACAGTGCGACTTTCAACTACAAAGGTACAGCCGACCAGCTTTTCACTCTTAGAATGGGTATGTATTGCCGGTTCCTGTTGATTGTAATTCAATCTCTTTACACAAACTATAACAGCTGTTTTCGGATAAACGATAGTAAATCAATACATTTCACCACAGGCGTTCGGCTTCGCCAACCTCTCCTTTTTATTATATATACGAGTATATATGAACTGGTTGTCGCACTCGATAGGCTTATCATTTTCAAAATGACAGTCCAATTCACTCTTTGTAGAGTCCCATTGAAAAAGATGCACAAATTTAAGTATCTCGGGGTCTTTTTCACGAGTGATGAGAGTAATAACATTGAAGCTGAATCAATTTTGAAGCAGTAATAAAGTAACTACTTCTTCGGACAGAAAGTGCTATACTTCGATAGTTTGGCCACATGGTACAGATTATCTCTTCTTCACGACTTCCGAGGCGTACCTTACGTGCAAAGCCATCATGTAGGCAAACGCTCTTCAGACACAGAGCGAGATGGTTAAATTATGTCCATTAAATAGCCTGGTTGCGATTGGGATTAGTTGCTGACGACTAAGAGTCGATAGCGAACCCCTTAGTGGAAATTGCGGGTCAATGAAAATAATGATGATGATCAATATCCCTTGTTAAGAAAGATAAAACACTAAACACACTATTGATTGCGAGGTCGTTTTCTACATTGAACCTTTAAATTGTTCGTGGTTCGTACCAGGCCTTCCAAACAAGGCGCTCAGAATTAACGAGAAGGTATCTATAATTCGTGAGAAAAGAACCACAGGAAATATTTTTTTAGGAATTGAAGAAACTGCTTTATATCGCCGAAATTACTCCGCATCCAGCCCACGGGAATACATTTGCACTGGATACGAACGCAAGCCAAGCGACCCAGGTCCTTGCCGATTAGCATCCTTGTTGTTATAGCTTCTACTTCTAAAGTAGGGCGGATGTTCTTTAAGGCTGTTTTGATTTTTTAGGCAAGGAATATCGAGTTAATCCTGGTGCAGTGTGCTTTCGTCCACTTGGACTGCCATCGAATCATGTTCTTATCGTATGCCGAGTCCGAGAGGAACGTTTATTCATATTTTGTCCTTTCACTTAGCTAACGGATCCAGCATTTCTATTGGATCCGAATTCTTCTAAGCAGACCTTGTCCTCACATAGTAATAAAAGCAGTCGTTTGACTTATATCCATGTTCTACTTTATGAGTCCACATATCGTAGATTTATGAAAATGTTTTGTCATATTATGACGTAGAAGGACTGCTGGTACGTGTCGAGGACTAGTACCTTTTCAATTTTCTAGTATCAAACGGACAAAGCCTTCCACAATTTTACGTTATTTTCCTCTTTTCACCATTGTCTCTTCATCAGATTTATGCCGTTATTTTTTTACCACTTTGACTTCAATTATTGACATCCATTCCCTAACTGAAAACGACAATTTATAATAAATAACAAACGAATTTCATGTTTAGGTAGATCCCTATATTGGGGCCGCCATCGAAGGAATTGCAACTCTCTTATGTAGAATAACGACTAAGGCACTTAGTGAGAAAAATGCAAGACATGGAAATATTATAGATTGTTTTATTGCAACAGGGTTAGTTGTTGCAGGTAAGTTATTCAATAAATTCTATGTTTAGTAGATTAGTATTTAGTATTTACTAACATACATAAAATCTATATGGAAAATCCCTAAAAAAGTTTACTCTTTAATTTATTTCTTGTTTTTAGCCGCAAATCATTCAGGGGGATACTTTAACCCAGTACTTGCGACTGCTCTGAAGTGGGGCTGTACGGGTCACACAAACATAGAACACATAATTGTGTATTGGGTTGGAGCATGTGTTGGATCTTTACTTTCGGTTCCAATATATCGTACAAAACTTGTTCAAAATTACATTACTAAAATAAAAGTGGAATAAAAATGCGTGTTTATGTATATTGTTGGCAAGTTGTTATCCAACGTATTTAAATAATTTCAAATATGTGTTTACATTAACGTGTTGGTTTGTTGTTTGATTTCCGCACATTTCTATGAATATATTATTTATTTGAAAGTATGCTTAAGCTAGGTACAAATCAGAGCGCTATTTCGTTTATTATAATTGTATTTAAATGCTGTTGACAATCATTTCATTCGGGTTCGGAGAAGAACAAGTTTGTCTATTCAAACATAGTTGCCTTTGAAAGTGATTCCCACTTCCTAAAATAGAAGTGGTTGTACGCGAATAGATTCAACACGCGACAAAAAAACATCTTAATAAGAGAATATATTTACACAATTTTAGTGACACAAAATTAAGCACAAAATTTGTTATATAATTTTAAACATAAATAAAAGTTTAGCTTAAAGATTCAACTGCGTATAACTGCAAATGTTAAATATAAGTTTGTAGATTCGGTTACACTGCAATACGGTCGACTAAATAATCAGAGGTACCGGTTACATAGCTTAAATATTTGTTTTAAATATTTTATTATGTTATCTCCCATCCTTAATGTATTAATGTAATCAGTGCTAAGTCGCACTTATTTGTGTACATCTCTCGTCGTTTATATCATATATTAATACACACTTGTTTGTTCTGTTAATTTATTGTTGAATATATAGTGAAATATAAAACTAGCTATAAATATATATTTCTTGAACAATTTTATTTTTACTTAAGCTAAGCAACCACCACACACGACAAAACGTTAACATTAATTCCATTTGTCACTCAACTAGTCAAGAAACAGCTTGAAGATCATCCAAAATAGTTTTACTATATGTCATATATACTATTTACACATTATATATCCGAGTTTTAGTGCTAAACTTTTTTTTCTGAAATGAACCTGGGACAACATAGCAAGTACAGTTTCTCACCAGTTGTCTCGCTCATTGACTTTACACCTGAAAACGAAAACTTGACATATATTACTTGAAGATCATTTTCGAGAAAAGCATTTACAATTTAACGTGTGCAAGAATTAAAACCAGGCGACCAGGCGAGAAGATTTCTGCGATCTCTTTGTAGTTAGCACGCAGTATCCATACCTCAAAACCCATACCCTGATCGATTACGTTGCAATCGAATCGGTCATACTGTAGTGCCTTTCAGGCAGAGACTATGGCGATCGAAGAGGCTGATGAATAATGCTAATGGTTCAGACAATCATACTGCGAAACAAATCTATTAGAGGCCAACTTCCATTCAAATACCTCCCTTTATTGCCAGCTAATCCTTAATAAGATGGGCAAGTACTTCAATATCCACCTGATCTATGAGGCGCTTGCGCTTTAGAGCAGGACAGGGATGATCAAAGAGTTATACTGTATGTAAGTTTGGTCCTTAAAGAAAGGGCTCAATTAATCAATTTCCCTCTTGAGTCCAAAGAAACATCGAGTTATTCTACGTTTCATCTCGTTACTGACGTTCCCTGTATTGACTGACGTTCTGGCCAAGTAATCGATGTTGTGCTTTTTCTTTCGATGACAGCATATACTTGTTAAACACATTTCCGCACACCGCCTTGTTTAAAATATTTGTTGCCATCGAAAATAAGCAGCAAACATTTTCTATCGTCCTCCTGCACTACCTAACAAGTCTGACAAAAATTTTATATTAAACGTCACTGTGGAAGCTGTCATATGCGTCCTTGAAATCGACGATAGGTTTAGGCAATCGTGTTTTCCAGAATCTGCCGTAATGTTAAGATTTGGTCAATGGTGGATTTCCCCATATCGTATCAGGTTATTAACGAATGGTTTCAGGTGCTCACACAAAATGGCAGATGATTAAAAGACCATATCCATAGGTAATGGGCACAGTTGCAGTGGTTCTTTTTTTTCGAAGCAAACAATAATCAGATTCCACTCATTGGGCAAGCTTTCCTTCGACCATATCTTGCATATGAGTTGGTGCATGCGTATGTCAGCTTATCTTCATATCTGCCTTAAAAAGTCCTGCAGCTGCAGACTGCACTTGCATTCTTTACATTCCCGCTTACTAGAAGCTAAACTCTTTATTTGACGACAAAAATAATCGTCACAAACCGGTGGTCGTGTTGAAAATTGGTTTGAAAAGAACTACATAGAAGTAATGAGTAGAAACAGGACATCAGGAAATGAGCAGAAAATCACAATATGCGCCTACATACTGGTCACTTTTTGAACAAATGGAACTTAAATTTCATTAGGAGCATGGCATAGGCGCCTTAAAATTTATATAAATTAATAATAATAATAATTGAGTGGCACTACAGCCCATAACGGACCAGGGCCTAGCTTCTACAACAACTACTCGTGTTGTGCATGCTATTGTTCTTCACGAGTAGAAGGGACCTACAGTTTTTTGCCGATTCCGAACGGCGAGATTTGAGAAGCTTTCCATAGACTAAGAATTGACTTCAGTTGGTGTTCTCTCTTAAAGATATTCCTTTTAGGCTTTTTTTGTTCTCCATTTTGAACAATTTTATACTGCCGTTAGATTTTTAAAGAAATAAGAAATAAGTTTTTACTGCGAACAAAAACAAAGAAAACGACAGTTGCTTTTATCATATGATAATGATAACAGGCCGGCCGAATAATTGGATGTCGCATCAAAAATTGACTTCAATTGGTTTTCTTTGGTTAAAACGATAGTTGTTTTTACATATGGGAGGACGTCGATAAGTTGAGAAAAAAAATGTCGATTTTCATAAATTTCAATTTTACTGTGCAATACAGAAATGAAAAATGTCGCAAAAAATTTTACTGCCAAACTATAATGTCGACTTTCAAATAAGTCGTTTGCTGAAATGTCGATTTGAAAAATTTAATGTCGGTCAAGATGTCGACAACTTGTTTGTTTTTGGAACTATGAGAAACTTAATAAAATGAAACATATAAGCAAAAAGTGTTTAAAAAGAAAATTTATTAGTATGTATTCCAAATTGTATTATACTCGTACAAAAAAAACATAATCCACAACATTAATATTTTTTATTAAATTTGCAAATAAGTCGCAATATTCGATAGAAATTCCAGTTTCGAATAATTGGATTCTCTCTTAATGATATCCCTTTAAAGCTTCTTTTGTTTTCCGTTTTGAACAATTGTATACTGCCGTTAGAGTTTTAAAGAGATAAGAAATAATCTTCACTGCCAACAAAAACAAAGAAAAAGACAGTTGCTTTTAACATATGATAATGTTAACAGGCCGGCATGTTGTGGAATCGACATTTTCTTTTTTGACATTATTTTAATCTATATTTCATTTTATCGACTTTTAAGAATGACGACATTTTGGTAATCAATTTTTTGTAATCGGCCTTTTGAAAAGCCGTTAATCGTACCCAGCCCATGGAATGTAAGGTAAAATCGACATTAATGTATGTAAATCGACTTTTCGACTTATCAACGTTCTCCCCTTATATCATGGGTAAAACTTTAAAATTTTAACATTTCTTTAAGAGAAGTCACCGGAAGACTATAGTATCTAGTTATTTATCTTCTACTGAACTCTTCCCTTTCTGGATGCCTTTTAGCGGCGGAAGGACTTACGAGTCAGAGATCATCGCCTCGAAAGATCCCAGGTGACGTCGAACCAAAGTCCAAAAGCGCTTGTCTTTGAAGTCTTAAATAAAATTTGTATTGAGGGTAAGCAAAAGGACTGAAATTCTCCTTTGTACTCGCGACTGAGAAAATCCATCTGTTGTCTTTTCAACATCGGCTGGTGTAAAGATTCTGGAGGCCCCACCCACCATACTGTACACCTACACACTCTCTACACCTACATACTCTCTACTGAACTGCAGATCTATAAGAAGCTAACGATGACGACAGTATGACCGACGCAGCAAACACTGCGAAGATTAGCAAAACACCCTCTGTAGATTGCGGAAATGCAGAGAATTTGCAGGAACCAGAAAACTTCTAAACAGGTCACTCAAGACTAATGTGGTGGAGGACTGGAACTTATATCGTTCAAAACAAAAATAATAATGTGGGCTTCGAAAAGTACCTCCTATAGAGCCACGCTAAATTCCTAAAGCTTAACCGAAGAACCTACAAACTACTTAACCAGTATATCTATAAACTTATGGGAGATCAGCTCAATACAATAAATTTACGAAGATGGTTCAAGGACAAAAGATGGAAGCGGCTATAAAATTGGAACATCTGGTCTTTTACACTTTCAATTTTTTTAGCATCTTCTAGGTGGATATATCGGCTATTTATGCTGCCGCTAAATGGCTGTTGAAGATATCAAGCGATAGCATCGTCAATTACACTGACTGTCAAGCAAAAATGGTGGCACTCAAATTTATTAAGGGAATACCAAGACATTGAAGCTTAACGCTATGCTGGGTTCTTGGACATAGAGATATTCCAGATGAGTAAGCTAAAAACAAGATATAATCATTGGAACTAACGTTGAAAACATATGAGTATCAATTGAAACTGACAAAAAAAACTAAAATACAGAGCTAGCGATAAATTTCATTCTTTCACAAGATAAATCAATCTTAAAACTTACAATGAACCAAGGCTTTTGTCTAGATGGGAAAGCAAACGTAACTTTTTTGGACTCGTGATAGGGCACTGGACAATGGAAAGAATCGGTATAAGATTTTGACTACCATACAAGAAATTTCAGTAGCAGATGCATGGGTTAGGAAGAGGAAAACCTCCCACATATACTCTGCAACCGTCATTTACTGGTCTCTATTAAGCTCTGGGAGAATATTATATAAATTAATATATATACATTTATTGGATGTCACATCACATCACGATCTGGGTAGTTGTGCAAAAACAAAATGATTCCTGAAGTAACGGATAGTAACAAGCTCAGTAGCAAAACAATAGATCTGGTGAATCCATAACTTTTGATAAATGCTAAATCACCAAAAATAACTTTGCCTAGGTTAATTAATGATTTATATTAACTAATGATTCATATTAATATTCTACATATAATCCCTCTTTATTACAAGAAGGTATTTACGTCATCCAGTAGTACAACTTCTTTAGCAGGAAAAAACAGGAACCAACATGGGTATGACCGAATCTTAAAAAAACCAAGTTTCAGGCTAGGGGTTGAGGCTAAGCCCAGAATCTTGCAGAACAAGAATAAAATATAGAGATTAAGCTCTTGTTTCATTTTTAGACGTTTGTTGTAGTTCATAAAATAGTCAGCATTTACCATGTTTTAAAAAATAATTTATTTACACAAACATATAATATTATTATATTTATAATAAAAACGGTATTAAATGATTGCGCTAAAATTTAGCGCCCGGTAATTTTGTACGTTTCTTGCACTTCTTACGCGTTACAAAAACGTTTGCAACATGGGCATCAACTGTTTCAATTACATAGTCATTTGAACCAACTGAAATTTTTCTAGACGATGATGATGTGTCGCACTGCAACTTTTCATTTTCATTCACTGTATGATTTAGCGCAATATGATAATTTCTTTCCTCGATATTATCGCATTTAGAATTAATCATACTTTCAATTGTCGGAGAATTGTATGTTGGAGATTGAAACATTGAACGCAATCGGTTGTCAATTTCTTGGTATTGAATATCGTTGTCATTGCATACTACGGGAAAATTGCTATCGTTTGGGCAGTCATCGTTGGTAAATATATTTTGATCGATGATATTACAATTTACTTCACACACAAGAGCCTTTTCTACTGAATGATTTGTTTTACTTCCATTTTCCGTTTGTTTGTCTTGCTTTTTATCAGATGGTAACAATTTAAACATATCGGGCGATTTAAAATCATTTTTTTTAGACCTTTTAGTTTTCGAAATTTTTTCATCATCTTTCTGTTCAGACAAGTCCGATGAAAATTTACGTTTTATCGTTTTTTCCTTGGGAGTGTTTACTAATTTTGAATTTAGTTTAAGGTGTGGTACATTTTGACATTCTTTTATTGGACTGACACCTGCGGCGTTAGCTATTGTTGATTTCCCCTCACAGTCCGGTCCTTTCAAATTATTTTCATTTATTATAACACCTTGACTAGAAACTTCATTACTTTGCTGTCTGTTAGTACCGTTCTTTGAAGAAATATCTATATATTTAGACACTTCAACAATTTCATCTACAGATAAATCTGTTGTATTAATGTTTCCATAAATATTTATTTGAGGATTCTTACATACTGTTGTGTCTAAAGTACTTTCATTTCCAACATTTTTATGAGAATTTAAGGCCTTGCAGCTTGAAGTTTCTGGTTCTATGGTTACTGGTGATTTTCGTTTTTCACAAATTTCCAAAAGATTACTTTTACATATTACGTCAGTTGTTTCTATGGAGACAGAATTTGAAAGGACAGTTAACCTGCTATCTTTGTTGACCTTAATTTCGAAACTATCTAACTGAGTATGTGTATTATTGCCATTAGTACTGAGTAACCTTATTGGTGAGTTGGTGTTTGTATTAGAAGACGTGGTAGATAGATTTTCATCTTTTTTTTCAACAACTTTAGTAGAATTTTCATACTTTTGCAAAATTTTCTTTTTATATCTTTCCATTTTATCGAACTTTTCAATAGGCTTAGTCATATTTTCCTTTGATTCCTTTGGCAATAACAACCTTTTCAGTGGAGATTGTTTAGCGTATGAATTTAGCAAATGTAAATCTGTCTTTTTCAAATCCTCATCATTTATATTTTCAGAAAATGTTGTTGCTTTCGATGGAATCGATTCTTTTACAATTTGTTCGTAGGCAGAACTCAATGCTGATGGAGAATTAATAACAGGTTGAATACATAAACTATTTTTAGTATTTTCAGTTTTTCTGGAGCTTTGAAGCATTCTCTTTTTGTGATGGATCCTGTTCTCAGTTGTAAGACTATTTTGGTCGGATATATCTTTTACCTTAGAATTCATTATTGTATTAGGAAATTTTTCTTTCGATGTAACTTCTTCGGGTTCATCTTCAACTAACAAGGGAGGCATTTTTGTGTATTGAGTTTCTTCTATATCATCTTCGACAGTTGCTTCTTTTGGAGATTTAATTTTATCAAACGGATTGTTTGACTGATGGATTTGATTGGTATTTGATTGGCAACCTGGGAACGATTTCTTGATGGAAGCATCCTGCTTTTTTGATACTCGTATATCTCTATCAGATGGATGAGATACTTTTTCATTTTCTGAAATGTTACAATCTTTGTCTGCTTTATTTAATTTCAAATTAGACTGTGTTCGATTTTCATAATGAAGTACCGTAGGCACATAAATTCCATGTCCTACCGATTGTTTTTTTTCCAAGGCCAGTTGAGACTCCAATTCTTTTGAATTAGACGAATTAGGTTTAATCAAACATTGGTTTGAAGTATTTATTGATTGAATATTAATGTCATTTTTCGACAAGCTGTTTCCCTTGTTTTTATCATTTTTTGAAGGCAATAAAGTAGAATCCACATCGCACTCGTTATCTTTATCTATTTTGTTCTTTATAATGTCAATATCAGTATTCCTAAGAAAGTAAACTTCTTTCACTTTATTTTCATCTGTGAAATGTGCATCTGCTGTCTGCTTTACGCTTTCTACATTTTTAACATGATTTGCTGGAAACATGTGTCTTGTCTTTGATTCTGAGTTAGTTGCTATACCGTGCAGATCTCTGTTGTTTCCATTTGCTACTGGTTCGGGGGTATCATTTGAACTATGTTTGTCTTTTATATCTTCAGCATCTTTCGATTGTTTGTGTGTTTTCATGGCAAAATTATGTACTATTCTCGGCTCTTCAAATTTAACAACGGGATATGTTTGAATTGAATTGTTTTCGGTCGTATACTCCCCGTCTACCGTTGATGGTGTTTTTTCCGACAATTGATCAATAAATAGTTCGGCTTGTTTGTTGTTTAACGATTCATTTCTTTTTCTATCATTCACAACATCATTTTCATCCTTTTCTTCTTCACTCATATATAGAGATTCCTTTAAGATTTTTTCTTTATCTTCACGTCCTATAGATTGTGTTTTTTCTATTTTCGAGCCTAAAACGAAAAAATAAATAAAATTGTAAAATTAGATAGGCGAGGTAAGAAACTTGTAAATAAACGTAAAAAACAACTAAAATTAGGTTTTGGTAAATAGTATATTTAATTGTTAAGAGATTTAATTAATTTGTAGAAGATTGAAATTCTCATTTACTTTTAAAAGCTCCCGGTGCCCATTCTTGCCTACTTCAAACAATGATACTTGAACAGCCATACGGACTATTTCAATAAAAAGAAGAATATTTTTGTGTCAATTCAAAAGTTTTTATAAATTTCCTCCCATACTACACATATTTGTACGCTATTATCTTTGCATTCAATGATGTTTGTTTCGATATACATACGGGTTTACACCTTAACTAACTTAGTTATCATAAGGCAAAAATACCAATATTCGCTCTATCACGTACGGGATATAGCTAAAATATAAAGGAATAGACGTAGGACTTGGGCCTACGGTTGCGACGTCGGTAATAGATTTCATACAGTCGGAAAAGTCCGGGTCGAATGGCTCGTTTACAGGATTCGATAATAATAATACTGAACGGTATGATATTAGGGACTTCGTTTAAGTAACCACGCACCGAACTTAAAACCGACATTAGGTATCATTGATGCCAATGATGTGCTTGCGGAATGCCAATGATGGGCTTCCGGAAAGTCAGTCTGCTTTCAGAATGGGTCGATCAACATTAGAAGTGACTAAAGTCGTAATACACAAAGCCGAGAAAATCATTAAAAGTAAAAAGTAGTGAGCCGTAAACAAAGTTTTCAACTCGTGAATTTACAACTCCGACGATGGGACGAAATTAATACATGAAATTACAGAGAGAGCCCAACAAGAATCAGTGTGTGCTCAGTATGAAAGTTAAAAATCTATTGCACGAAGAATGTGTCCAACTACCAACAAATGAAAACATAGTTCAGTGCATGGAACAACAGCGAAACTCGAAATAACTGAACAAACCGTGGCAAAAAAAAGCTCAAATTCGTCCCTCCTAGGGAGGTGGCTAAAATATGTACTTCAAGTACCAGTATTCAAATATTAACAAGTTACAAGTACATATACATTGATTTAATCTAAATAAATGCGAAATACTTTTGCCAGTATGACATATAACTATGAACAAAAACATACATATATGTATGTAAAAAACCAACGAACCTATTATGTGATTCTTCTCTGCCTCACAAAATCAAGTGCATTGGATTACAAGTTAGGTAAGTAAGGCTCTGTTTTTGGTTGAGTTCTTGTCACATACTTAGGAATTTCGCAGAATTTACAAGTAAGCAAGCTAGTAAGTTGTGGTGAAGTATTTTCTATCTAAAAACAGAATTGAAGTGATTCTTGTTGGGGATATGTAGGCGCATCTTCGAACAACATATTTGCTCTAAAGTTAGTGTCTGTTACTGAAATATTTTCCCCTCCCAAAGCGAAGATATCAATGAAACACTAATTTTTGCACTATACACTTGATGTACTATGCGAAAAGAAAATCAACTTTATGTACTTACTTCTATGCTTAATTTTCTCGCATGTGAGATCTTGTTTGTGTAAGTTTGGAGTTTTATGAACAAACTCTTTAAGAATTTCCCCAGCATTGGAAGACATTTTATTTGAATTGGATATCATGCGATGTTTTTCCCTTAGCCAAGTATCTTCTTTTTCTATAGCGTTTAACCTTTCTTCAATAGGCGACTTAGTGCTGCTTGTTACTTTACTTAAATACGTTTTTGTAAGCTTTTCCTCAATTAAAACTATTGGCTCTGAAGTTGATATTTTATTTAATATTTCATGTTTTTTCTGAATATTAGGAATGCCGTTTTGATCCACCTTATTTGTTTTCACTTGTTCAGTACTGGAACCCATGTCATTTCCGATCGGGAAATCATACAAAGGATTTCCAGCATTGGGCAATTTGGACGTAGATACTGTTCTTGCAACACTACATCTGTCAATGTTTGAATAGGAGTCCTCTGATTTTTCTTTGTTCATATTTAAATCATCAAATAATGCATCAAACAACATTAATTTTTCATTTACAGCTTTAAGTGCTAATTTCGATTCGGTCACTGAATCGTTTTTTAAATCACTTTGTTTTCTTTTTTTAAATTCTTTTAAGTCCTCCATTAATTTTTCGCACTTAATATGTTTTTTACTTTTGTAAGTTTCCTCATTTTGTGTTGTAGCAGCAAGATTTTCACATTTAGAATTGCTTACAGAGCTCTTTAAAATGGGTTCATTGCTGTTTTGCTTCGAAAATTCCTGTTTTGAAACCTGATCCCTATTTAAACAAATCGAATTTATATTTTCATTATGCAAAGTCTTTTGAAACTTAGATTTATGCCCCTCTTTCTCAGGCTTTTCGCTTGAAGTTTTAAATCTGAAAATGAGAAAGAAATGTGTTCATTTACAATACATCAGCAAAATATATGTATCGATATTAGCGGCTTTAGTAGCTTCTACTACAGTTAGGACCACATGTTTCAGTTGGAATACTAAATGAACGAAATTACAATATCCTGTGTAGAACAAATAACAACTAATGAATTTAATGATTTCTCACCATCTCTTCATCCCTGCAACTACAACAGCGTTTAGAGTTTAAATTATTTCTGCAAAAAGTGTATAAGATTTTTTTTCTGAAAATTTGAAATTTCGCTGTTCTGAGTAAGAAACTGTATCCAAATTATTTGAGGAACTTTTGATTGCTAAGAAATGTTATTATTAGAGTCCGACCGAACATTCGGCTTCGGCTTCGGCTCCGGCCACCTTCGGCTAAAAATTTCACCTTCAGCAAAACATTCGGCTTCAAATGAGGCCGAAGATTTTGCCGAAGCCGAATGTTGAATTTTCTGTGAATTACGGTATTTTCCGTATTTTACTTTGTAAGATATATGTATGAGCAATTCGCTCCATGTTTGTATGATATTGCAATATTTGCCTGTGTCCTTTCTGTATTTTGAAAGTTTCATTTGTTCGTCAGCTTTAAAATCACTATATTTTGCATTTAAGTTCGACTTGATCGACAGCTTTAAAATCAACATAATATGCATTTGGAAGTTGGTAAGTTATTACCTGGTCTGCATTTTTATGCCTGCAATTTATTTTTACTGCATTCATGTAGTAAGAGCAAAAAGTTGCACTCACTCTCTATATAGCAGAACATCGAGAAATTCAAGTGCCGTCTATGGATTCTGGTGAACAACTTTAAAACCGATTTAAATGTTTCCACCCAGCTACACTTGATATTTTTGCTGCTTCTTCATCCGTGTCACTTATCATACCATTGATAGCTATGCAGAACATAAAATTTGCAGTAAAAGAAAACGATTCCGAAGAGATAAGAAAAGAGATTAATATTTTAAAAACCCACTTGTGAGTCTTTCAATAAACGCTTTTCCTACATAAAAGGATTTCCTGATTTATCTATTGCAACGATTATCGATCTATGATTCAAATGCTGAAATTTTAAAATTTGTACAACTTTCAAAATTATCTGACAATAAGAAAATAAATGAACCGGTTGTTCCTTCAACTTCTTCAAATCCTAATCCTGAAATCGAAAATCTGTGGAATTCGCATGACAATATGTCGCCAATGAGTGAATCTTCCAATTTAGAAGATTTTCCACCATTTGAAAAACATCTCAAATCGTATTTAAATGAACCGTTGCTTACAAGGAACGCTGACATTTTTCATTACTGGTAGTAAGTACTAGAAGTACGGCTTCGGCTTCGACCGAAAAAGTGACCTTCGGTCGGAATCTAGTTATTATATTAACAATAATTGGCAGTATCTGGAAACAATACCGAAACCTAAAAATTCAAATTTATAAGTTTAAATAGCGTTTTTGACAATGTACTGAAAATTGGAAATCCCTATTTTGAAGAAAACCTTTTGGGCGCATCAACAACCAAACCACAATCTTTTGCCACGGACACAAGTTGTTGCGGACATAAGTTGGTTAAACTCCGACTATATACATATATGTACACCATTGCAATTTAGGATATAATTAACACAACATAATATGTCACCGACGAGAATACGCACAGGCAACTCCAACAAGCGCTGCATTCACATCATCTAGTCAGCAAGTTTGCTAAACCAAACACTGGTCATCAAATGCCAACGTCAGCAGCGTTTCCACGATCGATGCGCTGCTCACATCTAGATGCGGAATTGCAGTGGCAGCAATTATTAGGTATTTAAGGTAGAATTAAGGAAAACATATTGTTCAGTTAGTTCTAGGAGGCAAAATTGCTGAGTCTTAAAATAAATGTTTTTTTTTCAAAACTTAACCAATAATAGTTTAATTTATACTCTTTTGCTTTAACATTTATTGACTTTAAGCTATCAACCACATACCGACTATATTTGTGTGCATTACTCATTGTCAAGTTCTGTCGGAAGTGTCCATGTCACCATAGATACAATTTAAATACGAAGTCTTTGAAAAGGAAAAAATCATTAAAAAAAACTAAATCGCAAACCCCCGTCGGACAGTTGAAGTAACCCCATCAGCAAGAACCGCGGATGAATCAACCTAATTTCCTTTCTTCTGTACAGCTTGGAAAGGTTGGTTGAGTTAAATTCGCGCAAACCCGTTTTTTAAATTCATCCTCATCGACATAAAGGATAGTATTATATTTGCGGATTCGGACTGAAGGCAGTACGTAATTTCAGGGATAAATACAAGCTGCCCAAAAGGTGACATTCTGTCCTGCTGCTTGACATACACAACAGCTCTAAAATATATGCGGATGATATTTACTGTCTATTTCTGACAATCCTCTCAAATCTGACATTATTCTCTTCACGAGGAAGACTTGTTCTATCCTTTAAACATTATTAAGACGTTTCAGGGATACAAGTCTTCTCTGCGTTTGATAGAAAATTTAAGTTTGCTTCGACTTGTTTGGGTCCCGGGACACCACGAGATCACAAAGCAAGGATGAAAGGAGGAAGACGATTCCATTAATTAATAACAAATATAAAATAGAATATTCTCCAACTCAAAGAGTTAAACAAGGAAGACTGTTTGTTTTTTCTTTTTTCATCTGTAGACTATGCAATGCAATAAGGATCCAAAGAAAAGATGTGTTGATATAAAATCCAACAAGACTTGTGGATTTTAAAGGATTAAATGTTAGTTTAATGTTTAGTGAGGGTTGACCAATCCAATACTTGATTACTGAAAAAGTGGAAAAACCTATCATCGCAATGTGATTTTAATCTCGCGGCATAAGTTCTACACACTGTAAGAGAAAACTGGGCGATTTTAAGATGAAACCCAACCGTCGCTGGGTAAAAGTGAACTACTATCTTCAAGAGGGATCGTTTTTCACGCCAAATTACTCAACAGATATAAACTTATAAGTTTTTACACCGCGCCGCCCAGAACGCTCTTTTTTGTGCAACCTCCAGGAACGAGAGGACGTTCCACTTCATCGACATATGTCCCATTCTTTAAAAAATCGGCACTTGGTTGATGGCGCTTAATCAAACCATATACACTCGAAAGTATTTATTGTTATGATACCTTCTTTTTTGTGAAATAAATAGTGAACGTGGTCGCCGTGACGTAGTGGGAAAGTGCGTCGACCGTTAACCAGAAAGTCTAGGTTCGATTCCCGAACGGGAAACCTCGCATTATTTTCACGGCACCACCTCTTTCAAGTTGCTGACAACACTCAAAGAGTATCAATTTTCTATGAAAAGCTTCTTAAAGCTCGCCGTTCGGAGTCGGCAAAAAACTGTAGCTAGGCCCTGGTCCCTTGTGGGCTGTAGTGCCAGTTAAATATTATTATTATAAATAGTTAACGACTTAACTACGTGATTATTGCGTCTTTGTTTTTAATGCCTGCTTCCCATCTTCGTCCCATGGAATTGACTATTTTGGTACCAATCGCGGGTGATATCATCGCTATTTTTCGGATATTTTTAATAAAATTCAGAGTTATATAGATTCTTCAGACTTAATTTCAGCTGATCTTCAAAATCTTCCCATTGTTAGTAACTAGATAGTATTTTCAGAATAACATTCCTGTTAAAGTGCAACCTAACCCTGCAAATGCAACATATACAAACGAAGCAGTCGACCTTACTACAAAGAATAATTAATGCATTTTACAAATAATCAGTGGAACACCTTTGCCATAGTATGGTTTTTACGTTGGCCCGCGAACTGAAGTAGGTCCAGAACGGTGATTTCAAGAAATGTATGTATGCTTATTTCTTTATGCTTAGGGCATACTGAATGTGCCTTCATGACCACTGAGTGTTATTATTTTACATAAATCTTTAGGTATAAAACTCTAACCCAAATTTAAAACTTGGGTATGTTTGAAGTATATGTGGTAAAAAAATTACGTAAACTATTTGTCAGAAGACACAGTCCACAAAAATTGGATAAAGATAAACCGAAGAAGCAAATAGCATACCCATCGGAAGTTTCCTTTTGGATTGGATTGCGATTTCCTTTCCTCCCTTCGTAACCCACACTGCATTTTGTCGGATGTGCACTTTCTGCTTGATTAACATGCTCCCTTATTGAGACTGGTGGGATATTGTCATTATTGAAATGCTTATACCCTTTGTGTATTACCCGGCGAAAGCATATATCATCCTTCCTGAAATTATAAAATTATTAAAACGTAATTCTATAGTAATTTACTCATTTACTCCTTTCTTAATTCAGCTATTTGGCAATCTTTTCTTTTAATTTCAGCCCGAGCAGTTTCCAATAGACTTACAAAGTTTGTTTCTAGCGTTTTAATCTTTTTACTTAGATCTTTTTTCTCAGACTGTAACTTTTCGATCGTACCAAGTGCCGTATCATATTTTTGTTTCCACTCAGATTCTTCCTCTGCCTTCTATGTTGGAATAATTGAAAACACTTATCCATTTCTGTTTGCAATTCACTTACTTGCTTTCCGTGCTCCTGCAGTAGTTGCAAATCGTCATATATATCAAAATCATCCATTTGATCAATAACACATTTAACATCAAAATAAAATAAATTCTGTTTTTGCGGTTTCAAACCAAAGCAGTGATATGGAAACCAAAGACGATAGAATGAAAGAGATACTCAATTGATATCAGTTTCGCCCCTCATAAGCACCTTTCCAATCTGTTGAAATAATGTTTAGCATAAACTCATACATTTACAAAGTCCCTGGATTTTCGACCATATTTCGACCAATCCAACAGTAAAGGTGGAAAATCAAAAATCAAACAGCATTAATGCACGATATTTGTTAAGAAATTGAATAGTACATTTCAAAGCACACTTAAATTTTGGCATCAGTAAACCGTCATAACAAAATATTTCGACCACAAAAAATTATGCATTATACAACAGAAGACAAGAGAATATACTTAGTAAGAGATGTCTTATTGTTAGAAAAGTCTCACCATCATCGTCAGTGAACCGCAAAGAAAGAGTTATGCCTTTCCAGTCTATGGTGGATATTAGTTTTAGAACAGCAATATTACTCAGAATAATTAATGCAATAACATCAAGTCTAAGAGTGAAGAATATATTTGGAAAAAAATATTGAACTTAATACACCCACTCAAGCAAAATACTATGACCGTAGAAAAGAAAAAACGCATTTCGAATACAATGCCACATTCATATATGAGACATTTTTATAAAAAAAAAATAAAATAATTCTTTTAAAGGCTTCAACTATGATTTGTGAAGTACGTCACATAAGGTGAATAAAAAAGTTACGTTGATTGTTAGTGCCTACCTTACACTTATATTTCAACATACATTTTCGGTTTATGTACTCGCAAAGTAATATAAAATCGGTTTCATTCATTTTCAGTTATGTACTCTATATTCCGTTAACTCTGTCTTCGCTATATTGACTTCTGAAACAAGATTACTTTTCTTCTGCATTAAAAACTACATACCACAATTAATTTAATTTACCAAATAACTTTTCATTATACGAAATATACTTTATGAACAACAAAAACCAATAAGGAAGGAGATGGTCGACTGAACAGCTGATTAAACAGCTGATTTCCCCTTCGAACATCATACGTTTGAGTGTTATTTACGATTTGTGTCTCTAATTTTCCGGAAAATATTTACGTAGCATCGAACATTTTCTCATTCTGCTCACACTTGATTACGTCTCCTCACCACAAAAGCGACATGGCGGCTAATTCATGAATGTTTGCCCTCAATAGTGTCAAATATAAATTGCCCCCCATCAGGGATGAATGAAGAAGGAGATGCTCAGCTTCACAGCTGATCGATCAGCTGATTTCACCAACATTCTACAAACGTTTGACAGTATTTGACGAATTGTGCTGGATTTAGGTTTATGTTTGAAAGTTATTTACGAAACATCGAACATTTTTTCATGTTACCCACACTTGTTTACTTTTCCCCTCCAAAAATCGCAACATGTCGACCATTTCCTGAATTTTTGCCCACAATAGTGTCAAACATTCGTAAATTGCCCACGTATTTCCTGTATTCGTCAACCATTATGAAATTTCATTCGGAGTAGGTTCGTATGTAACCATATAAAGTTTTCCTTGAAATTAGTGTCATCAAAACTTTAAATAATTAAAATCAATAGATTTTAAATTATTATTAAATAGATATTCAGTATTATATTATATATCCAATGGCTTGTGAAATATGTACAAAAATGGAAAGGATGCATATATGCAATTTCAAAGTTGAGCATAAGAAGGAATTTTGTATTTTTTATGCGGTTTTCGTTTCTACCGATATTTTGAATTACATATTCTACTAAGAAGAATTTTACTATTAGCACCTTATTTAATTACAGAAATAAAAGCGAATTCAGTATTTTACTATAGGGATTCTGATGAGCCTTTTACAAACAACACACGTCCACACGGTACAAACTCTTCTTTAATAATGGGCTATAAATATTAAAAAATAAATTACTCTTTTTGATTCTATACCACTACATTACATTTATTAAAATGTATATAGTAATCCCAATAGTTTGTGTAATAGAGCGATTTATGATATTTTTTCATTTTAAACGTAAGTCTGTAGTAGCGTTTTGTATTCATTTTATAAGGGAAGCATTGTAATATTGTATGCATACAATGTATGCAATTTTAATTTATAATTAAACAACAAAGTCTATTGATATGTTAATAAATTCAAAATTATTTACACACAAATAATATGTTAAAACATTTCTTGAAAGTATGCCTTAAGTGCAACTGCTGCCTTACTGGTGCACCTTCTGAACACGCACTCCCTCCGCCATGTTCTTGAATTTTTTGGTGGTGAGAAATATTGCCGGTATTTTAAATACACTTTAAATTTTTAATCAGTTCAAAGATAATAAAAAAAATTATGTTTCCACATTTCGCAGAATTTATCACAGGAATCAGCATTCTATGACATGAAATGAAATTGACAAAAAATAACGACTTTTTTCATATTAAAACCCACCCCAACAGTTTGAGCGGGATGGGAGTTGGCTGATTGAGTAGCTCACACGTATTCTCATTTCGGAGAGAAGCCCTGTCTGTGAATTTGGCTCTCCGATCAGCTGTTCAAGAAGGGGAAATGTTATAAAACACGCTGTCAAATTTTCCCCATGGGCGGGAGACGAAGAAGCTGTGTTCCTTGTTCATCCATAGTCATTTTTGGCTTGTATGCACTTCAGAGATAAACAATTCATTTCATTCTTCCATCTGGAATGCATTTGAAGTGGAAGTAGGAAAATATTATTCTAACTAATAACTATTTGTTTTGTTTTATAATTTATAGTAACCGGTGAATATCAATTCAAAGGATGTTTCCCAATCAGAAATATAAAGCTGCCCAAAGAAAAGTAGGCGTGCGGAAGTTAAAACAAGAAAAAATCGGGTTTTTGAAAAGATATAAAAACGAACACAACAAAGTGAGAATTAACAAAGAATTTTTGAGATTTGAACACAGAGAAAGCATTCGAAAGGGTTTAGATGGCAAACTTACAGCAAGGAAGGTTATACATGGGGTATATTTTGGAAGTACGGTATTTGCAAATAATGATCGGTGTTGTGTATTAGATCGAAACAACGCTACTGTAACAACGCAAAAAAATGTTGTGTGCTTCATAGATATAGTACGTGGCTATAAAGTTAAGTATTTGAATATATGCATACAACCCAATATGATTATTTTGTGAAAATATAACAAGTCCATACATGCATGTGCGTACGTACATGCATATATGTAAACATGTATATTATGGTGCCTAAACCTAGAGACTAAAAATGAAATACTTTGTAATTGTTTATTGTTTGAATTGTTAAAAATGAAAAATAAATTAATTTTGATTTTGGATGAAAGTTAAAGTAACTTACATTTTTTTATGTGTGTCGATTCTATATAAATGACCTAGCCATCCTGCGGGTTCTGTCAGTAGGCGCTTGACTAGAGTCTTTCCTCCGTAGTTTGTAAAACCCATCGTTGAATCCTTTCCTCCAGATGCAGTCAAGCGCTTCCTGATCTGCTTTTATTTAAGTTCAAGTTCCTGTTCACGGTCAATGTGTATACATCCAGCTTTGTCCGGAATGCCTTGAAAAAAGCTCAAAATGATTCCTTTGAGTCATGGAATCGAGAGCAGTTTTCGATTTATGGTGTTGCTTTAAAGAGCTTTAAATGTATATGTTTACGTGCATTCAAATTTGAGTTACATACTGCGGCTTTTAGTATGGAAACCAACACAGCCAACATGCTACATATGTATGTTTAGTTCATTGGTTGTGGGTAGCGTTGATGTAGTCAACCATCGTGCGAGATATATGAACTTAGAACTACATATTTGCCTCTCTCAGCCGTTTTGTAAGCTGCAGATTTAACGAACAGGTGAGAGGGATGTACAGCACTGCAAAATATTAGCACCACGTTTGACTTTGTCATTATTTTGATAATAACGTCATGAAAACATTGTATTTACACAACATTCTAACTCCATCACTAACAAAACCCATAAACAATATAAGAAAAGAGTGCATTCTGAACTTAGGAAAGGCTCGTTATCCGGAATGCCACTGAATTTCGGATTGTGCAAAATAATATCACCGATTGCAATAACTTATAAATATGGAGTAAAAGTCAATGGAATAGGGAAGTTTCTTGTTATTAATTTTGTGATTCGTTTAGTACATGGTCATATAACTTTTATTTTTCACAACGTCGTGGCATGGAGTCGATAAAGGCCTGACATCGCTGAACCGGGATATTGTTCAACGCAACCTGCACAACATCCCAAAGCTATTTTGTATTATTGCGTTTTGTTCCATATAAAGCTTTCCTTACATCAGTTCAAAGGTTTTCAATGGGATTAAGGTCCGGATACTTGCTGTAGAATCCATCTAAGTGGCATATTCCACTCTGCGTAGGTAGCATGGTTTTTACCATTATGCTGACGTAAACTCCGGCGGTCATCATCGGTTTTATTCAATAATATAAAAAAAAAACAATAATAAATTGGTTCGTTTAAGTCGGTTGATTTTCGTCAGTAGTGGTACTTTTTTGGGACTCCTGGCAGGTAAATTCTTCTTTACCAGCCTTCTTTTTATTGTTGATGTCTTCGTCTTGAGGCGCTACAGTCCGTGTGAATATCGGCCTCAACCAACATGTCTCTCAAGCTAGCACTATCTCTCGCCAGATGCCTCCAATTGCGCACTCCAGTTGGTTGAGGTCTACCTCGACGTTTGCACTTGTGTGCGCCATCTCAGTCTAGTCCGTCCTCTGTAGCGTTGTCCCAATGGCTTAGATTCGAAAACTTTTCGGGCCGGAGCAGTGGTGTCCATACACTCTACATGACCTAGCCATCTCAAGCGCTGTATCCGAAGACGCTTGATCAGGCGCACGTCACTGTACAACCCATCCTCTGGGTCCCATCAAGGCAAACAGGACCTAAAATCGCACGCAAGACAGCCAAAAGAAACAGTAATTGGCAAGAGTGATTCTGCATTTGATTTCGGCACAGGTGTTGTTGTCCCCATTTACGGCGGAGCCGAGGTAAACGAAGTCCTTGACTACCTCAAATGTTCTTTATAGGAGATCATAGAATTCATCTTTGCCGTTGTCATCCTTCTTCTCTGTCGGGGTGTGAGCGCTCAGCTGGGAAAAGAGGATATCTTTGCTGCTGGAACCTGGCGATCCTCTGATCAATCAATCGTCAACCAGATTGATCACGTTGCGATAGACGTCAAACACTCCTCCAACATTCACGATGTCCGAACATTCCGTAAGAACCCGGATATCGAGAGAGTAACGGACGAAACGAAACGAAAAACGAGAACTGTTCGTGAGCTCTACGAACAGAAAAGAACGGAAGAGAACTGGCTTCTCGGAAGGAAAAAGAGAGAGCTTGAGAAGCGCGCGGTCGAAGAGATGGAGAGGTGTTATGGGATGAATGAAGTTCGTAAGTTTTACCGAAAGGTGAAACAGCTGGATATAGGGTTCGGACCGCAGCCTGCCGGGATCAAAACGGAGACCTAATGGTAGAGTCGCAATTGATGCTGAGAATATGGAAAGATTATTTCTGCAGACTTTTAAACGGCGATGACGGCCCAAATCCCGCTGTTAGCCAGAATGTTCCTTCCAAACTGGACGATGATAGGCAAGAATTCCGTCCCCCCGACCTAGACTAGGTCAAGGTAGCAATATCGAGACTGAAGTCGAACAGAGCTGCTGGAGCGGATGGACTGTCCGCAGAACTGTTTAAAGCAGCTGGAGATGAACTGGTTGGGCACATGGACTAGCTCATCTGTAAGATATGGTCGGAGGAAAGCATGCCCGATGAGTGGAATTTCAGCGTCGGTCGGAGGAAAGTATGCCCGATGAGTGGAATTTCAGCGTCGCCTGTCCGGTCCACAAGAAAGGAGACCCCTTCGACTGCTCCAACTATCGTGGGATTGGTCTCGTTAACATCGCGTACAAGATCCTCTCTACCGTATTGTGTGAACGCCTGAAACCGTTCGTCAACAACCTGACAGGTCCTTATCAGTGTGGTTTCAGGTCAGGGAAGTCCAGCATGAACCAAATATTCACACTACGGCAGATCCTGGAAAGGACTTAAGAAGTGCAAATCGACACTCCCCACTAATTCGTCGATTTTATGAGCGCATATGACAGCGTGCATATAAACGAGCTTTACAGTGCCATATCTAGTTTTGGCATTACTACCAAGCCCGTCAGATTTTGAAGGATGACGATGGAAAAGTCTCACTGCTCCGTCAAGGTCGGTAACGAACTCACCGAGACCTTCAATGGGAAAAAAGGTATAAGACAAGGTAACACACTGTCATGTGACTTCTTTAACATCACCCTTGAGAAGATCGTGCGTAACCTACAAATTAACACCAGAGGTACGGTCTCGGACAGAACGTACCAATAGACAGCAAAAATGTCGACGTTGACCAAGACTTCGTCTACCTTGGCTCAGCGGTAAATAGGAACAACAAAAACAGTATCGAAATTAAATGCGGAATCATTGCTTCTTTAGATTCAAGAGGAGTAATAGAGCCCTCTCTTGAAAGACTAAATAAGCTTTGTATAACAGCTTCATCATCCCAGTCCTTCTTGGCTGCGTGGAAACTTGAACGTTACTAGGAGAGGTTGAGGAAACCCTAAATTAAGATTATTAAGAAACCAATGTCAATAGATACATTTGGATCGATGTCGACTGTTCAAAGTAAGTTGGCGTTGTGTCGTTCTATATGTCGTTCCTACCTTTCCTTCGGACGATTCTATTTACTTGTGGGAATATGTTCGGGTCACTGGATCTTACAACCCGAATCTTATCAACAACCGAATTTCAGCATTCGGATCTGTGAACTGTCTGTTTTTATTTATTTTTCATTCAAGTATCGGTAACACATACACATCCTCACAAAATTATTCGGACAAAACCCGTTCTGTTGAAAAAAAGTTCTGTTTTCCATATCTGTTTCTTGAAATCGTGTATCTTTGCACAGAACAACTGGGCCGTTTGTATAATAACAGTTGGATTGCCTACGTCGTGTATAATGAAAAATAACGGTAAGCTAATGATGCTTTTGTGCTACGACATAGAAAAAGGCACACACAAAATTATTTGTATAAAGATTTTATCAGCGTGAGGATTGAATAAGGTGCAGTAATTTTGCAAAAATTTAATTGTGAAAAAAGCGGAACATCTCTGATAGAGCGAAAACTCAATCTAAAACACATTTGTGAGGGCAAAACGTACAGAGAAGTTGGTGATATTAGATCGGTAGATCGTAGGACACATTGTAAATAAGTACAGATATAATGGGATATTGGAAAATAAGGACGGGAAAGGGCAAAAACGCATATTATCTTAGGCCAATGAAAGTTATATAATTTTACAAATCAAAAAAAATCCTAAAACCCCTGTCGGATTATTGACCATAGAAATGCCCAATATTATTAACAAACTTCTATTTGTCAAAACCCTAAGACGTGTTCTTCGGTCACATAACCGAAAGAACTACACGTAGAAAACCATTCAAATCGAAAATAAACGAGAAAAAAAGAGGTGTTTGCAAAAGAACATGTGGGTAAGACGTCGGAGTTCTGCAAAACGGTAATTCTTTCTTTCGAAAGTAAGTTTAATCTATTTGGAAACTACGAAAAGAAAAAGGTATGGCGGTAGCCAAATACAGTGATGATGCAAAAAAATCCTTGCACAACGATCAAGCACGGTGGTGGTAATGTAATGATGTGGGGATGTATGTCTGCAAATGGAGTAGGTACAATGGAGTTCATTGAGACCAATGGAGTGCATTAAAACGAAATTTCCAACAAAGTGCATCAAGAATCGGATTAAGCCAGGGGTATATCATTGAACAAGATAATGACCCCAAGCATACTGTTCACATGGTACAGATGTGGTTGCTCTATAATGTACCAAAACAATTAAAAACACCCCCACAATCGCCTGCAATAAACCCAATAGAACACTTTAGGGCAGAATTGGAAAACAAAATCCGAACCCGGACTATAACAAGCAAAAAACGCTAAAGGAAGTTCTTCAACAGGAATGGGACATAAATAGCCCCCAATTTACAAAAGGACTGGTTGACAGTATGCCAAGGCGCTTGCAGGCAAATATAAAAGCCAACGGAGGTGCAACTAGTCACTAGTTAAAAAAAAATATTCCACAATTTTCCTATTTTATATTTTTTTTTTGCATATTGTACGAATGATTTTGTGTTAGTTAGAATTGACGTTAACAACTTTTTTCTTTTCTAAATCATTAATTACTTAAGTTTTTACTTTCGTCTTTTTTAATTATTTTGTATGCATGAATTGAAGAAAAGATACGAATTAAAAACACAAATTCGAACTTTGGATATGTTTTTTTAAATTATACTCTTCAGCGATTAGGAGCTTGTACGAATAATTTTTTGAGAATGTGTACATCTTCTTCTTCTTCTTGCGACGCTACAGTCCGGGGTTGACCTTGGTCTCAACCAACATGCCTCTCCAGCCGATCACGATCTCCACTTGTATGCACCACCTTAGCCTGGGCCGTCCTCTGTTGTTTTGTTCCAAGGCTCAGATTCGAAGGCTTTTCGGGCCTTATATATATATATATATATATATATATATATATATATATATATATATATATATATATATATAGTACTCTAAGCTAATCTAGGTTTTTTATTTTACGCCTTTCGGCCTCTTAAGTTCTTGAAATTTATTGCTAAAAACTATGTACCTTTTTTGAATTCCTCCAAGAAAATTTGAGAAAAACTTGGATTTCTTGGTTCTTATTGTTTTTAACCTAATTTAAACAAGTAAATAATACTTATATACTATCTAAAACGAAATTTTAACTTATAACTATATACAATTAAATTAACCTAAAACTTAACTCTACTTAACTATATCCACCTAAACTTAAATATGTCCTTATAACTATACGGACGCGTGCACTAGGGCGTATGTGTTATTTGTATGCTTTACATATACATTTAATACGCCGTGGTGCACCTTTTTTTTGCGTTTTGTTTTTTGTCGATTTACAGTTTTTTGGTCTTTTCCAGGATCTGCCGTAGTGTGAAGATTTGGTCAATGGTGGACTTCCCTGGTCTGAAACCACTCTGACAAGGACCTATCGGGTTGTTGACGAACGGTTTCAGGCGTTCACATACTACGGTAGAGAGAATCTTGTACGCAATGTTAAGGAGACTTATCCCTGGATAGTTGGCGCAGTCGAAGGGGTCTCCTTTCTTGTAGACGACGCTGAGATTCCACTCATCGGGCATGTTTCCTCCGACCATATCTTACAGATGAGCTGGTGCATGTGCCGAACCAGGTCATCTCTAGCTGCCTTAAACAGTTCTGCGGAAAGTCCATCCGCTTCACCAGCTCTGTTAGACTTAGTCTCCATATTGGCGTCTTGACCTCGTCTAAGTCGGGGGCACGGAATTCTTGCCTATCATGTCTAACAGAAGGATTTAAACCGTCATCGCCGTTTTAAAGTCTGCAGAAATTATTTTTTCATATTCCCAGCATCGATTGCGACATTACTACAAGATCGATTTGGTCCCGGCAGGCTTCGGCCCGAACCCTATATCCACCGGACAGCTGTTTCAGTTTTTTATAAAACTTTCGGACTTCATTCCTGCCATAACACCTCTCCATCTCTTCGACCGCGGGCTTCTCAGGCTCTCGCTTTTTCTTCTGCGAAGCCGGTTCTCTTCCCTTCCCTTAAGCTCACGAACAGCTCTCGTTGTTCGATGCAGCGTTGCCTTGTAGGCATCCTGTTTAGCTGCATATGCCTGCCTGCTTTCGTCGTCAAACCATGGGTTCCTTCTTGGTGGTGGCGTGAAACCCAACACATCAGCAGCAGCTTCTTTGATGGCTTCTTAAGAACGTTTCCATTCTTTTTCTACTGTCAGTGCAGAAAGTTTCCAACTTTGGGAGAGTTTCAGGGAGACTCGGTTAGCAAAGATCCCAGCGATCTGTTCAGATTGGAGCTTTCCGACGCCCGATATCCGAGCTCTTTCCATGGCTACAACAAGGAAATGGTCCCAGTCGATGTTGGCGCCTCGAAATGTTCGGACACCGAGAATGTTGGAGGAATGTCTGACGTCGATCGCAACATCAATCTGATTGACAATTGACTGATCAGGGGATCGCATTTATGGATGTTGAGATATGGGAACCGCGTACTACTCACAGAGAGGTTCCGCCACGTGGCGAAGTCCAACAGCCTGAGTCCGTTTCCGGAAGTGGTGTTGTGCAGGCTGTGTTTCCCGATGACGCCAGCAAAGATGTCCTGTTTTCCCAGCTGAGCATTGAAATCTACTAGAACGATCTGGGTGTCATAGCTTCCTTTTGCCAGGTCCTTCACACCGCACTTCCTGGATGGCGGTGATATCTGCGGGGGGCCCGTTTTTATACATACACCCCAGAAGGGGAAAACGGGCGGATTGTGTTTGGCGAGCCAAACAGTAAATTCATTAAAAGAAATTTGAATTTTTTTACCATTTTAAGTAATCTTAATCGTAAAATATAATTTTATTGTTAATTCTCCGTAAGGTAAGCTATAAATAACAAAAAACAAATTGTATTTAAGTTCAACTACAAAGAAGACAAAATTAAAAAACTAACTCAAAAAATTGCACATACATACATCAAACAATTGCACATACCCTATACAAATATAAGCTTTTTATCTTGTTTAATAACGTGTATGATGACCTTTTGCTTTAATTACATCTCTTAATCTGTCTCTTAATGTGTTTCATTGAAAACACGAGCTTGCTGGTGACTTCGGGTGATATTTTGTGCCATTCATGTGTAATAAGCTCCTTAAGGTGACTTTTACTGGTCACTTGCTATTCTCGTAATTTCTTTTCCAAAATATCCCACAAATGCTCGATAGGATTTTGAACTAATGCGAAATCACCCTGCAAGCCTATTTTAATTGCACTGGCCTTTAAGTTTTCTCAGAGTATCCACAGATACGTGTGCTTGTCCATCTTAGTTTCAATAAAAACTAGATTTTCCACACCATTTGCCCCCATTGCTGCCCATATCATGATATGGCCACCACCATGTTTCAAAGTGGGCCTTAAATTTTAAATTTCTAATGCTGTGTTAGCTTTGCGCCATACAAGTCGACGACCATCAGATCCAAAGACCTTAAATTTGCTTTCGTCTCCAAATAAAACGTTGTTCCAAAAATCGTCCGACTTTTCTATGTATTCATGCAAAAAATTCCGGATAGTTTAAGCATTTACTGTTACTCCATCCTCGTTAGCGATTGCAGCAGCTATTCTTAGAACACTGGTTTTGGGGTTGCTTATAATTCTTAAGATTTTATTTTGTAAATAATTGTCCAACACCTTTTTCCGACTTCTTCCTGGTGCGATATCGAAGCTCTTATTCGTTTCAAAATTTTGTATTCTTTTGTTCTCAAAAGTCAGTGTGACCATATGTATATGTGCAATTTTTTGATGTACAGTATAATTTTTTGAGTTTTTTTTTGTGTTGATGGCTGGGTGATGTGGGAACAGGGTAGGCACTGATTGGTATCAACCTGGCGATGCCCAGCTGTTGTAACTGTTTCCCACACATCAACTGTGCTTATAGTACCTCCACGTCGGTAGCCACCGGATACTGGTTGTTGTTTATCCGAACTCAACTTGCTAAACCTATAAGTGCGACCTCCGCCCAAGAGGTATACAAAAGGGCCTGGTCCTTCAGGTTGGGGGTGTGCGTCGGGGTAACTGTCCGGCCACATTAAAAAAAATTATAGTTACGGAACAACCGAATGCCTCGGATACCGATGGATACAATGTTGACGAGCCTCGCAAACGGATAGAGCACAACAAATTACGGATCTGCACGTGGAATGTGAGGTCCCTAAACAGACCACGTGCAGCCGATGAACTTGCGGAGGCCTTGGACTGCTATAAAGCAGACATTACCGCAATCTGGGAAATGCGGTGGGATGGGCCGGGCAAGAGAAGAGTGAGAAACTGCGACATATACCACGGCGACTGCTACAGGGAGAGAGGGAAACGCTTATTTGGATGCAGTTTTGTTGTTCGAGGCAGCCTTAGGCAAAAAGTCTTAAGCTTCCAATACATAAGCGAACGGCTCATAACAATCCGCATCAAGGCTAAATTCGGAAATATAAGCCTCATATGCGCCCACGCCCCGACAGAGGAAAAAGATGACGATGATGAAAGATGAAAAGGATGATGCAGTAAAGAAGACTTCTATCACCTCCTAGAAAGGACATATGATCGATGCCCCAGCTACGACACCAAGATCGTTCTAGGAGATTTCAACGCTCAGCTGGGAAGAGAAGAAGAGAGTCTTTGCTAAAGTCATCGGAAAACACAGCCTGCACGCCAATACCTCCAGAAACAAACTCAGGCTAGTTGATTTCGTCTCGGGGCGAAATCTCTCTGTGGCCAGCACGCGGTTCCCACACCTTAACATTCATAAAGGGACCTGGCGATCACCTGATCAATCAACCGACAAACAGATTGGTCATGTTGCGATCGACGTCAGACACTCCTCCAACATTCTCGATGTCCGAACCTTCCGAGGTGCAAACATCGACTCGGATCATTTCCTTGTTGTAGCCAAGGTAAGAACCCGGATATCGAGACAGCAATATATAGGTGTCGACGCTGCCTGCACAAACAATAGAACACAAATGGAAACGTTGTCAAAAAGCCATCAAAGAGGCCGCCACTGATGTGCTGGGTTTCACGCCACCAATAAGAGGAACCCATGGTTTGACGACGTGTGCAGGCAGCCGCATGCAGCCAAACAGGAAGTATACAAGGCAAAGCTGCATCGAACGACGAGAGCTGTTTCTGAGCTCTACAAACAGAGAAGAAGGGAAGAGAGCCGGCTTCTCAGAAGAAAAAGAAAGAGCACGAGAAGCGCGCGGTCGAGGAAATGGAGAGGTGCTATGGCAGAAATGACGTCCGAAATGTTTACCGCAAGATAAAACAGTTATCTGGCGGTTACAAACCTCGGACTGAAGCCTGCCGGGACCTAAATGGACAACTGGTGGTAGAGTCGCAGTCGGTGCTGAGAATCTGGAAGGATCATTTCTGCAGACTCCTAAACGGCGATGAAGACACAAATCCCGCTGTTAGGCAGAATGTTCCACTCAATTTGGACGACGATGGACAAGAATTCCGTCCCCCCGACCTCGACGAGGTCAAGATAGCAATATCGAGACTGAAGTCGAACAAAGCTGCCGGCGCGGACGGACTATCCGCAAAGCTGTTGAAAGCGGCTGGGGATGAGCTGGTTGGGTGCATGCACCAGCTCATCTGTGAGATATGGTCGGAGGAAAGCATGCCCGACGAGTGGAATCTCAGCATCGTATGCCGGGTCCACAAGAAAGGAGACCCCTTCGACTGCGCCAACTACCGAGGGATCAGTCTCCTTAACATCGCGTATAAGATTTTCTCTGCCGTATAAACGAGGGCAAAACAAAGTACGAGTACATGCGGTCATCAAAGAAGGATGCAGAACATCGTAGTCTCGGACAGAGCGTCGACGTCTCGAAACGTCTGCTGCGACGTTTCGAGGTAGTCAAGGACTTCGTCTACCTCGGCTCCGCGGTGAATATGGACAACAACATCAGTACCGAAAACAAGCGCAGAATCACTCTTGTCAATCGCTGTTTCTTTGGGCTTAAGAGGCAATTGAGTAATAAAGCCCTCTCCCGAACGACCAAAGTGACTTTGTACAACACCTTGATCATCCCTGTCCGCAGAAACCGGGACGCTTCTAAAAGCGGATGAGGAAGCCCTTGGTCTCTTCGAGAGAAAAGTTCTGCGTAGTTTAAGATGGTTAGCGAAACTAAACTTAACCAGACGTGCGATCTCAGGTACAACAACTATCAGATAATCAGAAGAGACCGGACTTAATCCATTCGACGGGGTGGGGTCGTTCTCTTAATTAAAAATAGCATTTGTCACAAGATCATATACAGCAGTGTTGTGCAAAAGTTCAGTGTGCGTGAGGCTTGTATCGCGAGCATTCCTCTCCAAAGTGGAAAGCGATTGTTCCTGATTGCCGTTTACGCGATTGACACTCGAAACTCAATTTTCATTTCCGAGCTCGTGTGTCTTTTTACTATCCTGCGATTAAACTTTGAGGAACATTTTTACCTCATTGTCGGTGATTTGAATGCAAAGCATGGTGAATGGGGTAACAGAGTTCCAAACGAAAGGGGAAACGCTCTCCTAGAGTGGATGGAGCAAAATAGTATTGAATTCAGGGTTGATTTGCTGGCTACCGAGAGATCTTCGTTTCCCCGTAACGGGTCGTATCTGGGATGTGATGTTAACAGTCAAACGACTTACGATAATGAACGTTTATCGGCGCAGGAGGAACTGCTCAACAACGGTCGAGTACGACAGTGATCACTGTGTTCTCACCGCGATTATTCAGCTCCCGAAGAGCAGGAGGAAGCGAAGGAATATGTTCACACGTACCCTTATAATTATAATAAGGCGTTGGACACGTTTCTCTATAGCCCTTACCAGAGAACTACGTTCGAGCGAGATTGATCCGCAAACGAACAGGAACCTGACGAACGAACCTCTTGAAAACCGACGACGCTATTAGAAAAACTATGGACAGATGGGGCAGTGCTTGACAACGACTTCTTTGTAGTTGAAGATCCCCTGGAGAAGGTGAAAACACTTGGAGCTGTCTTCCAGGAAGTGTACACGGTCAATGAACATCATTGCCCCAACCATAACTTGGAAAACAGAGCCCCACAGATCCACTTCCTTCTTCGTAATGAAATAAGTCAATGGCTATTTGGGAACCCTGGTTTCACAAGGTTCAATGACGATCATCTGGCAAATAATGCCGTCGCCGATGACGGAAACAACTGCATTCTTATTACAAAAGATGAACTTCATTATATCTTCAACTCACTAAAGAAGAAGAAGTCAGTGGGAATCGATGGGATAGCGAATATTGTTATGCGTCATCTGCCCTCTGAAGCTGTGGACGTATAAACAACACTGTTGAACAATGCGCTGAGTAATGCATATTACCCATAGCATTGGAAAACAGCTGTGGAACAGTCCTTTCCGTAACGAGAGAAAAAAATACCTCCATCACGACAAATCTCCGTTCTATAAGTATTCTTCCGTGCATAAGCAAGGTTTTTGAGAAGATAGTCATTAGAGCCCTGAAAAAATGGGTCGGGGAAAAACAAATTATACCGGACAATCAATTCGGTTTTAGGGCGGGGCATGATACCATACATGCCGCGTCCAAACTGGTCTCCGACATTCAATGGAATAAGAATAAAAGTCTATGCACAAGCGCGTGCTTGACATGAAAAAGGCATTTGACACCGTTTTCAAGTAAGTCAGACTCGGTATATATATTTCACATAAAAAATGGGTTGCAACAAGGGGCGGTTTGGCTATTTTACAATAGTCAACTTGATTCCAGGGTGAATGTGATCTGCTGCATGGCCTTCATCCGGCCAATCATGACGAACGGTTGTCCAGTGTGGTTCAACTTGACTCCTTCCCAGGTGGAAGAGCGATGATTTCATCCAATCGTCTGATCTTCGAGGCTTATTACCCTAACATTATGAAAATGTGCACCTTAACGACTTTGTATCCCCCGAAGCATTTCTCTATTTAGATACAGGATATGGAAGAATGTCCTATCATCTTCCTTGTCGTACGCCGAACAGTGGACAGGTGACTCAAATACGAACCGGACGTCGCCCGTAGCCACGAGAAACTTCTAAATTGTATAACGTTCGGAAGCTGAATTACCGGGGGGAGACCACAGTGATCACTGTCGTGCTTAACGAGATTAGGCACTTCGTCATGCGTCGATCCACGTTTAGTTTCGCAAATCGTCTGTTAGTTTGTATTACATACAAAAACGACCACTCTGGGAAAACCAAGGTCGATCGATAGCCAGAAAATCAACCCTTAACACAAAGCAATTCTGCTCGTTAAGAAAATGACGCTACTCCCTTAAATGAAACCTACTTCCTCAAATGGATTACTTAATACAGCTTGTATAGCATGGTTCGACATGCACGCATTTTAGACATGAGAGCCTGATCCCTGTCATTGTGAATTGCCTTTAAAATATATGAAGGGCAACGACCTTGCTTTCTCCTATATCGTGTAAAAATTGGTTCCACTTTTCGGTGAAATATGCCAGATCACCAGTGAAAATGTTGTTGCAGAAGGAGTTTTCTGAATTAAAATGATTCATAAGTTTATGGTTTATCGTCTTTAATGAAAGAGTACGCATACGTGGACTCAAATTTTAGCTCTATTCTAACTGTTTGAAAGATTTTTTTTTATTGTTATCTATTGAAGTGAAAAGAGAACATACAAGTACATATGATTTCTCTCAAAAGCGCATACATTTGAGGAATCTCTTATTATTTGGATAGTTGTATTCAAATGCCATTTACAATCATGTGGCTCCTCTCCTTGGTAAGTTGATAAGTACAATTAATAACTCGACTTCTTATTTAAAATTTATTTAAAGTTTATTAAGCAGTGAGTACGCATATACGTACTTTGGGTATTTGGACAAAAAACTTCCACCACTAAATTTTACTTAGTCCACGTACATATGTGTATTTTAATTGTTTCAGCATATAAAGCTATGAATTTTAACACGCAATTTTTTCTATTGCCACTTTAATTTGTCACTTCCAAATTTTAATCTGAATCTTTCCAAAAAACCCACTGATGTAGAGCTGGAGCAATTTTTGAAAGACAGCTATGCAGACCTCACTGATAATGATGATGACACGTATTCGTATTACGAAAGTTTATTAAATTAAGTATTTGATGATTAAGAAAATGGTGCTACACAAAATCAGGATATCAACGATATCGGAGAAACTTTGCAGCCATTAGTTGGATATTCAAAAATAGAAATACCGGTTAAATGAATGGCCTGGAATGCACTGGTCTAATGACTTCCGGGTTTCGAAAATGGCTGATTGATGAGCAGGAATCGAAGATTTCTACGAATTGCCGAAAGCAAAACCGAAAATCAAACAAAATCAAAGCGATTGTGGAAACCCGACGATTCATTGATTCTGTTTTCAAAAAGGGTTTTATTTTCCGATTCCACACCGCACAGTCGTAGATGAACAAATGCTTCTTTTTTTGGACGCCCGCAAATTCAAATCCACTGGGCTTGAAAATTTTCATTCTAGCTAGCAATGGTTTAGTCTTGAACTTCCATATCTACCCCGGAAAAGATTGTATAGGAGAAGCAGATATGAACGAGTTTGGCTTGGGGGCCTCTATAGTAAAGCTTTTAAAGAATGTTATAACAGAAGGAGTCTGTCTGTACATAGATCGTTTTTCAACAATTGTTTTTAAAAACCGGCACTGTAATGAAAAACTTCATTGGCATAAAGGAGTGCTTCTTCTATCATCATACGTTGCAGCTCAACACGAGATAATATGTCAATGGTGATCCAAGCAACAGGCTTGTAGAGTTACCCAACCTTCAATTGTGACCAACCATTAAATGGGTGGAGTCGACTCCCGTGACCGCTACATCTCACTATAACGATGCTATATCTACCACTTACAGTGGAAGAGCTTTATGATTATCTTAAGGATTTTCCGCAATTCATAGAAACAAAAAATGCTTTAAAGTATCGGGCTCGTACTTGCTTTCTTTATACACACATTTTTTCTAGGATTCTATGATAAAAATTGGGTTTTACACAAAGGTTAAATAAAAAATAGGGTTTCCTACATGTGAATTTGAATTTGAATAAATGAAGAAAAACTAGCTTAATAATATAATCCATTGATCTTAAATCTAACTTACTGACTCTTCACGAGTACTCTAAGCTAATCTAGGACATTTTTCTGTCTGCCTTTCGGCCTCTTTTGTTTGTTGAATTCGTTGCTTAAAACTAATAACATTTTTTTTTTTATTCCTCCAAGAAAATTTACAAAACTTGGAATTCATAGTTATTCTTACTTCTTAACTAGCTTAAAAAACTAAATCATTAACTAACTTAAAAAACTAAATCATTAATCTATACTACCTAAAACTAAACTAAAGCTAAACTAAAACTTTAGGTTATATACAATAAAATTACCCTAACTTAACTCTACTTAATTATTAAACTTACCTATGTCCGTAAAAATATACGGACGCGTGCACCAGGGCGTTATTATATATTATGTTATTTATATGCTTTACATATATATCTAATACGCCGTGATGCACCTTTTTTTACATTTTTATTTTTTGTTGTTTTTTTTGTGTTTTTATATTTTTTACTTTTTTTTATATTTTTTTTATTTATTTTTTATTTTTTTTATTTATTTTTTATTTTTTTTGCTTTTTTATTTTTTTTTTCTCTTTATAATAAAATACTTAAAAACTACCTTAACCTATGTAAGTTGGCCCTGAAGACTCCACTACCCCGTCTATTTGTTTGAAAAGTTAGCGGCATCGAACGCTGGTTCTGGTGCAACCACCAGTAGAAAAGCCGTTCTTTGGCAGAAACTGCTCTGTCGCGGGCAGAAATCGCTCTACTGAACCGTAGGAGTTCCTCGTGGCTGCGAGCGACGTCCGGCTCGTATTGAAGTTGCCTCTCGACTGTTCGGCGTGCGACGTGGAAGATGATAGGGCAGCCTTCCCTATCTTGTATCAGGCCTTTAGCGTCCAAATAGACGAAAGCTTCAGGTGGAATGAAGCCGTTAAGACGTACCCGTTCATGGTACATTTCATTTGGGTAGTAAGCCCCAAAGATCAGACTGTTGGTTGAAGCCATGCCTCGAGCAGTGTGACTACGTATCAACTTGATAATAAAATTATCTATCCTTATAAGGTTTGCCTCGTTGTACAGAACCTCGTTGGGGTAGAATTTCTTGTACTGGGTTTCCTACATGTATTTATCTTATCGTGGTCGGTGCGTAGTGGTAAGTGCGTTGACCGCCACGCAGAAAGTCCAGGTTCGATTCCCGGACGCAACATCTCGCATTTTTTCGTGGCACCACCTCTTTCGAGTTGCTAACAATACTCAAAGATACAATTGATATTGATACAAAGAGTATCAATTGTCTATGAAAAGCTTCTCAAATCTTGCCGATCGGAGTCGGCAGTAGCACGCACAACACGAGTAGTTGTTGAAGAAGCTAGGCCCTGGTCCCTTGTGGGCTGTAGTGCCACTTAATTTTTATTATTATTATTGTCTTACAGTAGTGTACGTCCAAAAAAATAGTTACAAATAAAACATATATATATATATATATATATATTGTTAACCAAAATCAGTCAATATTTAGCAAGAAACATACCTAGACTTCCAACGTACAGTGGAATAGAAACAAGACCCAGTGTACAGGCCTGATCGACAAGGAAATCAGTCAATATTTAGCAAGAAATATACCTAGACTTCCAACATACAGTGGAATAGAAACAAGACCCAGTGTACAGGCCTGATCGACAAGGAGAATGCGTTCGATACCGTATTGCTTAGAAGGGGTCTTGCTTAAGTTGGTCAGGCTCGGCATTAATCGAACATTGCTGTATATGATCTATGACATATACATACAGTCAACTTGACACCAGAGTGAAAGTAATCTGCTGCATGGCCCTCATCCGGTTAACAATGGTATATGATTGTCCTGTGTGGTTCAACATGAGTCCTTCCCAGATGGAAAAGATGAGGGTGTTCGAGAGGCAGTGTCTTAGGGCCTGTTTTCGTTTATATCGAACACCAGAATCCCAGTACAAGAAATTCTACCTCAACGAGGTTCTGTACAACGAGGCAAACCTTATAGGAGAGATAATTTGAATATTAAACTGACACGGAGTCACACTTCTCGAGGCATGGCTTCAACCAACAGTCTAATCTTTGGGGCTTACTACCCAAATGAAATGTACCATGAACGTCTTAATGGCTTCATTCCGCCTGAAGCTTTCCTCTATTTGGACACTAAAGGCCTGATACAAGATGGGGAAGGCTGTCGTACCATCTTCTACATCGCACGCCGAACAGTCGACTCCAATACGAGCCGGACGTTGCTCGCAGCCACGAGGAACACATACGGTTCAGTAGAGCAATTTCTGCTCGCCACAGAGAAGTTTCTGCCAAAGAACGGCTTTTCTACTGGTGGTTACACCAGAACCAGCGTTCGATGCCGCTGACTTCTTATACAAATAGACGGGGTAGTTGAGTCTACAGGGCCAACTCACATAAGTTAAGGCAGTTTTTAAGCACTTTTATTATGAATACAAAAACAAAAAAAAGATAAAAAAATATGAAAACATACAGAAAAAACAACAAAAATGAAAAAAGGTGCATGAAGGCGTATTAGATATATATGTATGCACGCGTCCGTATAGTTTTACGAACATAGTTAAGTTTAATGTATATAATTAAGTAGAGTTAAGTTTTAGGCCAATTTCATTGTTTATAGTTTTAAGTTTACGTCTAGTTTTAGGTAGAATAGATTTGTTATTTAGTTTCTTTTTAAGTTAGGTTAAGAAAAAAATATTACCAAGAAATCCAAGTTTCTTAAAATTTTCTTGGAGGAATTAAGAAAAAACGTGTAATTAGTTTTGGGGAATGAATGAAAAATGTTCAAAAGGCCGAACGGCACAAATTAAAAAATCCTAGATTTTCTTAGAGTACTCATGAAGAGTCAGTAAGTTAGAATTTAGATCAGCAGATTAAAGGTAGTGTGCGGGCTGAAAGAGGTTATTGGCGACAAAGCACAATCTGGCAGCGTCGCGTTGGTAAAAATGCAGCCGCAAAAAATACTCCATTTTACACACAAAATTGAGCATACACTTACAAACATTAAATTCATAATCAACTTATGGCTAAGAAAAAAAGAAAACAAGATTAAAAAACTAGATTCTAGTATCCTCAGGATCTATGACAGCTTGCAATCGCCGAGGCAAGGATCTAACAAGTTTTTCCCTAAAAGAAGCCGGGATGCTATTCCAAGCTGCTTGAATTTATGGCTTAAACTTCTGCTTGTTACAGCAGCTTCTAATATAAGCTATGTGCATTGATTTTTTGTCCTGTTATACATAATACATAATAATCCAATGTTATACATAGTTTTCTGCGAAATTTCTTACGTTTCGTTTTAAGTTATTCATATACTTAATCTTGTCCACATTGTTTTCAATAAATTCAACATGTCCATACCCAGTTTAAGCCATACAACTCCATCACATCACACAACCTCCACCGTTTTATGGTTGCTTTGATGCGATTTGTTTTAAGAGCTGTATTTGGCTCCCTCTAAGCAACTTCGCTCATAGATTCAAATCATAACTCAGTGCTCAAGGCAATTTCATCATTTTAGCTTCGAGGTAGTCAAGGACTTCGTCTACCTCGGCTCCGCAGTAAAAAAAGACAATAACACCAGTACCGAAGTCAAACGCAGAATCACTCTTGCCAATCGCTGTTTCTTTGGGCTCAAGAGGCAATTGAGTAATAAAGCCCTCTCTCGAAAGACTAAGCTTGCTTTATATAACACCTTAATCATCCCAGTCCTACTTTATGTCGCGGAAACTTTGACACTACTAAAAGCGGATGAGGATGCCCTTGGTCTCTTCGAGAGAAAAGTTCTGCGTGCGATTTTTGGTCCTGTTTGCGTTGATGGCATCTGGAGGAGAAGATTCAACCACGAACTGTATGGGCTGTACAGCGGCATGAGCCTAGTCAAGCGTCTACGGATACAACGCTTAAGATGGCTAGGCCATGTAGAGTGTATGGACACCACTGCTCTGGCCCGAAAAGTCTTCGAATCTGAGCCATTGGGACAACGCAACAGAGGACGGCCCAGGATAAGGTGGCGCACACAAGTGGAGAAGGACCTCAACCAACTTGGAGTGCGCAACTGGCGGCAGCTGGCGAAAGATCGTGCTGGCTGGAGAGGCATGTTGGTTGAGGCCCAGGTCCACCCCGGACTGTAGCGCCACAAGAAGAAGAAGCAACTTCGCTACCATCCCATTTAATAAAATAAAATTACACCTTCCCAAAAGCTGTGCGGATGGTTTACATACTGTCTAGCAAACTCCATGCTTTTGTTCATATTTGCTTCTGATATGTAGGTTTTCCTGCGGGCTATCCAATCATTCAAATTACTTTTTCGAAGATCATTCAAATTACTTTTTCGAGACCTGTTCATCACAGATGATACCTTACCTAATTGTTCGTAATATATTTTTTTTTTTTGCAATTTTTGTTTATTTTAATTCAGTTTCTTTTCTTACGTTCTAGACAAAATTACTTAAAGCTAGCTTAACTAGGTGAACAATGTTCTTAGCCTAAGTAACTGACCCTATGCGGGTACTCTGAGCTTATCTAATCTTAATTTTAATATGCCTTTCGGCGTCCGAATTTATTTTTTTTTGATCTCAATCTTAAAGTAAACTTTCATTATAGAATAAGAAAATTTAAAAAAAAACTTGGCTAAAGGATCTCTCTCTAAAACTAACTTAATCTACCTAAAGATAACTTATCCTAACCTAAGAATATATATATGTGTAAAACTATCTTAAACTATATCCGTAACGCAATACGGACGTGTGCACCACGGCGTATGCATCATGTATATGCTTGACATATAGTGACTATACGCCGTGGTGCACCTTTGTGTTTTGGTTTTAGCCTTTTGATGTGTTTTCTTTTTTTTTTTCTTAAAACTGACTTACTTCTCCCTTAAAACTATGTAAGTTGGCCACTATCATGCCCAACTGCCCCCTATCATTGATAAGCCAACGGCGGCGGAGGCCGAATACGGTGAAACCACCAGTAAAATTGCCGTTCTTTGGTAGACTCTCTCCTGTCTCGAGCAGAGATGGCTCTGCTGAACCGAAGCAGATCCTCGCGGTTGCGTGCGACAGTGTGTTCGTAGTTGAATCGCCTGTCCAATGTTTTGCGTACGCGTCTGACCGGATGAGGGCCATGTAGCAGATGACCTTCACCCTGGTATCAAGTTGGCTGCTGTAGAACAACCCGCTTGCCACAGCAAAGCCTTTATGGCTTTTTTCAGAGCAGCATCTATATGTCTGTTGAAATATAGATACTGATCCAACCAAATGTCAAGATACCTGACTACACTTTTCACCGCTTACGGCCATCCCTGCGAGTCCACTATGCGAAACTTACGCCAGTTTCTCTTTGTATCCCCAGAGGCTTTGGACAGCAGTGTCTTGAAGAGGATGATTTCACACATCCATCAAATTGACTTGCAACTTCCAGTCGTCGCAAAATCGCTGGATTTTCTCGAAGTCACGTTGCAAGAGGATATTTATTACTTCGACCTTCGGACCTGATCTGTATGCAATGATATCATCGGCGTACGCTATTAAGTGTCGCGAACAAAATCGGCGCGATATTCACTAGCGACACAATTTTTTAGATCGTCTACCTTCTCAAAGACTTTGCTTATGCACGGAAGAAGACTAATCGACCGGAGATTTGATGGGATAGAAGTGTCCTTGTCCCGTTTAGGGATCGGTTGCACAACAGCAGTAATCCAATGCACCGCTGAGCAATTTTTTTCTTTCCCCACCAGGTCTATTTTTTAATATCCCTCATATCTTTGATTTTGTATTACTTTTTGCAAAGTTGAATGAGATCGCTTAACAATATCTCCTATCTGACGCAATGGTTTTCCCTCAAAAACAACTTAATAATAAGCATTCTCGTGGTCGAATCAGTTTATTTTCGTTTACGCATAAACAAAAAAAAAAAAAATGCGTCCTTTCAGTGCGAGAACAAGATGAGCAAGATGTGGTCTTTAAAATTTACAATCGGAGACAAAGCAGCAAAAATGCAGCAAGCAGATTTGCTGTACACTTTTTGCCTCAATTTTTGATCATAGAAGAATTTATTGTGTCTTATTAATGCATTGAAGTCATTTCGGCCTCTAATAACTTTATTCTGTAAAGAATAAAGAATTTCATACCCATAAAAAAATGTTTGCGATCGTATCAGCTGCGGCAACCACGTCACTATCGAGGAACCATAGTAACCAGTCAAAATTCCTAATGAAGTTATTAAGTTTTTTCAGGAATTTGCTTTGTAACTGTTTCTAGTGAGTACGAGAAATTAGCTGATACGACACAGGTCTGGCGATCCTAGAGGCGGCAATATGTCAATTGCAACTTTTTAATTTTATGTGTTTACATTTTCAATATCAGAAATACAGAAACAATTAAGGAAAGATACTTCATCTCCAAAAATAGTATTTCGACAAAAAAATGTAGTTCCCCATTTTTTAAATTCTGTTTAAAATCAGTTTAGTTCCTTGAATGAGTTAAAGCGTGTTATAGTAAAATGGGTCGTAAAGGAAAGGAATTCAAATGAAATAATCTATTATTTTAAACAAGAAAAAATATGAGTACAAAAAGAAGAAAAACCATGAAGCCACATACGCAGCTTAAAAGATGGCTGCGTAATATGAATTCTTCGAAAAACACGGAAAACAACGACGGATATGAGAATCTTTTCGCAAAACTCGCTTCGTCCAATGCAGAAGACCAGGACACCGAAGAAAAGTTGTAGGCGAAGAAGATCAAAGAGAAAGAAGAGTTGGAGACATTTAAAGCGCGAAAAAGGTCAAGAAAAACAATCGCCAAAAGAAAAGCAGACTCAGCAACAGCTGCAGCATACCAAGCAGCATAATTAACAACAACAACAGCAGAAGCAAGAGCAACAATAGCAGCAGTAGCAAGAGCAACAACAGCAGCAGAAAGAACAACAACAACTGAAACAGAAACAACGGCAGCTACACTAGACCAAACGGAAGCAATAGATGAAGAAAAGAATGCCACCGATCAACGTAAACGGAATGGACGCAATGGACACAATTAAATTATGTAAGTTGTCGGTAGGGGACGAATTTATGAAAATAAAGATTTTCAGAGACAGACTGTTCAAAAGATAAGAGAACAAATGACGGCAACTCGGGTGGAATTTCACACCTTCACTCCAAAAAGGGAAAAAGTGCAGAAAGTTCTGCTAAAAGGGTTGGATGTATCTGCTGATCCAGAAGACATCTTAGAATCTCTTCGAAGACTAAAGAGCGAAGACGTGCAATTTGTTGACTTTGTTTGACTGTTAGAGTCCCATAAGCCTGATGTGTTGATGGTTAGCGAAACTAAGTTGAACAGGAAACACTCACTCGGGTACAAAAAGGCTTTCGCCATAAGGTCGTGAATTACGGGTGGGCGAACTTTCAGTGTGTTGGATGCGTATGTTTCGTATATTTCTCTCCAAGGAAATTGTACGTGACAGCGGTCTATGCACCAGCTGCACCTCGGTCCACCAACCTGTTTCAGAGCTGGAATGTCTCTTTCGAAACCTTCGTTTATGCTCGGAGGAAAACTACCTTATTGTAGCTGGCGATTTGAGTGGGGTAATTCTGTCTTAAATCCAAGAGGAAATTCACTTCTTGAGTGCTTGTCGCAGCAATTTATTGAGGACAAGCTGAATTTGCTTGCAACCGATAGACCGTCTTTCCAAGAAATGGGTCATATCTTGACCTGATGCTAATGGACCGACGACTAACGTTACGGGGCTTAAACATACAAATTAGTAACTGTTTTACGACGGTTGAGCACGACAGTGATCATTGTGGTCTTACCGCAGTTATTCTGTACCCGAACGAGATGGTGGAGCTAGAGAAATGTTTGGAAACGTACCTTTACAATTATTGTTGGTAGCATTTCTCCAGAATCCTATCCAGAGAACTGCGTTCGAATGACATGACACCATCCTCGAGCAGATACCTAACAAACGAAATGATTCCGCGATGAAACGTACAATGGACAAAATGATTCCCGAAGTATCACTGAGCACAGATGGCGACATCTATCGGAACAATACTGTCGATATATTGCACGTGCGAAAAGCAGACTGCTGTCGAGAATCAAGACACTTTACAGACGATTTACAGACCGCGACGACCTGGAAATTAGGCGTCTCAAGTCAAAAATGAAAAACCTCCAGAGGCTGATTCGGACGAATTATAGAATTGCCATCAATTCATATTCATATTATTCATATTATTGTAAGTTCCCCCAAATCAACCGAATCTTCCGAAAGAGGAATCATAACGACTTAGAGGCTGTTCGACTTGACAGAACAACCGACAAAATAAACATTCTGACTTCAGTTGGCATCGATCCGAATAGGGCCGTGCTAGACAATGAGTTCTTCATTGTTGAGGATGACCAAGAGAAGGTAGGAGCAATAGAAGGGATTTTCCACAAAGTGTATACGGTCAACGAATCTTGTAGGCCGAATCACGACTTGGAGAACAGAGCCTTGCTTCATTTCAATCTACGAAATTAAATACAGTAATGGTGTTCTGATAATCATGGTTTCACCAGATTCAATGATTAAAATAAGGCAATTAATGCCGTCGCCCAAGATTTCCAAGGTGGATATTAAAGACATTTTCAACACTCTGAAGAACAAAAATTCCACCGGAATAGACGGAATACCGAATATTGTGTTGTGTCATCTCCCCGATGAGGCTGTAGAGATATACACAATCCTGTTCAACAATGCTCTGAGTAATGCACATTACCCAGAGCATTGGAGGACGGCGGTAGTGCAACCAATCCCCAAAAGGGACAAAGATTCCTCGCTTCTGAAAAATCTTCGGTCCATAAGTCTCCTCCCCTGCATAAACAAGGTTTTCGAAAAGATCGTAATTAGAGTCCTGATGCAGTGGAGTGGGGACAAAAAAATAATACCGAATAACAAATTTGGATTTAGGGCGAGGCATGGTACTGTACTGCCGCGTCAAAATTGGTTTCGAACATTCAGTGGAACAAAAAAAAAACAGTTCACCGGGGCCTGTCTTGTTATCTTGGAAAAGGCAATCGACACCGTCTGGTTATGATGTTGGGCATAAACAAAGAACTGCTTTACATTATCTTCAATGTAGTCACAGGCAGAAGGTTTGTTTTTAAGAGTGGCAACAAAGTTTCTATTTATGTGTTTTACATAAAAAATGGGCTCAAGCAGGCTCGAGTGAATTCATCAATTCACGACTTGGTCGTGTACAGAACAGCGCGAGAGATTTACGTCTCATAAGGCGTAAGTTCGGCATCTTGGACCCACAGGGCCGGTCCTTACTGTGAAAAGCACCAGTTTCTGTATGGAAATATGCATTCAGTTGACGAAAGCCAAGAAAGCCTTCGCTATGGCAAGTAGGCTGTTTTACAGCAGCCAACTTGACACCAAAGTTAAGGTGATCTGCTACACGGCCCTAGTCCGAGTAGTCATGGTGTATGACTGTCCAGTGTGGTTCAACGTGACTTCTTCCCGGATTGAAAAGATATAGCATTGCCTTCGTGCTTCGTGCAGAACACCCGAATATGGATATAAAAAATTCTATCACAATGAGGTTTGGTATAACGAAGCCAAAGTGAATAGGGTGACTAATTTCATTATAAAGCTGATCCGAACGCATGTTGCACGAGCAATGACGTCGGAAAACGAGTTCATATTCGGCACTTACTACCCAAATGACGCATATCAAGAGAACGCACGCCGAAGTGGATTAATTCCACCGGAAGCATTCAAATATCTTGATCGGATGGGTTCGATCCAAGATTAGGAGTGATGTCCACTTATTTATCACGTGGTAAGGAGGACAGTGGACAAGCGGCTGCTCTACCAGAACTATGTAAGGACATTAAGTCCGGGTGATCTCCGGTTGAGTACATCCATGCCTGTTCGTGATAGAATTGAAAGTATTATGGGTCGAGGGTTTTATTGGTGGTTACAACCCTATCAAGCTCCAGTTGTCGCCAGCTTTTCAGACTAACGTTGTTGGTCCCCTACGGCCAACTTACCTGTATAATAATAGTCTAGTTCGTAACAATAATATAAAGCAAAAAATAAAAAAATTAGTATGAAGTTAGTGTTAGGTAGCTAGGTATGTAGTCAGAATATTCGTATATTAAGATATTTATAAATTAATTCTTTAAATAATAGATTCGATTACTTAGTTTTCTATGTAACAATTTTCTTAGTTTTAATAGCACCTATAAACAGTACATAAAATAATGCATACATGAAATAGTACATAAAATAAAAAGACAAGACCGAAATGCACTAGCATTAAGTCTTTAGATTAACAAAGAGCGCCCGCATAATTACAAATTAACAATAAAAAACTACATGTAGAAATGAAAAAAAAAAAACATTGATTGTTCCAAAACGTAAAGAACATTTTAAAAATTAAATTGTATATCGATAAGCAAGTAGCTGCCGATGCCGTTGCCCTGACTCAAGTGACGTCTCAGACTCAGACGAATGCGCCACACTTAATAAGCGTACGCCGATGATATCATTGCATACAGATCAGGTCCAAAGGTCGAAGTAATAAATATCCTCTTGCAACGTGACTTCGAGAAAATCCAGCGATTTTGCGGGGACTGGAAGCTGCAAGTCAATTTCCGGAAGTGTGAAATCATCCTCTTCAAGACACCGCTGTCCAAGGCCTCAGGGGATACAAAGAGAAACTGGCTTAAGTTTCGCATAGTGGACTCGCAGGGATGGCCGTTAGCGTTGAAAAGTGTAGTCAGGTATCTTGGCATTTGGTTGGATCAGTATCTATATTTCAACAGACACATAGATGCTGCTCTGACGAAAGCCAAAAAGGCCTTTGCTGTGGCAAGGGGCTTGTTCTACAGCAGCCAACTTGATACCAGGGTGAAGGTCATCTGCTACATGGCCCTCATTCGGCCAGTCATGGCGTACGGTTGTCCAGTGTGGTTAAACGTGAGTTCTTCCCAGATGGAAAAGATAAGGGTGTTCGAGGGGCAGTGTCATCGGGCCTGCCTCCGGTTGTATCGAACACCTTAATCCCAGTACAAGAAATTCTATTCCAACGAGGTCTTGTATAACGAGGCAAAGATGATTAGGATAGATAATTTCTGGATCTGCTTCGGTTCAGCAGAGCCATCTCTGCTCGAGACAGGAGAGAGTCTACAAAAGAATGGCAATTTTACTGGTGTTTGCACCGTATTCAGTTGGGCATGGTAGTGGCCAACTTACATAGTTTTAAGCGTAGAGTAGTAAGGCAGTTTCAAGAAAAAAAAAACACATTAAAAGACAAAAACCAAAAAAAAAAAAGGTGCACCACGGCGTATAGTCACTATATGTCAAGCATACACATGATGCATGCGCCCTGGTGCACACGTCCGTATTGCGTTACGGACATAGTTTAAGATATCCTTACACATATATTTATATTCTTAGGTTAGGTTACCTTATCTTAAGGTAGATTAAGTTAGTTTTAGAAAAAAAAAAATCGAGATCTTTTAGCCAAGTTTTTTTTTTAAATTTTCTTGGTCTATAATGTAAGTTTACTTTAAGATTGAGATCAAAAAATAAATAAATTCGGACGTCAAAAGGCATATTAAAGTTAAGATTACATTAGCTTAGAGTACTCGCATAGGGTCAGTAAGTTAGGCTTAGAACATTGTTTACCTAGTTAAGCTAGCTTTAAGTAATTTTGTCTAGCACGTAAGAAAAGAAACTGAATTAAAATAAACAAAAATTGCAAAAAAAAACTCAGACGAATGCCATGTGATTGAAGCTGCATCTAATGAGAACCCGAAGCAACACGCTTTTAAAAAGTTCTAAAAAGTTCTAAAAAGTTCTTCTTACTCATCTTTGATATTGTTCGTTATCGACTTACTCGGTTGGGTCGGTCAATTGTCAGTTGTAATTTATTATAAAGCAAATGCACCTAGAATCCTGTCTTTTAGTGGGAGCCGTCTGGGTCTTATGCGTTTAATAGAACGTTGTGATAGCGAACCGAACGTAGTTCTATGTATGTGAAATTTACTTCATTTCTTGTCTAAAGTGACGCACGTGCAAAAAATTAAAGAACTTAAAAACTGTTTTTTTTTAAATGATAATACCTTGGACCATCTCTTACAATAATCTTATAGTTCGGAAAATGTAAGGTGAATGGTATACAGAAAACATCAGAAAACAACATCCTTTTTGCGCTTGGATCCGATGCCAAAGTCCATCACAGAATCTGTGTGTAACCTGACTTACACGGTATAAAAATTTTTTAAATGTTTTAGTAGTAGCGAACCCTTTTATATATAATAAGAACGAGGCCCTAGTGGGTTAGAATCACAATAGCCTATATTTAAGTCAAGTCGGTAGAAACTGTCCCGTATGAGGTGAATATAACTTTTGAGAGATAATGTACATAAAGTTACTTAAGTCACCTTTCTCGACAAAGAAGTTTCTCATAATAATTTTAGCAGTGATAGCAGAAGGTCTAACATTTTTATCAATTTCTTATCAGCTGGATAAACTTAGATAATAGTACTTTTAATAACAATGTCATTAGAGGGACCCTCCAGTGTGACATCTCAATTGCGGGGTCCCGAAAGAAAGGGCCTACAACCACACATCGTCCACTGGTTGTAAATGAGCGTCGTTAGGCTAATGCTTACTAACAGAAGTGGGCGGAGTTGTTAAAAAGCGTTTAGCACTTAATTTGAAATTAATAATCTAAGCACGGTACAAAGGCTAACTTTATCAAACAAATATGGCACTGGAATCAATGCCTCCTCTTTTACTTATATCAAGAACTCTGCTGCTAAATGCTTTCAGTCACAAGGGTCTTTAGGCTACTTATGGCATGAAATATTTTCGTCTGGATGCCATAGAGATAGATAAGTAGGGCCTTTAGTTTTTTGCCGACTCAGAACGGCATTTTGTTTTCATAGCTAATTAATCATCTTTGGTTGTTGTCATCAACTCGAAAGTGGTGACAGCTTGAACTAAATGCACGATGTTTTCCAAAAGGTATCTCATTTCAGATATTAAAATGATTTTATATATCTCTCTATAGATTATCCTATATGCTTAACCAAAAATGAAAAAAACCTGTTTGATCTAACATGCCTTTCGACGTCATTTATGTATTGTTTTTGTTGGGTTTTTGTATATGCAAATTGTATGACAATTATTCTTGACATAAATACAAGCAAAACTTTTGTTGTCTTAGGAGTATTCTATTGTTATTTTGTTATTGTATTGTTATTCTACACCCTTTCCTCACCTTGACTTAATAATAATAATTAAGTGGCAGTACAGCCCACAAGGGACCAGGATCTAGCTTCTAGAACAACCACTCGTGTTGTGCGTAACAGTAGCACGCACGAGTAAAAGGGACCTAGAGTTTTTTGCCGACTCCGAACGGCGATATGTGGGAAGCCTTTCATAGACAGTAGATACTCTTTGAGTGTTGTGAAGAAAGAAATGGTGCCGTGAAAAAATGCCAGGTGTTCTGTCCGGGAATCGAACTTTGACTTTCTACGAGGCGGTCGAAGAACTTACCACTACACCACGGCTACCACAAACCTTGACCTAAACTGTAACTTAAAACTGTCTGTGCGAATGTGCACACCTTACCTTACCTTTTTTTGTACATAGAACCGGTATTTGTCATTAGCAAATGAACAGTGACAGCCCTATTCTGACTGTGTCATAACTTAATTCTCGGGAGCTATACAGAACCAAATCACACAATGTGAATGCATTCTAACTGAAATCCACATAAGTAGCTGCACCATTGGTTCAATGACAAAAAAGTAAAGCCTTCCGGCAACCGATTTCCGTAGAAGGTGTAGAATTTAAAATTAATATATTCAATCGAAAGCTTGATTGAAACTAAGAATCTTTCATGAGCTCTGCGAGCCGGCAAAGGTACGGGTCTTTAACCTCAAGAAATTTATATTCAGATCGGAATGGGTTCTGTGGGTTCGTTCTCACCTTACCGACATCTGCTGAGCAGCATGCATCATTCGAGGACGTACACAATGGAGCTTCATGGCCACTTCTTTCTTTCTACATAAGGCCAATCTAACCTAACCTTACAAGCTGAAGAAGTGTTGCGCTTGGACTTCTAGTCGTTCAAGCCTTCTTCTTTGCTCACCATCTTCCTCCCTGATAATGCTTCCGATATTGTTTGGCAGTGACTCATAATCATTCCACCGAAATGTAAGGTTATCTTAATATTCTTGGAGAAATGCTCGTTTTCGTTTAATTTTGTATTCTAGTTTTTTGAAATGATTCCTTATCCATTTGAATGTATGTCTATTCTTGTTACAGTTTAATGGGTTATTATGCTACGATTTTACTGCGCTGTCTTAGCGCATAGCAGTCAAGTTGAGGTTAAGTCGTGAAACGAACTTCCCAATAACTTATTTTTGTCTATTTATGCAGTTTCAACGGGATTTTTGGCTTTCGGAAACGAATATAAGATATTGACATGTCAAAGAGCATGACAGTGAAACCCTTCTTTTGTTTAAAAAACATTTGAGCGCAACTTAAGCAATCATACGCAAACTATAGTAGAACCCAGCATGTCTATATCGCTGGCAAATGCACAAACACTGCCCTCCTTCAAGTTTAAGGTACCACTTAAAGGTTCCAACACTTCTTCAGCCTTAAATATTGAGTAATAAAAACTTGTCCGTAACTCTGTGCATGTAACAAAAAAAATGGTTGTATACTGCTATTGTACGTCTATCACATATGGCTGCTTTGTTTAACGCTCTATTCTTAAGCAAAATATCAAGAACCCCAACAAATACCCTGGCGGTAATGTCATATCCTTTGCTTATTCACATGTGAACTTATTACATGGTAGCTTATATTGCTCTAAGAATCTTGGAATAACAAACTGGATGTACGTAGCGCTCTCTTGAGCCTGTATCCCCCATTTCTCATAGGGAAATGCACAGATTAGTATCAACGAAATTTTGACCTTACTAATCGATTTCACAGTTTTCTTCACCAAAGTACATATGTATATGTAAAGATGTGGACTTCATTCTTGATTCTGATGAGGGGACTTACTTAAATGTTTCCAAAGTGAAGTGTAGATTCGGATCAGGTAGTTATTAAGGGAAATTTAATATTTCCTCATATTATATATATATATATATATTAAGCTCTAAATCACGACAGATTCTTCAAAACGAAAATTCTGTCAATTTGTGAGGAGGCTACAGACAAAACATTTATCCTGACTCTATGATAGTTAAATAAAATAGATTAAAGCTATGTGTCTAGCCTTCCAGTTATGGCTTGCTGTTGGTGGGATAAATAACATCAACATGTAAACGAACAATTAGTTCGAAAACATCTACATGCTACAGACACGAACTGATAGAATAGGAAAAGAAGTGCAAGATCACTTTCAAATTTTCAAGGCCCCTGTATGACTCCTACCTAACTCCTCTCTATGAGTTATAAAGTGCGATGTCAAAGCTTCACATTTCTGCCTAAATCGTCTTTATGTGTAAGTAGACGATGGAAAATTCTCGCTGTGATTTGAACTGACGAACACAACGAATAGTCAATGAGGGCATTGCTGGCATTAAAATGGAATCGACTAAACTAAACAACATCTCAGAACGTTACAAGGGGCTGACTAACTTTGAGGTAGTCCAGGAATTCGTCTACATCAACTTTCCACTTAATAAAGACAACTACATCAGTGCCGAAATTAAGCGTGGAGTTACTCTTGCGTGTTACCTTTTTGAAAAACAAAGCTGGCTTTGTGCAAAACCGCAAACATCCCTTCCTGCTGCATGACACTTTGAACGCTGTTTAAACCGAATAAGAAAAGTTCTATATGGTGTTTTAATTTCTTTTGTTTGGAGGTTGGCCGATGTTTGGTTTTACCCCTGACTGAAATAACATTGTAGAAGAAGAAAAATAACATTTAAAAAATGTCAATTCCCCGTGGTCTTAAAATTTTATCTTTATCTATCAGTTTTAAAATGTGCGTATGTGGAACATACTGTCCAGCTGTTCTTAATAACGATATATAAACGGATCAACTATTAAAAACGTTTGCGTCGTTATAATATAACAGTTTAAGTAATTCATCAAAAATGTTCAGAAACATTTCTATTAGTGCAACACCGGTCACGGATTTGTTGGTATATTGTATAAATGACACTTTCTTTCACACCTATGTGACGCTTTCAAAAAGTTGCGCCGTGAAATACCGATATATGTATGTATACTGTATTTGAACATTTATGAATACATGAAAGCAAGATACATGTTGAAAACATTCATCAGTAGAAACATGTTTTGTTTAATAACGCGAGTATCTCGGGATGACTGTTTATAATAAATCAGCTAAAAGTTCCGCAACACAAACATACACCGTGTTATACCCGACTTTTGGAAACGAAGTGTATCGATACTATATTGACTGATGTCTGATGATGGTGTACATTTCGCATCACACACTGAAAGAATAGATCGTATCAAAGGTAAGCATTAATCTGCATACATTTAAAAAATGCGTTTCCAAATACCATAGTATTAGTGTTCAAGGATTGTGTGTATTTTAACATCGCGGAAGCTCTTAGGTTTGTATAATTCTTAGAAGTGTGTTTCTCTCGCTTTTACAAACTGTAACGATTTTTTTTCTTATTTAAGTGCGTCCTGCTATCAAAGGAAAAATAATGTAAATACCGCCTCTTTTCTTAACTCATTTTTATCTTTCTTTTTCTCTTAGAAATTATTGCCTAATTTCTTTTGTGTACGTGAGGAATAAAAATATGTTGGAGCAAAATAATTTATTAAATCCTGAAAGAAATCTTTCCAAATGCCGACGCCAAATGAATTCTAAAACATCCTCTGAGGTTTACTTCCTGGAAATACTTCATCCGGAGACCAGCAATAGTCTTTGTCCAACACGTAAATTAACTTTTTAATCCTCTCTAAACTTCTGAATTATCGTTATTTGATTGCAGTGTGCAACTCACCAGAATTTTCAAGAGGATTTTTAAGATTAGAAGACATCCCGATTAATAAAACCAATTCCCAAGAACAATGTGAACATTCAAATATTTCTAGTCTGCCGGACCAAGTGGATCAAGAATCACATCTACAGTACGCAGAAACCGCAGTAGGAACTCCGGAGAAAAAAAATACTGTTCAGATACTGGAGGATTATTGTTCATCACAATTTAGCGATAGCTCACCAAAGCTAGATGACGTTTCAACATCCGCTTTATTTGAAACACCGCCAAACAAAAAGTCGATTGTAAAAGCAATTTTGGAAGATTTCTGTGCATCGCCATTCGTCGAAAGCCCACCAAAGGCAGATCCAGAAAATAAATCTCCAGTATTTCATTTTAGATTGAAGCCGATACGCACGTATGCAAATACCAGGCGACGAAGTGTGCGACGCAACATTGAAACCGAATTGATCAATGTTAATTTGTCAGATGATGATGGATCTATTAGTGAATCGTCTGAGCTATCAGTGCAAGAAGACTTGGGGCAGAATGTTGTTCCCCAGATGGACACAGTTGACTTGAAGAGTTCAAATAGGATTTTTGAGAACTTGTTGCATTTGTGCACATATTTCTCTCGAACAACTTCGCATGACAATATACCACAGTCCAGTGCAGAACAGATGTGTAGGTCACGGAACGAAAATAAATTGAAGAAATTTCTGGGGGATGACGATACACTGCAGGACACAATTTGTTATGAACAACCATCGCTTTCATGTAACTTAAGTAATATTGAAATGGAGAAAGCCAAATCTTTGATTGACGAACCGATAAATCTTATGGGATATACAGGAAAAATGTACTCGTACGAAGAAGAAGGAATTGGTTCTGGTTCGACGTTCTGTGATAGTCTGGAGAGTCCCTCAAAGATATTACACGATTCACCAGTGAAGGAAAAGAAATCAGAATCGTTTCCTCGCTTTGACCCGCCTTCAGAAGGGAAAGAAATCGATGATGGAGATGTCCCTACCACGAGTTCTGGTTTCTTGGCAACGTCAAAAATTGAACAGTCAAGAAGTGTAAAATATTTAGCTGGCTACGGGGCAGACGCAAGTGATAATGTGGCGGGTGCACAAACTGCCAATGAAAATACATTTCTGGGACTTAAAACTACTTTAAAAGAACCTGTTGTTGTGTTTAAAGCGGAAAATTTAAAAAAAAGTTCAACTCAGAGACGGCTTGACCAAGGAAAACAAGAAGAGAGAATAACCGAAGTACTTCATTCTGTTGCTAATGTATCGTATAGTAGTCCAACATATGAACTAAGGCGAGGAAAATCGATTCAATTGACAAACGAAGACAAGAAGATGGTAGAAAAGCTGCTCAAAGATATCGATTTCTTCGAAGATCCGTTTAAATTAGAAGAAAACTATTGCATGACGGCGCGGCAAAAGTCAATGCCTGCGTTCAATAATCATTCGAAGAAAACTTATTACTCTGTGACCAATGAAGCACAAAAGTCAATGGAAAGGCAGAAGAAATCTTTCACTGAATCGCACGCAAGTGATGGTGAAGTTCAGAAATCGTTTCCTGGCTCGATTTCGAAAAGACTAGTAGTGAATAAAGATGTTCTGGCAACGTGTTCTGGTTTCTCGACAGCTTCCAAAAAGCCAATAGCAATATCCGATGCGGCTAATGGAAAAGCTCATGAGTTTTTCGCAAAATTTAAGCAGTTAGAAAGGGAAAAACCATTGGTTGGCAATGGGATACAGGCAAAAGACAATAAATTTACCGGTGCCTCAAGAAAGCCTTTTGTTGTATCTGAATCGAAAAATTTAAAAATAGATAAAATGTTTAAAAAGGTTAACAATGAAAAAGAAAAACAACGAACTATCGAAGCGCTTTCTCCAGTAACAAAAGTATCACATGTAAATTCGGATGTTCCTTCCTTGTCCGAACCTAAAGAGCAGAAGAAAATGAAATCGAATGAATTGCGCAACGAGAACAAACTAAATATAGACGAACTACTCAAAGATATTGATTTCTTCGAAGATGGGTTTGAAGAAGAGAAAAAATATTGCATGGAACCGCTGAAGATTAAAAAGCCTGCGTGCAAAGGATTTAATATCGCAAAAAAGAAACTTATTTTGTGTATTCAAGCCGGTCAAAAAAGCGATAATTTAGACAAACCCACAGAAGAGGAACTGGGGATTGTTGAAATGGTGTTCGAAGGATTCAAAACAGCATCGATGAAACCAATACAAATATCAGAAGTCGCGAAACAAAAAGCCGAGGATATGCTCAAGGAAGTTCAAGACGACTACTTGCCTCCACAATTCTTAAAGTGCATTAATGTCGGTTTGAAGGACAAGGCTTTATCCTCTCAACATCCAAGTGAGGAAGATTTTGGAGCAGGTTTGAGAAAGTCAGTCAAAATTTCCTACTCTGCCAATTTGTACCCAGAGAAAATAGCAGAAGTTGTTGAAACTAACGTTATGCCGAACGATTTTTCAAAATGCAATCACGCTGATATAAAAAATTGTGCAACTCCAACCACAAAAAAGGAAACACGGAAGTTTGAAGGGTTTAAAAACGCCTATAAGAAAAATATTCAAATTCCCAACTTACGACGAGACGAACTGCTGATGCAGATCTTTGGCCAACATGAAACACCAGTAACAGTGACATCTCAAATGTCTAAAGGATCAGATGACTACAGAAAAATTAAAAGAAAATCCAAACTCGGGGAAGAGCATTTGCAATCACCCAAAAAACAATGCAATTGCGATGGATTGAGTACCTTGAAAGACATAAAAAAGGATACATCTCAACCTGATATCAAATTGTTGGCAAAGATGTCCAAAAATAAACTCTCGTTAAGTAATCGAAAAAAAATCAACTCCTTGAAAACAGTTTGCAAAACGCCCAAAAAGTCGGAATCATTACTTTTGCCTTGGAATGCAAATTCAACGCGGTTAATGCGTACAAATCTGTTCAAAGCTGATGCAAGTAACAATAACTACTCGATTGACGCAGATTTTCAAAAAATCAATTGGGAGAATGCGAGCAACTCATCAAACGTATATAAAACCAATTCCTTTACAGATCTTAATGTTAACTCACCAAAGAAGGGAATTGAAGACGTACGAAAATATCGCCAATTCTAATGATAAAATAATGTCGACCCTAAGCCTTATGAAACCTTAAACAAGAATTTGTGTCGTGTTATGTAATGAAGTGTACATTTCTGTTATTTTTTCTCAAATCAATAAAAAAGAGTTTCCTTCGTATTCGATTACACTTGCATTTTGTAATTACAAATTATATTTCTATTTTTCAGAAACCCTGAGTAGTTTTCTCTGCTACAATCAAATTTGATGTGCATTCCTGCGTAAAAGGGGTGAATAATTCTTTGTACATGTTCCTATTTCTACTTTGTTATTTGTCCTAAATTTATTTGTGTTCTAATTTATTAATACATTAAAGCCATTTTTAAAAAAAGTTCAAGATCACAATAACATTGTTTTTATTTTTTTCCATATAACAAACATACATATTTTTGTAAGTGCAGTTTTCGATGTGCATTGACATTCTATTTATATCCTTTTCCTATTTTTGCTGTATCGCTTTATGTTTATTTTCATTTGTTTATTTTGTATTATACCACTTCATACACATGTATATTGTGTGAATTTGAATATATTTATTTACTCTTATTTTATATATATGGTTATATATGTACATACATATGTATGCAGTGATATTCATCGTGAGATTTAGTTTTAAATAGGCTTCTTTAACAGATCAAACGTGACTCTTATCAAAGTGCCTTGTTATTTTTGTTCAGTATCGTTTGGCTATGCATTATGGAGAGACTCACACCATAACAGCGTCTGCAATTTGTTCAGCTGCATTACAAAAATCAGTGTTCTGTTTATCGTGCGATTCAATGAACTTGCATTACAAAAATCACCCTACTGGAATCACCAAATTCATTCACAACTTCGTGTACGTAGTGAAGAGACTATAGCAGCTGTAGCTGAGAGTGTACGCAAACACCGCGACGAATCGATTCGTCGCCATTTTCAAAAAGTAAATGCCATGAATTGTTCTTTTAACAGATAAAACATATACATATTAATTTCACTTTCAAACTTATTTATGTTATTATTGTCAATCGCATTTTTTGTATAGAATGCCACATTAGTGTATATTATAACTGATATAATTTAAAGGTTGTAGTACGGTTTGCGAAACATTGAATCTTGTCAACTGTTCTCCTCGACAATTAAAAATATGTTAAATGTTCTTGTTTTGTTTGTTTAAAAAAAAAATGATGCTTTAAATACATAATTTTATTAATGCATTTAAAAAAATGCAAATGTGAAACTACCAGCATCGTCTGCATTTTTTTAAGGATTGTATATATCATGAAATAATGTATTATAAAGTGAAATTGAAATTTGACCAGCATAGTATTATGAATACTGCTTACATTAACACTGATCATGCCATTTCGGATGTTGATTAAATAAAATTTCTTGTTTTATAATATACTATATATATACTAATACTATCAAAGACCATTATGATGTTACATTAGTGTGCTTCCAACACACATAATTTTCGATGACTAGAATTTCACTAGTTAAAGGTAATCGGCATAGTTCTCACTTGCATTCATAGTTTTCAGAAATTGAATGAAAATATTCTTTAAAATAAACAAACACAACGAATGTTGTACAGTATGTATTCAGTACACACAGACAAGGCTGCATATAATTTCTCTTTCCTACTCGGCAAGCTGGAGATAATCATGCCGTTTATTGATTCGATTTCGATTTCAATGCATTTTATTTTAAAACTCAATTTCTTAAATGCTAGACAAAAATACTTAAAACTAGCTTTCGAATGTAATCTAGTGATTTTAATTCTAACTTACTGACTCTTCATGAGTACTCTAAGCTAATCTAGGATTTTTTGTTTATGCCTTTCGGCCTCTTATATCTTTTGGAATTCATAGCTTAAGACTAGTTAAATTTTTTCTAATTCCTCCAAAAACATACATATATATCTATTACGCCGATATGCACTTTTTTGTTTTGTTTTTGTATTTTGTATTTTTTTTAATTTTTTTTTGCTTATTTTTTTTTTATTTTAATTTTTTTTTTGTGTTTCTTTTCTTATTCTAATTCTAATTACTAAATACTATCTTAACCTATATGAGTGGGCCCTATGATTCAATTACCCCGTTTATTTGTACTAGAAGTTAGCGGCATCAAACGCTAGTTCTGGTGTAGCCACCAGTAAAAATGACATTCTTTGGCAGAAACTGCTCTGTCGCGGGCAGAAATATGCAATAGTTTTTCTCAAATGAATAAAAAATGAAAATATGCAATACACAACCCACTGCCTCATAGGGTAGATGGCGCAGAACAATATTTGGTATCCCATCGATTCCCACTGACTTCTTATTCTTCAGTAAGTTGAAGATACCCTGGAGTTCATATTTCGAAATAAGAATGGAGTTGTTTCCATCATCGGCGACGACATTATTTGCCAAAAGATCGTTACTGAATGTGGTAAAACCAGGATTCTCGAATCGCCACTGACTTATTTCGTTCCGTGGGTTGAAGTGGTTCAGCAAGGCCCTGTTCTCCAGGTCGTTGTTCGGACTACGAGTCTCGTTGACCATGTACACTTTCTGGAAAACAGCACCAATTGCATTCACCTTCACTTGGGGATCTTCCACTACGAAGAAGTCCAATCTGGATCGATGCCAACTGACGTAAGTAGGTTCCCGTTGTCCGTTGTTCTGTCAAGTCGAACGCACTGAATGTCATTCTGATCTCTCCTCCGGAAGATTTTATTTACTTGCGGGAATATGCTCGGGTTGTTAGATTTTACAGCCCGAATCTTATTTCACCAATGCTAGACTGTAACTTTGTCGTATTAGCTGTTGGAGTACTTTTATCTGTGACTTAAGAGAGCGAATCTCTGTACTCTGTGAATCTGTAAACTACCTGTACAAGAGTTTTAGTCTCGACTGGAGTCTACTTTTTTGCACGTGAAGTGCGTTGCTTTCAGAGTTTCGATAGATGTCGCCATAATCGGTTTGTGACACCATCGGAATCGTCCTGTCCATTGTACGTTTAATGACCTCGTCTATTTGTGTGAGGTACCTGTCAACCTCTTTTTTCTCTGGCTATGGCTCTAGAAAAACGTGGCCAGCGCACCTTATTATAATTATAGGGATGCGTTTGGACATATTCTTTATCACCAAATGTGGGATTAAGTCAAATTGAGTAAATAAATAACAAGAAAGTAAAAAGGCAAATAGTAAATATGTTCGGAAGCTTAATTACCGCGGTGAGACCACAGTGATCACTGTCATACTCGCTCGTAGTTAAACAGTTCCTCGTGCGTCGCTCCACGTTAAGTATCGTCAGTCGTCTGTCGCTTAGCATCACATCCAGATAGGACCCGCTTCTAGAAAATGATGGTCCATTGGTTGCACGCAAATCTAAACTGAGCTCGATATTGTTCTGTTCCATCCACTCTAAGAGGACGTTTCCTCTCTCATTTGGAACATTTTTACCCCATTCACTGTGTGTGGCGTTCAAATCTCTGGCTAGAATATTATATATTAATTTTCTTCCAAGTTCAAGCGAAGCCTAGTGAAGAGAGCCCCGAGCTCTAAAAGAAAGTTTGGATCATTAGGTTCAGATGCATAGGCATCGATCACAAACAGCTTCTTTCCACCTTGGAGAGAGATGCATGCGATGGATGCTTCTAGCACACTAAATCTACGTACCACATTGCTATATACGACCTTATGATAAATGTTCGTTTTATTCAAATGGGCGACCCCGCCACCTCAAGTGGATTGGGGTCAATCTCTTCTGATTATATGGTAATTTTTGTACCTGAGAATGTGCCTCTGGTTTAGCTTAGTTTCGCTAGCCCTTAGAACGTCAGGATTGTGAGCTTGCAACAAGTTTGAGAGCGTTAGTTTTAGTTCAATCCTTATCAGCGAATTTGCATTCACTGCTAGGATCTTAAGGGTTCTTATCTCGCGTGAGCCCATTATATCTGCGAGCGTTGGTTCACAGGCAGCTTAGAGAAGAGGAAATCTACTCTAGCCGTCTGTGCAAGAAAACTGGCCTGTAATTCGACCATCTGTTTCTGCAAGGCAATCATCTGCGCTTGCATCGACTTGATGGGGGACATTACGTCCCTTATGGAGTGCGTTTCCTCCCAGTCGATTACAGAAATCCGTAGAGGAAAGACTTTCATCGACTTAAGTGCGGGGTTGCCTAGACAACCAAATAAACAAACAAAAAATATTTGAAAAATGAAATTAAAAAATATCAAAATTGAAGAAGATTGAGCAAATAATCAATTTAAACAATCAAACATTTTGGAAATGGATGAAGAGCTGCTGTTTTTGAGTGACAACTCGGAAAGCAGCAAAGATATGAACACAAAAAGAAGAAAAACCATGAAGCCGCAGGCGCAGTCTAAAAGACGGCTGCGTAACATGAATTCCTTGGAAAACACGGAAAACAACGATGTTTCGACGTACAGCGGAAAAGGGAATACTTTCGCAAAACTCGCTTCGTCCAAAGTAGAAGACCAGGCCGCCGAAGAAAAGGAGTTGGCGGAAAAGATCCAAGAGACAGAAGAGTTTAGAAATTTATTAAAGCGCTCCAACTTAAACTGGAGGGGAGAAAGAAGTTGGCAATTGAAAAAGGGCAAGAAAAGCAATCGCCAAAAGAGAAGTAAGCTCAGCAACAGCTGCAGCAACCCAAGCAGCAGAATCTGCAACAACAACAGCAGAAGCAAGAGCAACAACAGCAGCAGAAAGAACAACAACACCAGAAGCAGAAACAACAGCAGCGACACAAGACTAACCGGAAGCAACAAAAGAAGAAAAAAATACCACCGATCAACGTAAGCGGAATGGACGCAATGGACACCATAAAAGTTTGTAAGTTTTCCGTAGGGGACGAATTCATTATTAAAAATAAAGGTTTTCAAAAACAAGCTGTTCACTGCTTATCACTGAGCAGTTACAAAAAAATTAGAGAACTAATGACGGCAGCTGGGGTAAAATTTTACACAAGATACCGCCTGAGCGTCTACTTCCCCTTTTCTTGGTGCGGGTGACACCAGAAAGCAAACTAGAGAGTTTGAAGAGTGTAAGGCTTTTCAGTTCCCAGATAATTTCTTGGGAAAAATGAAGGAGTACCAACCGGATGCTTCTCTGCTCAAGATGCCAAACATGTGGACACGAAGCAGGAAACTGCAATAGGCAGCCTCGCTGCAGTAAATGCGCAAAAGCAAAAGGGGCGGATTCGAGGCCAATACCGAGAACTCCAGTCACTCATGTTACGCAAGTTGCCCAGATGGCGTCTTGTAGGCGATCGGCACAACAGACAGTGCTAAAAGCGGCAGCGGTACCTGTGCAAGTTCCGAATATGGGCTTTGCTGAATTGCTTTCCATGATGGCTTCAATGAAGGCACAGATGGAGCAATTCCAAAAAAATCTTTAGCGAATGGACCGGATCCTTTCGTCAAGACCCGCTAGGTCAGGTGCGTATCCATTTTAATGAATACGCTAGCAGTTGGAGACCTTTCGATCCTGGCAGTGAATGCAAATTCACTTGTCAGGATCGAGAGAATGTTGGTGTTACTTAACCTGTTGAAGTCCATAAGCCTGATTTGTTAATGGTTAGCGAAACTAAGATACGCCGGAAGCACACAATCAGGTACAAAGACTATTCAGTTTCAAGGGACCGCCCCCACTTCACACAAGGGAGTGGGGTCGCTCTCTTTATTAAAAAAGGCATTCGCCATAAGATCGTGTATTGCAGTGAGGTGCGAAGTTTCGGTGTGCTGGAAGCGTCTGTTGCGAGCATTTCTCTCCAAGGTGGAAAGGTCGGTCCACAAACTTCATTTCAGAGCTCGAATCTCTCTTTTGAAAACTCCGTTTATGCTCAGAGGATAACTTCTTTGTTGTCGGTGGCGATTTGAACGCGAAGCATGAGGCATGGGGTAATTCTGTGTCAAATCCCAGGGGAAATTCACTCCTTAAGTGGTTAAAGCAGCACTCTATTGAGCTCAAGCTGAATTTGCTTGCAACCAATAGACCCTCGTATTTCAGAAGTGGGTCCTATTTGGATCTGCTGCTAATAGACAGACGACTGACGTTACAAGACGTAGACTATCGCACTAGGAATTGTATGGCAACGGTGGAGTACGACAGTGACCACTGTGGGCTTGCCGCTATTATTCAGTTCCTAAACGAACATACGTAACGTACCCTTACAATTATGGTAAGGCCCGTTGGCCGCGTTTTTCCAGAATACTATCCAGGGAATTGCGTTTGAATGACATGACACCACCCTCGAACAGAAACCTAACTAACGAAGAGGTTGACAGGGACCTCATACAAATGGACACTACGATAAAACGTACAATGGACAAAGCAATTCCTAAAGTGTAACCGATCACAGATGACGACATCTATCCGAACGATACCATCGACGCACTGCACGTGCAAAAAAGCAGATTGCTGACGAGAATCAAGACACTTTACAAACGATTTACAGACAGAGACGACCAGGAAATGAGGTCGCTCAAGTCGAAGATGAAAAACCTCCAGAGTTTTATTCGGATGAATTACAGAATTGCTATCAATTCCTATTGGGGAGACAAGGTTCGGGCTGTTCGTTCAAACTGTCCGGGTATGTTCCCCTAAATTAACCGAATCTTCCGAAGGAGGGGTCATAACGACTTGGAGGCTGTTCGACTTGACAGAACAACCGATAACGCAAACATACTGACTTCATTCGGCATCGATCCGGATGGGGCCGTGCTGGACAATGAGTTCTTCATTGTTAAAGATGCCCAAGAGAAGGTAGAAGCAATAGGAGTGGTTTTCCAGGAAGTGTATAGGTCAACGAATCTCGTAGGCCAAATCACAACCTGGAGAACAGAGCCTTGCTTAATCATTTCTACCTTCAAAATGAAATCCAGCAATGGCGTTCTGAGAATCATGGTTTCACCAGATTCAATGATGAAAATAAGGAAATTAATGCCGTCGCCCAAGATGGCTCTAATGCCATAATCATTTCGAAGGTGGATCTCAAAGACATTTTCAACACTCTGAAGAACAAAAAGTCGACGGGAATAGACGGAATAGCGAATATTGTGTTGCGTCATTTTCCCGAAGAGGCGGTAGAGATATACATAAGCCTGTTCAACAATGCTCTGAGTAATGCACATTATCCAGAGCATTGGAAGACGGCGGTGGTGGAACCCATCCCAAAAAGGGACAAAGATTCTTCGCTTCCGAAAAATCTTCGGTCGATAAGTCTCCTCCATTGCATAAACAAGGTTTTGGAAAAGATTGTGAATAGAGTCCTGATAAAGTGGACTGAGGACGAAAAATAATACCGAATAACCAATTTGGATTTAGGGCGAGGCATGATACTGTACATGCCGCGTCAAAATTGGTTTGGGACATTCAATGGAACAAAAATAAAACCCAGTACACCGGGGCTTGCCTTGTTGACTTGGAAAAGGCATTCGACACCGTCTGGTTAGAAGGCCTCTTCCTTAAGTTGACGAGGTTGGGTATAAGCAAAGAACTGCTCTACACGATCTACAATATGGTCACAGGTAGAAGGTTTGTTGTTAAGAGTGGCAACAAGGTTTCCGCTAATGTCTTTTACATAAAAAATGGCTTCCAGCAGGGTCCAGTGAATTCACCAATTCTTTTCACTATTTTCACCAGTGAATTCATTGGCTCCATGCAGCAACGACTTGGTCGTGTACAGAACAGCGCGAGAGATTGACGTCATTTACATGCTTTTGCAACGTGACTTCGAAAAGATCCAGCGATTTTGCGACGACTGGAAGTTAAAAATTAACTACCAAAAGTGTGAAACCATCCTTTTCCGGACTCCGTTATGCAGAACCTGTAGGGATACGAAGAAAAACTGGCGTAAGTTTGGCATCTTGGACCCACAGGGCCGGCCATTAAATGTGAAGAGTGTAGTGCGATATCTTGGCATCATGTTGGACCAGTTTCTGTATGGTAATATCCATTCAGCTACACCTCTGACGAAAGCCAAGAAAGCCTTCGCTATGGCAAGTAGGTTATTTTACAGCAGCCAACTTGACTTCAAACTTATGGTGATCTGCTGCACGGCCCTAGTCCGGCCAGTCATGGTGTTTGGCTACCCAGTGTGGTTCAACGTGAGTCCTTCCCAGATGGAAAAGATATGGATATTAGAGTGGCATTGCCTTCGTGCTTGTCTCAAAAAATACAGAACACCCGAATATGGGTACAAGAAATTCTATCGTAATGAGATTTTGTATAACGAAGCCAAATAATTTTATTATTAGGCTGATTCGAAGGCATGTTCCACGAGCAATGACATCGGAAAACGAGCTCATATTTGGGGCTTACTACCCAAACGACGCATATCACGAGAACGCACGCCGAAGTGGATTCGTTCCACCGGAAGCATTCGTATATCTTGATCGAATGGGTTTGATCCAAGATGAGGAGGTATGTCCACTTATTTATCACGTGGTAAGGAAAACAGTGGACCAGCGGCTGCTCTACGAGAACTTTGTAAGGACAGCAAGTCCGGGTGACCTCCGGTGCAGTACATCAATCCCTGTTCGGGATGGAACAGAAAGTGGCTACAACGTCGTTAGCTTTTCCGGCTAACGTTGTTGGTCCCCTACGGTCAACTTACATGTAGGTTAATTTAGAATAGGCTAGATTATAACAATAAAATAAAACAAAAAATAAAAAAAAATTTTAGAGTTAAGTTAGTGTTAAGTAGCTAGGTAGGTTAATTAGATTAGTCGTAGATTAAGATATATATTAATTAATTTTTTAAATAATAGATTTTCTTATTTTTTATAATATCTACAAATAGTGCATAAAATACTGCAAACATAAAATATAAAAGACAACGCCGAAAGGCTCTAGTAATAAATAACTATATAATAAATAAATATATAATAAATAAAAAAGAAAGAAAAAAAAAACAAAGGTTTCTACGTGGTCAGCGCCTTATTATAGTTATAAGGATGCGTTTGGGCATATACTTCTAGTTCCTCCAGCGTGTTCGGGAGCTGTATTACTCTAATCGATATTATTCTGTTCCATTCACTTTAAGAGAGCGTTTCCTCTCTCAGTTGGAACATAATTACCCCATTCACTTATGTAACTAGCGTTCAAATCTTCGGCTCAAATGTAATTTTCTTCGAGTTCAAGCGGAGGCTAGAGAGGGCCGCCTTGAGCTCCGAATGTAAGTAAGGGTTTTGAGTTTCGGACACCGGCGGATGGACTACATTATCGATCCACAAAACTTCATTATCGATACTCCTCCTGATCAGCTGTATTCTGTCAATTCTCAACTTTATATAATATTATATTTAACGTAAAATAAAGAAAATAATAGACACAATTAGTTTTTTATGCAATCGAAGTACAAATATTATTTCTCGAGACATTTGGTGCAAAGTAAGAAGTAGGGCTAATTTTTTTCCATACAAGATGATCAGTGCGTTAAAAACTTCTTTTTTTAGTAATCAGCATTAATTTAGGCATCTTTATTTCACATTTGTAAAATACTTCAGATTTTTGGTCCTGTTTGCGTTGATGGCATCTGGAGGAGAAGATTCAACCACGAACTGTATGGGCTGTACGGCGGCATGAGCCTAGTCAAGTGTCTACGGATACAACGCTTAAGGTGGCTAAGCCATGTAGAGCGGATGGACAACACTGCTCCGGCCCGAAAAGTCTTCGAATCCGAACTACAGGGACAACGCAACAGAGGAAGTCCTAGACTGGGATGGCGCACACAAGTGGTAAAGGACCTCAACCAACTTGGAGTGCGCAATTGCAGGCAGCTGGCAAGAGATCGTGCTAGCTGGAGAGGCATGTTGGTTGAGGCCCAGGTTCACCCGGGACTGTAGCGCCATCCGAGAAAGAAGAAAATACTTCAGGCTGAACATAACAGCATTTAAATACGTTTTAAATATATTGAAGGAAAAACTGCCACCTGTGTTAAGATCCACATCCTTAACTGCCGAACTTAAGTTGGCTGTATACCATAAACCACCTTTAGGTGGTTTGTGCTGTATACTTAAGTTTCTTATCTGAAGGTGGCTATCAGACTGGAACTGGCAAAGACTTCGATGTTGGAATGGCGCAACTAATAGTTTCTGTTGTTCTTTCCAAAGTATTTGATATCCTAGAAATACAATTACGTCCCAAATGGATTAATGTAAAAACGAGCAAAGAAGAAAAGCAACAGCGAAATTGTACTTCTATGAAAAATCAAGGATTCCAAGGATAAAACTGTAAACAAGTTAATACTATGGGGTTTCCCATTAACAAAACTGAAATTCCTTTGAACTTTTAATTGCAGTTTGAGAATAGACGCAGTCGATTTGAATGTTAACAGTGAAGTAAGTCTTATTTCAAAATCTTAAAACTTTGACATTTTAAAATGAGTGCATGCAGTATACAAACTAAGATGAATGAATTCAGGTTGCTACATTACTCCCCCTTTAGTGACGAAATCTTAATGGAATTACAACTTCTCGTCCTGACTGGTTGACACCAGTTGTGATAGTATGGCTTCTTCAAATTCTTCAGCTATGTGAAACGCTGCTTTCAGTCTGTCAATAGAAATGTTTTTAATAGGTTCTTAACTTGTATAAGAAAATATTTTGGGTATCTTTGGAGAACTGTGTAAGGTCCTTCGTAAGGTTGTTTAAGTGGACCGCGGACACTATCGGTTCCAACAAAAACCTGAGAACAGTTTTGTAAGGAGTTTTGTATAAATGGCCTTGAAGTTCTATGGTAAGAAGTGTTAATGGGTTTTATGACATCTATAGCCTTCCGTAGATCTTTAACGAAGTCTTCTGTGCTTACATTCGTAAAAAGTTTTGTAAAATATTCGCCAGGTAGTCGAAGTGTTCCACCGTATACAAGTTAAGCTGAAGTTGCCTTTAAATCTTGCTTATATGATGATCCTAATAAAACTATTGGTAGAACTTTAAACCATTTCAAAGTGTTATGGCACGTTATTGAAGCCTTTAAGGAACGATGCCATCTTGCGATAATTCCATTCGATTGGGGATGATATGTCGTAGAGCTGCAATGTTTTATACCCAAGGTTTTGCTTAGCTCCGAAAAAAGTGTCGACTGAAATTGCCGTCTAAAATCTGTTATAATTCTGAATGGTACACCATAGCGTGCGATCCATCCGTGAAGAAACGTCTGAGCAACTGTCTCTGCCTTAATGACCTCCATAGGAAAAGGTTCAGGCCATCGTGTGTACCTATCGATGATGGTTAGTAGATATCTAAATCCATTAGATGTTGGTCCGACAGTATCCATATTGATATGTTGCGCTTTATTGTGACGACTAATCTTTGATCGTTGACATTCGCCGCAGCTGTTTACAAATCGTGCGCATTCCGTTCTCATACCCGGCCAAACAAATCGCTCTTGCACCAACCTAAGTGTGGCCCTTATGCCTGGATGTGATAAATTATGAAGTTTCCTTAAAATCGATTCTCTACAGGACAGAGGAATGTATGGGCGAATTTTAGACGTTGATGTATCGCAATATAAATGAAAATTGTCTTCCGGAAAGTTTAAAAGTTTTAAATTTAATGAACTCGTTGTGTTATTTTCTTTAAGTAAACCTTTTAGCTGGCTGTCAGTTTCTTGTTCCTTTGTTATTACTTCGGAATCTACTGTTTGGGTAGTGAAAACAGCATTAATTCTTGAAAGAAAGTTAGCAACTTGATTTTGCGAACCCGGGACGTATAAGATCGATGTTGAAAATTGTGTTCTTCCATGCTGGGCGATGCTTTAAAATTGTCATCAATGTATGAAAATGCGTAATCCAAACCTCTAAATGCTTCATTTAAGTAGCGTTGCATGGCTTGCACTCCATTTCTCAGGCCGACCGTCATATACATGAACTCCTATAGGCCAATTGGTGTTATAATGGCTGTCGATATGTCTTCTGGGTGAACTGGTATCTGACTTACGCACGTTGTAAGTCCACTGTGGAAAAAATAGTTTTACCATGATAAACAGTTGTGAAATCGCCAATGTAGGGAATGGGGTATCGATCTGGCTGGGTTATAGAGTTCAAAGCTCTTTAATCTACACATGGTCTCCAGTACCCATTAGATTTTTTTACCATGTGGAGTGTACTGGCCCAACTGCTCTTTGATGGTCGACGGATACCCTTCTCCATTAAACACGCGAATTCGGCTTTCGCAGCAGCAAGCTTTTCCGCAAAAACAAACCGTCGGGCTTTTGCAAAAACAACTGGACCGGTAGTGAAAATGCAATGCCTGGTCTGAGATTTTGTTGGCATTCCCATTGAATTTAATGAAGTGAGGTCTTTAAATTCTTCTAGTAAAACTGCAAATGTCCTTTCGATGTCAAATGTTTTTCGCATGTTTGTATTCACGATGAACAATAAAAAAGCTTAAGTGAAAGCGGTAGCGAACTCAACTTGCTAAACTTATAAGTGCGACCTCCGCCCAAGAGGTATAAAAAAGGGCCTGGTCCTCTTGGTTGGGGGTGTGCGTCGGGGTAACTGCCCGGCCACATTTTAAAAAAAAAAAATTATAGTTACGGAACAACCGAATGCCTCGGATACGGATGGATACACTGTTGACGACCCTCGCAAACGAACAAAGGACAACGATTTACGGATCTGCACGTGGAATGTGAGGTCCCTAAACAGACCACGTGCAGCCGATGAACTTGCGGAGGCCCTGGACTGCTGTAAAGCAGACATCACCGCAATCCAGGAAATGCGGTGGGATGGGCCGGGCAAGAGAAGAGTGAGAAACTGCGACATATACCACGGCGACTGCTACAGGGAGAGAGGGAAACGCTTATTTGGATGCGGTTTTGTTGTTCGAGGCAGACTTAGGCAAAAAGTCTTAAGCTTCCAACACGTAAGCGACGCCTCATAACAATCCGCATCAAGGCTAAATTCGGGAATATAAGCCTCATATGCGCCCACGCCCCGACAGAGGAGAAAGATGACAGCAGTAAAGAAGACTTCTATCACCTCCTAGAAAGGACATACGATCGATGCCCCAGCTACGACACCAAGATCGTTCTAGGAGATTTCAACGCTCAGCTGGGAAGAGAAGAAGTCTTTACTAAAGTCATCGGAAGACATAAAGGGACCTGGCGATCACCTGATCAATCAACCGTCAACCAGATTGATCACGTTGCGATCGACGTCAGACACTCCTCCAACATTCTCGATGTCCGAACCTTCCGAGGTGCAAACATCGACTCGTATCATTTCCTTGTTGTAGCCAAGGTAAGAACCCGGATATCGAGAAAACAACGGAGTCGAGACAGGCCAAAACGGTTTGACGTCGGCAAGCTACAATCGCAGCCGATCGCTAGAGCCTTTACCGATCGATTCTCCCTGAAACTGTCTCAAAGTTCGACGCTGCCTGCACAAACAATAGAAGACAAATGGAAACGTTGTCAAGAAGCCATCAAACAGGCTGCCACTGATGTGCTGGGTTTCACGCCACCACCTAAGAGGAACCCATGGTTTGACGACGAGTGCAGGCAGGCGCATGCAGCCAAACAGGAAGCATGCAAGTCAACGCTGCATCGAACGAGCTGTTTGTGAGCTCTACAAACAGAGAAGAAGGGAAGAGAACCGGCTTCTCAGAAGAAAAAAGAAAGAGCACGAGAAGCGCGCGGTCGAGGAAATGGAGAGGTGCTATGGCAGGAAAGACGTCCGAAATTTTGACCGCAAAATAAAACAGTTATCTGGCGGTTACAAACCTCGGACTGAAGCCTGCCGGGACCAAAATGGACAACTGGTGGTAGAGTCGCAGTCGGTGCTGAGAATCTGGAAGGATCATTTCTGCAGACTCCTAAACGGCGATGAAGACACAAATCCCGCTGTTGGGCAGAATGTTCCAATCAATTTGGACGACGATGGACATGAATTCCGTCCCCCCGACTTAGACGAGGTCAAGATAGCAATATCGAGACTGAAGTCGAACAGAGCTGCCGGCGCGGACGGACTATCCGCAGAGCTGTTGAAAGCGGCTGGGGATGAGCTGGTTGGGTGCATGCACCAGCTCATCTGTGAGATATGGTCGGAGGAAAGCATTCCCGACGAGTGGAATCTCAGCATCGAATGCCCGGTCCACAAGAAAGGAGACCCCTTCGGCTGCGCCAACTTCCGAGGGATCAGTCTCCTTAACATCGCGTATAAGATTCTCTCTGCCGTATTGTGTGAGCGCCTGAAACCGTTCGTCAACAACTTGATAGGTCCTTATCAGTGTGGTTTCAGGCCAGGGAAGTCCACAATCGACCAGATCTTCACACTGCTGCAAATCCTGGAGAAGTCCCAAGAAGTACAAATCGACACCCACCATCTATTTGTCGATTTCAAGGCCGCGTATGACAGCGTGCAGCAGAGAGACGAGCTATACAGTGCCATGTCTAGTTTTGGCATCCCTACCAAACTCGTCAGATTGTGTAGGATGACGATGGAGAACTCTCGCTGCTCCGTCAAGGTCGGTAGCGAACTCACCGAGACCTTCGATGTCAAAAAAGGATTTAGACAAGGCGACGCGCTGTCATGCGAATTCTTTAACATCATTCTTGAGGGGATCGTGCGTAACTCACACGTCAACATCAGAGGCACGATCTTCACAAGTCCTTTCAACTGGTAGCTTATGCGGATGACATTGACGTGATCGGCCGAACTCATCGAGCCGTCACTGAGGCGTTTGCTAGCATCGAAGCGGAAGCGGCTAAAGTGGGACTGGTGGTAAACGAGGGCAAAACTAAGTATATGCTGTCATCGAAGAAGGACGCAGAACATCGACGTCTCGGACAGAGCGTCACTATGGGCAGCAGACATTTCGAGGTAGTTAAGGACTTCGTCTATCTCGGCTCCGCGGTGAATAGGGACAATAACATCAGTACCGAAATCAAGCGCAGAATCACTCTTGCCAATCGCTGTTTCTTTGGGCTTAAGAGGCAATTGAGTAATAAAGCCCTCTCCCGAACGACCAAAGTAACTTTGTACAACACCTTGATCATCCCTGTCCTGCTTTACGGCGCAGAAACCTAGACGTTACTAAAAGCGGATGAGGAAGCCCTTGGTCTGTTAGAGAGAAAAGTTCTGCGTGCGATTTTTGGTCCTGTTTGCGTTGATGGCATCTGGAGGAGAAGATTCAACCACGAACTGTATGGGCTGTACGATACAACGCTTAAGGTGGCTAGGCCATGTAGAGCGGATGGACAGCACTGCTTCGACCCGAAGAGTCTTCGAATCCGAAACACAGGGACAACGCAACAGAGGACGTCCTAGACTGAGATGGCGCACACAAGTGGAAAAGGACCTCAACCAACTTGGAGTGCGCAACTGGAAGCAGCTGGCAAGAGATCGTGCTAGCTGGAGAGGCATGTTGGTTGAGGCCCAGGTCCACCCCGGACTGTAGCGCTATCCGAAGAAGAAAGAAGAAGAAGAAAAGTGTTCAATAATTTTGAAGAAAACTTTGCTTATATTTTAGTAAAACTTTGGCTGAAATTTAATAGGGAAACAAAAATAAATGTCCATTAAAAGTCTATATATATATATATTGTATACTGTATTACATGAGCTTCACGTTATTATATTTTTTTCAATAATTAAATTTTTTTTAATCATTTCACAGATAATTTCCACAGACTTTCAAAAATAAACGTATATTATATACTTATATATATTTGTAAATAGGATATATATAATTTTTTTCTGTAATGGGTTTGTTTTTGTTACGTTTCGGGAACTGCACAGGCAGAAATTGTAATCAAAATGAATTAAATAAAATTGCAATAAAGTTTTAGAGTAAATGTTTTTTTTTTATAGAAAATTGAAACATACGTGAATATTTATGGTTAATCTTAAAACGAAATGACAGCATCTTTAGAAAATGAGAGAAATCCCTGCTGAAGGTTTGCTTGTGTACGAAAAATTCGTCCGCAAGCACAAAACTTTTTTTTTCAGTGGTTTAACGATGTGGAATTAATTATCAACAACAGTATTTGAGGCAAGGCAGATTCTGATTACAAATAATTTCAAAACTAAGTACACCGAAACACAGTTTAAACACTTCAGTAATGCTGATTATCAGCGGTTAGAGCAAGCACTTTGGGACTACATATTTCCATATTTTCTTTGTTTTTAAATCTCGAAAGATTATCGAATCAACCTATAGCAGCTGCAACTGTTGGATGAAGTAACACTGAAGCTTACAATGTGTAAACCATATCTTAAGCTCTAAGAAATTTACAAAATCTATTTCCAGTTCGAATTTGAGCATCGTAGTCTAGTTATACAGTGGCAGGCAACAGGTTTGGGCAGTGCCAAGTTTTGCATATGATCCAAACCTGGCTAACGAAGGGTACCACCCATTATGACTATTAGGTATCAGAATGCTTCGGATATTACCTACCCTGATGTGGCAAGGCTTCATTTGTATCAAGCCTAAATGGCGACAGTATGCAAGGATCTAATGGTCCTGTTTCGCTCGGCAGCCAGTCAAGAAGAGCTACGAGCAACCCGGCAGTGCCCTCGTGAGCCACTACGGGGTTGGGATGAAAATCACGTAGTGAACGGACACATCTTAAGCTCTAACACATGGAACGCCTCATCTCTTACAGGATTTCGAGAAGCTACCAAATATCGGTTTGACAAGGTAGAGGGAATCTAGAACTGTGGAAATTTCGAAAGCATGGAAAATCCCTGTCCCTCCAAATGTCTGCTCAGGCGGTAGTAGGGATACTGTATTGAAGTGGATAAAGTTGGGATGGAGGGTAGAGATTTAAAGCTTTAAATATCAACTGTGGCTCTGCTGCCGGTGTTTGCATCGAATATAGTGACGGGAATACGGTTTTTCTGGATGAAGTTGTTCCTGCTGAGATAGATTGCTCTATCCTGATGATCACTGCCCATGCATGTGTGAGTATAACGACATGGGAGAGAGAGTTGAACGTATGCCGGGAGCAAGCGTACGACCAATTAAATTAAGAAAAACATTTTAAATTATGTAAGCTTATATAAGAAAAAAGTATACAAAGTTTTTTAGTAACAATAATTTATAAGCCAGACATACCTAATAATGTCGGCATCATCAAAACACCGTATTCAAAACTTAACTTGTGAATTTAAGTCTCAATAAAGAAAGAAAAAATTAAATGAATGACATGAGAGAGTGTGATTGGGAGGAAAGCTGATCCTTATAAGAGCGCGAATGGCTAGAAGCCGTTGAATTTTTGCTGTACAAATGGCATGTCCATTATGAACACATTCTTCCCATACAAAGGCATCCATGAATAAACTATGTGCCGTGAATGTTCAATAGATAGATTTCTTTGTGTTGAGAGGAGCTGAGCTGTCAACCGATCAACACCTGGTGCTATGTACGCTGTATCTGACTGTCAAAGAACAATTCCTCCCGAGGCGGAAACCAAAAGTTGTTACACGTATGTATATGGTGCGAGAAATTACAGGACAGGGGGTGCAGTATTATTTTGCACATATTCAAATTGTTTAATGGAATGTAGAGAAAGAATGGTGACTGATTTTTACAGCTGTCATTATCGCAATCACGTCGTCAGACGATTGTCGTTTAACGCCCTATCTCAATACTACTAGCGATTGACAATTTTTGGAAGAAGTAATGGCGAGAAGGCTGCAAGATTACATTGGCAAATACTAAATCATTTACAAGAACCAGTATTACCATTGCAACTCAATTAATGTAATCAGAGTTCGATAAAATTCTGCGATGGTGTCACGATAATGGTCTTATTATAAACTCGAAGAAAACCAAGGTCATGAACATTCGTCCTTATCACATAATAAGTTTTGAGTGCCTGCACAGGTCTCATTAAACACCTGAGACAGATGACTGCGTTGAGTTTATTGCGGTAGTTAACGTGTACCGATATCTCGGCGTGGAAATAGACTGCAACTTTAAGTGGGACTACCACATTAAGCACCTACGCAGGCGACTTCGGCAGTCGGCTTATGCCCTATACCATCTGATCAACCACACGTCTTTTGAAGTACTAAAGCAAGTATATTACTCTCTGGTTGAGATACTTCAGTACGGAATAACGGCATGGGGTAATGCAGCGCATTACAGAATAATGAAGCTTCAAAGAATTCAAAATAGAATAATCAAGATTCTCGGGCGAGCAAGAAACCCTACTTGCATTACAGAATAATGAAGCTTCAAAGAATTCAAAATAGAATAATCAAGATTCTCGGGCGAGCAAGAAACCCTACTTGTTATGTAAAAAATATGTGTAATCTTAGCGAAAACTTAAATATATTAACTGTAAAAAATCTTTTTCAATTCAATGTAATCAACGAGACCCACGATTCAAACAACCGATCGACCATTGTGTCAACAAAAGACAAAGGGCGAATGGACTCTTAAGGATCCCGAGGATCCATAACTCCTATGGAAGTACAACTTTCCTTTGTGGTACCAACTATATACAATCAACTTCCACGCTCTCTATGGAATATCCAGTCGTAACATACAAGAAAACGACAGATAAAAAAATTAATATTTAATTTAAATTAAATATTTAAATTAAAATTAAATTAATGTCAATCTTTAAAATTATATAATGATTCAATTTATATTGCAAAACTAACAAGAATTACTCATTCCTTCTGAATAATCTTCTGCAGAAAAGCTTCAAGGCTTCGCAGATTTCCTATTGTCAAAATATATACATATATAGTATAAATGATTTACAACGCTTAAGATGGCTAGGCCATGTAGAGCGTATGGACACCACTGCTCCGCCCCGAAAAGTCTTCGAATCTGAGCCATTGGGACAATGCAACAGAGGACGGCCCAGGATAAGGTGGCGCACAAAAGTGGAGGACCTCAACCAACTTGGAGTGCGCAACTGGCGGCAGCTGGCGAAAGATAGTGTTGGCTGGAGAGGCATGTTGGTTGAGGCCCAGGTCCACCCCGGACGCCATAAGAAGAAGAAGTATAAATGATTTAAACAATCTTCGAAGGCCAACCAACATCTTACATGGACTCCATTCTGACGCTTCACGGTTCCGTCCAGCATTGAGGGAATAACTCTATGGAGACGTTGGAAAGCATTTAAGAAATGTAAATCTTATAATCTGTAATCTTTCTTTATGAAGACAATAAAACTCAAACTCAAAGGACTCCGCTGCTCGTGACTGGCACACCGAAGCACAAAGAACTTGCAAATTATCTGTGAGAGCAGCCAGAGAAATGTCATAGAAGGAGTTTGCTGAGAAGTTCAAAAGCAACCATAGATCTCTGGTGTTCTGGCAAATTATGCGCAGGCTCAGAGCAAGGAAGTTCAATGTCAGCGAAGGAGTCAAATCAAAGTATAGACAATGAAGACAAAGAAATTATACCGAATTGTATGTTGGTTCTCCAGAATGCAGAAGGAACGATGTCCACATATTTTCCACGTGATGAGAAGGATAGTGGACAGGCGACTCACCTACGAGGCTGATGTTGTAAGGGCTAGAGCGATGACGGCTTAAGTCCCGCTGTTAGGCAGAATGTTCCAATCAATTTTAACGATCATAGATAAGATTTCCATTCCCGACTTAGAAAAGGTCAAAGTAGCAATACCGAGACTGAAGTCGAACAAAGCTGGAGCGGACGGCCTGTCCGGGGCTGTTGAAAGCAGCTGATACAAAAGAAATTCCACAATGCTCAATAAGCACCAGTATTGTTAAGTTCGTAATCAACTTATCAAAAACTCCAAAAACAACATGCGTATTTACGCGAAATCTGCTCTAAAAAATAGTGAAATAATCTTAAAAACTTGGGTGTAACTAAAAAGAAAAAATCTAACAAATGTATGTTGTGTCCAAATGAGATAAGCAAAGTATTTATGCCAATATCAGACTCATCATCTAGTGCTGATCTACCTAAGTATAACAGTCCCAGATATGGCTGAAACTTTCTCATTTGAGTGGATTAACGAGTATAATATGCTTACGACCAGCATTTCAATAAAGTCAAAAGTCACGGGTCCAAATGGAGTTCATCCAAAATTCCTACGGATACTTCTTTCACAAAACCCCCCTATATAACGCATATCTTAAATTATATACGAGTATTTATATGTATTTATAGTTGTTACTAAAAACGCAAACGTTATTCCTTTGCCGAAAAAGAACATTCATTCATTCATAAATTTATTCATTCTTTATCTTAGGTCTAATTTACAATATATTTAATAACAAAATTTATAAAAATAAGAAGATAAAATCATTCTGTAACTCATAAAGTTAGTGTCGAATGATGTGGTAACATAGGAATAAAAACAAATGAGTGTGGGGTAAAAGAAGAAGAAATTACAGAAACAGAAGTGAACACAGGCAAATATGGAAAGCAAATCTTTGATTTTCAATTTTATTTCCGCTAATAAAATTCTTTAAGAACTTTGAAGATATACTGATGTCTGAAAGGAAGGATGGGAAGCATTTTAAATAACGGCCAACAGTGAACAGTACGATTTTTACCGCAAATAATTCTAACCATATATTTCTGGGACTTGAACAACCGATCAAAAGCGTTGTCAAAAGCACCTCCCCAACTTGTGATCCCATATTGAAGCGTAGAATTTTCAAGTGCATAGTAAATCATGGTGAGAACTTGGTTGGAGCAATAAAGTCTTATGTGATACATTTTTTGCATTACTTGCAGCATATGTGATTTCGCCGCTTTGATGTGTGCTTTCCAATTCAAGTTGGAATCGATTAGAACACCTAGATATTTATATTCACTAACCGATTCAACCTTGTTTGTTTGCATGTTTTTGAACATGGAGAGTTATCATTAAAGTTTTCGAGACCACAGGAATGAACCGGTATAGAAAAACGTTGACAGTCGTGTGAATGAAATGACAGATTAAAATCGCAACTGTCAAAACCTATCATACCTATATCAGGCCATTAATTTTGTTTTTTCACTTACAACCAACTTGTGCAAGGCGAACCACTGTTGTAACTTATGAAGGTCTTCATTATTACTTACAATGCAAGAAAACAAATTCAATTCTCGGTAAACAAAAGCTATATCGTCTGCAAATGCGGTGAGTTGACCATTGAAGCATTGTGAGAACAGAGAATTTATAAAAATTAAAAACAGTAGAGGACGCAGGACAGATCCCTGAGGGACACTATTTTTAAGCACGAGAGAATTGCTCAGCACACCGTTTATATTGACTACTTGTTCTCTCCCATTGAGATAAGAACGAAGCCAATCTAAAACTTCAAAATTCAGAATTATACATTTTATCTACAGCGCCATAGAAGGTTTAGAAAGGTTGAAACTGTCGTACAATTTGGAGCATAGGGTAAGAATCGCATCTTCCGTCGATTTTCTAGATCTAAATCCGAACTGATGTTCCGAAAAGAATTTTGTTCTTTCCAAGAAGGAGACCATGCGGGATTTTAAGAGTTTTTCAAAGAGTTTTGAAAATGTTGAAAGTAGTGATATGGGCCGATAGTTCTTCATATGTTTTGGATTCCCTTTTTTAATCAGAGGTATAACCTCTGCACAATTCATAGATTGGGGAAAACATTCTTTATTGACACTCATATTCAATAAGTAACATAATACGAGTATATCAGCTATGTTGAACGCAATTTTCTTTAAGAGTACAATGGTAACACCATCACCTGTGCAAGAATTTTTACCTTTTTCAGACATGATTAGCTTAAATATTTCTTCAGATGTAATTGGAATAAAAAAGAAGGTATGTGAATGTATGTTATCGGTAGTTACTGTGTATGAATTACAGTTACAGATATTGTTCGGTTTGGAGGAAGGCTTTAGAGAACTTATTGAAACTATTAGCTATGCTGTCCGTCTAAGATACATTAACTTCATTAATTTCTATAACGTCGATTGAATTCATTTTGTGGGATTTACCTAAAATATCATCTACAACTCTCCATTCCCTTTTACTATTGCCTTTTGCTTTAAGCATAATTTGAGTATAGTGATTATTGCGCAAGTTACTTATATCTATATATACACAGCCTGTCATAATATTTCTTCAGCCTTGAATTATTTGGGTGCTTTTACAAATTAAGAAGATTTCTTCTCTTCTTCTTTACTCCTTTCAACAACTTTATTGTCATCCAAGGCCTTAAAGGCTTGTATTTTCTATTTCCAGAACAAGGAAAAGTGCAGTTATTTACATACTTTTTTTAAATGGATAGAAAAATGTCGTAAGCAGCCGAACGGTTTTCTTCCGAGAAGACCGGTTCCATATGATGATCGGAAATTCTGTAGTCCAATACATCACAGTAGAACAAGCGCCTATTTTTTTATGTAGTCGCATAAATATATGAGCAATACACGATTTTGAGGTATTAACAACACGTGTTGGCTCATTGACAACACTTTTAAAACCATAGGATGCCATTAAGAGTAAATAATTTTCAGTATCCCTATCCGAATAATTTAAGACATCAATGTTTATATCTCCTACCACAATACGATTATTGTGGTATATTCAATATACAACTAAGTTCTTCAATAAAAATACTGCTACGAAGTACATGTAACCTGTATATGCACAATATCAAATATTTTTTATTATCATACGTGAGTGATATCTTAACTATATCTGCACTAGGTATATTGATTACAGTGCAATCACGCATAAAACTACTTTTCACGTAAACTGAAACACCACCGGCTGCATAAGAGTCGTTACATTTTGCAAGTAGAGAATAGCCTGGGATGTTGTATAAATCTAAGAACTATAATTTTTGGTAAATTCTGTAGAGATTCGATGTGTGTTAACAATACTTTGACATTTTTCCTAAGGCTACGAATATTCTGATGTAAACAAAAGACAGGAAAGTCATTAAGAGGAACATAATGGGGAGAAGTAAATATGTTGTTGGGAGAGGAGGTGGAACTGTTACAATAGACAGACATCATATTTTTTCTAAATCACCAATGCAATTAATCTTAATTAAATTATCACTATCCTTTCGCCGCATATATACTGATCCATTCCTCGTCCATAAATATTTGAATCCTTTTGATTGTTTGACTACAGTCGCAGCTTTGATCAGCTGTCGAGTGTAATGTGATCTGCTTTCATTTATGTACATTCACTGCGCTTCTGCATTCTTGTTGATAAGAGTTGTCATCAATTTTTCTTTATGCTCATTTTTCGCCTTCAGAATTTGCTCTTTGAGAGAGCGAGAAACAAGTTTCACTCTCAGTATATTAATTTTCCTTGATGGGCGTCACGCAACACCTTGGGAGCAATGGACGCATCAGACAAATTATAAGTATTTGGTATGTTAAAAACATCGATTGTATTGCCTAGAAGTTGTTGCTCTAGTCGATTGACTTTGCACTCTAGCAGTACAATTCGTTCTTCATATTCCCTATTTTTGCATCCAATTGTTATTTTTTGTGTTATTTTGATTTCCAATATGTGTTGGTGTTGATGTTGTGATGATGGTGATGCTGTTGTTTTTGCTTATAATTTTTCAGTGTGTAAAAGAAAATTAAATGTTGCTTTTAATGACTGTGTTCGTTTTATTTATAATGTCCCCATATATTGTAGTGTTTCTCATATAGCAACTCATGTCCTTGGTCTAAGTTTTCTGAAGTATCGTAAAATTCTAAGTTCTTATAAAATTATTCATCACAAATGTCCTAATTATTCTTACGACTTTCTAACATTTGCACATTCCTCACGTCGCCTGAAATCAGCTCAACCCCGTTTCACTTATTGTGTTGAAGAACAATCCTTTTTCGTTTTCTTCGAGTCACCTGTGGAACTGTCTTCCGCATGATTCTTAGACGATGAATTCGACCGCCGAAGTCGAAAGAAAACATTTTTCCCATATTGGCAATAATAATATCACAATCTAAGTAAACGTTTACCTTTTTATTCTTTATCTTATCTTATTTTCTAATTTATGTCCTTCCTAAAACAGCAATTAACGTTATTTATTTTTTATGCTTCCAAAAGTTTATAACTGAATAAAAGAAATGAGTTACAGGGGTGATTTTTTAGAGAAGTCAAAAAATATATTCCTTATCTCCTGCGTAAACTAAGAATGAAGTGCGTCAAGTTGCGCGTATAGTAACATATATACAAGTGATACGTGTCATGTTTAGTATAATAATCGTCAACCTGAAATATTGACACCTGCCAATTTCAATAAAAAAAATACTCAGACTTCACATATTTGTTTCGTTTCTCTAACAGTTATTTTCAAATGTACATTGAACTGTATTTCGTATTCAAAATGCGTTGCAAAAAGGGGCGGTTGGTTCGCCGATCTTGTTTACTACATATTTAGCGATCCATGAATAACAATAAGATCGAGTAACGTAGAAGTAATAAATGTCTTCTTGCAGCGCGACTTTAATACCATTCGACGATTTTACGACGACTGGAAGTTGAAAATAAACTACCAGAAGTGTGAAACTATTCTTTTCGGAACCTCGCTGTCCAGAGTCTCACGGGATACGGAAATGAACTGGCGCAAGTTCAGCATAGTAAGCCCACAAGGACGGCTATTAACTGTGAAAAGTGTAGCTAGATATCTAGGCAATCGGTTGGACCAGTATTCACATGGCGGTATCCACATATATACACCTCTGATTAGGCCTTCGGTATGACAAGAGGGCTGTTTTACAACAGTCAACTTGACACCAAAGTGAAGGTAATCTGCTACATGGCCCTCATACGGGCAATTATGGTATTTGGTTGTCCTGAAGCACAACGTGAGTCCTTCCCAGATGGAAAAGATGATGTTTTTTTTAATGCATTTTCCTTAATTCATTCTACATTACTTACACGCTAGACAAAAGTACTTAAAACTAGCCTACCAATATAATCGAATGATCTTACTTCTAACTTACTGACTCGTCACAAGTACCCTAAGCTAATCTAAGATTTGTTTCATGACTTTCGGCCTCTTGTTTTTTTAAATTCATTACTAAAACTACCTTTGTACATTTTTCAAAATTCATCCAAGGACGTTAAAAAAAACTTGGATTCCTGTATTGTTTTTATATCTTAACCTAACTTAGATGACTGTCTCCGCCTTACCCAAAACTAAACTAAAACTAAAGCTATAAACAATTAAATTAACTTAAGACTTAACTCTACTTAACTGGTGCACTACGGACACGTGCACCAGGGCGTATGTGTTATTTATATCCTTAACATATATGTCTAATAGCTTTTTTTTGAGATGTGTTTTTTGTTGATTTTTTATATTTTTTATTTGTTATATTTTTTTTTTTGTTTTTGTATATTTCTTGTATTTTTTTATATATTTTTTATTTTTTTTTTAATTTTTTTAAATTTTTTTTCTTACTATAAAATACCTAAGAACCCTGTAGAATCAACTACCCCGTCTGTTTGTATGCGAAGTATTTACTGGTATAACTACCAGTAAAAATGCATCTTTGGCAGAAACTGCTCTGTCGCGGGCAAAAATAGCTCTACTGAACCGTAGGAGATCCTCGTGACTAAAAGTGACTTCTGGCTCATATTGAAGTTACCTTTATACTGCTCGGCGCGCGTGCGACGTAGCGTCTGAATCAACTTAATAATAAAATTATCTGTTCTTATGAGGTTTGCCTCGTTGTACAGAACCTGGTTGGGGTAGAATTTCTTGTACTGGGATTCTGGTGTTCGATATAAATGAAGACAGTCCCGTTGTTAGATCTTAAAGCCCGAATCTTATTGCCCCAATAATCTAGCTTAAAGCTAGACTGTAATTTTGTCGGATTAACTGTTGCAGAACTTTGATCTGTGACTTCAGAGTGCGAATCTCTGTCTCTCTGTACTCTGTGGATCTGTAAACCACCTGTACAAGAGTTTTAGTCTTGACTGGAATCTACTTTTTTGCACGTGAAGTGCATCGATTTCAGAGTTTCATTCAATTCAATCTTTATTCTACATTGTACAAAAGTATTTTTTAAATTTGTTTGAGACTCAGCTTGCACAGAGATACAATATTAATATACGAGTATATTTCTACTGAATTTATATAAATCCTGTTTTGAACAGCAATTTTCTTCAAAAGGCATTTGAAGGAAAACAATGGTAAAAAACCTTCATTAAAATAATTTATACAGTTCTTTATCACCAAATGTTAGATTAAGTAAAATTGAGTAAATAAATAGCAAGAAAAAAAAGAAAAAATAGGCAAATAGTAAATATGTTCGGGAGCTGAATAACCGCGGCGAGACCACAGTGATCACTGTCATTCTCGCTCGTAGTTAAACAGTTCCTCGTGCGTCGCATCACGTTAAGTATCGTCAGTCGTCTGTCGCTTAGCATCACATCCAGATAGGACCCGCTTCTATAAAAGGATGGTCTATTGGTTGCACGCAAATCTAAACTGAGCTCGCATTTGTACCCTTTTATAAAATTGTTTAAGGGTAAATAGATCACCACCAGCAGGATCTAACATTATGAACAAGCGCGCATCAACGCCAATGAAAACTACTGCATCTAAAACGCAACTAACAAAAACATCAACAAATTTGCATTCTTCTACACACGAAGAACAGACTCTAGCCATGTTCGAAAGTTTCGAAAAGGAAAGTGAGGAATTAAGGACTATACTCGCTGATATGGAAGATTTCTGTAAGGAACAAAGAAATGAACTTAGTCAATTAATGGCAGAAAAAATTGTAATTTTATAGGAATACCAGTGTACAATAGGTTACAGTCTATTCTAAAATCAACAATTCAATCTGAATATAAAGTAACAGTGCAGTCGCTCGCAGACCTCCGCGGAGTACGCACGTGATTCGGCTTCGGAAAAAAAGAAAGAGAAAATTGTTAGTGCACTAAAGTATTATTAAAAAGAACTGTTTTTAAGTGGCGTCGGTAGCTCGGTTGGTAGAGCACGAGTGCGAATGAGTATTAAATATCACATAGTTTACTTGTTTAGTTGACCGTAAATACAAAAACAGAGGTTGAAAGGCAATAATAAAAAATTCTTAGATTAACTTAGAGTGCTCGCATGGAGCCAGTGTGATAGTTTTAATTAAAATAAAAGTTATTGTAACTTGTTTAAGTATCTTATATCTGGATTTTAGACCAATGCAACTTAATATAAAAAATACATTTTTAAACTAAAACTTAAACTAAAGAGCACGAGCATGCTTCGGCAATCCCGGGTTCAAATGCCGAGGCGAAAAAAAAGTTATTTTTTTTTAATTAAAACAAACATACACAATAAGAGTGAGAAGAAATATGGAGAGTGACGAGCCACTCGAGCTCAGCAAATCGGGTTACTTCAAAACACCGGTGGTCGGGACGTCAGGCACTAAACCAGTAACGGTAGCATCCGTGTGGCTAGCCCCACGAGTCGGACTACCGATAATAAGAAGAGGAGAAAGAAGCTGCAGCCGCCCACTCTCACAAAGCGTCGGACGACAACAAAGACGTCAGACGATGAAGCGATCGCACCGAACAGAGGCGGATCGGTGGCGGCCAAGAAAATTTCGCCAAAGGCAGCTGCAGGAGCAACAACAAAGGCAGATTCTGCAACAGCCGCTATCGACATTGAAGCCCTCCAATGCGAATCGGAGGGCAATGAATGCCGATATACATACAAAGGAAGTGATAATTCCTTCCAAGTGTTGGCAACCTCTGACGCCGATGATGAAGCAGAGGAACTAAAAGAGGAGATCAGGAAACTGGGGAAGCTCGACGAGGAAAGGACGAAGCTCTACGCCCACATAAAATTACTTAACGAGCAATCCACGACCTGGAAAGCGGCGGAAAAAGCGGCCAAGCAGAAGCACCAGCAGTGCGATCTCTTGGAACTGCAGCAGAGACAACAGCTGCACAAAGAGAGGAAGCGACAAGAGCTGCTAAAAGTGCAAATCACAGAACTGCCACCAACATCAAAAGCAGCGCAACGGCTACAGCTGGTACAAAAGCAACTGAGCCAACAACAAAAGAATCCGCAGCAACCAAAGCAAATGCAAGCTAATGCATCTATGGCATCTCAACAGGGCAAACAACAAAATCTCCCAAAACAGCAGCCACAACAGAAGCAACAGCAGCAGAAACAACAACAGCAGCAGCAGAAACAACAGCTTCAGCATCAACAGCAGCCACACGACGGAAGCAGAAGGAACAACAGCAGCAGAAGGAACAGCAACAGGAAAAGAGATTACGCTGCCCGCCCACCAACGTCTTCGACATGGAGACCGACGAGCTGGAGACCTAGGTTGTAAGTTGACCCTAGGAAATAAGCTATTTTATATTAAATATAAGACTTCCCAAATCCACACCGTCCATTGCTTAACAATGGACGGGTTTCGATTTTTAAATGAGAAGTTAGCGGCATCGAAAGCTGATTTCCACACCTACACCCCCAGAGGAGAAAGACCACAGACACTGCTCCTCAGAGGCATAAACCCCTCTGCTGACCCGAAGGTCCTCCACAACAAGCTGCGCCAAGTTGAGAGTGGCGAGGTCCAGTTCGTAGGGGTTGAGCCTTTCAGCACTGCGGCAGCGAAAGCGAAGAAGAAGGCACTTCCCTTCTTCTTAGTTCAGGTATCCCAGGGCACGAAAGTTTACAATCTACGAAAAATCCGTTCCATAGCCGGTCATAGTGTAAAATTGGAGAAATTAAAAAAACCTGACGTACTTCAATGTGCGAGGTGCAAAAACCTGGGGCACGTCGCGGAGAAATGCAATATGGAGTTCCGCTGCGCACGATGCACTTTCAGCCACTTCAGTCTTTTAGGTACGGATGAAGTCGACGATAAGGCCCTCCTTAAGTGTGTACTCTGCCGAGGAAACGGAAACCCGGCAACCTCTTTGGGGTGTCCACGAATGAAAGAACTCCGTCCGAGAGTAGAAAAAGTTAGGAACGACAAAAAGGTAGCAGCCAGGCCAGTGGCCCGTGCTGTAGCTACTACTGATACGCCGGCTATCTCCTACGCCCAAATGGTGTCAAGCAGAGAACCGGCACAACGGATAGTGCCGAACATTGCCCCGGCTCCAATGGCCAGGCAACCCGAGGCAGAGCCCTCCATAAGGGACGTAAGATGATTGCCTTGCAGAAACAGATGGTCGGATTACAGACCAGTTTCCTTGCACAGACGGCTAGAGTAGATTTCCTCTTCTCTAAGCTGCCTGTGAACCAACGCTCGCAGATATAATGGGCTCACGCGTGATAAGAACCCTTAAGATCCTAGCAGTGAATGTAAATTTGCTAATAACGATTGAACGAAAATTAACGCTCTCTAAATTGTTGCGAACCCACAATCCTGACGCTCTGAGAGCTAGCGAAACTAAGCTAAACCAGACGCGCATTCTCAGGGACAGAAATTACTATATAGTCAATCCACTCGAGGTGGCGGGGTCGCCCTCTTGATTAAAAAGAACATTTGTCATAAGGTCATATATAGCAATGTGGTACGTAGATCCAGCGCACGCATCTCTCTTGCGGAGCTTGAGGCTCTCTTCACTAGCCTGCGCTTGAACTGGGAAGACAATTATTATATTCTAGCCGGAGATTTGAACGCCAAACACGGTGAATGGGGTAATAATGTTCCAAATAAGAGAGGGAACGCCATCTTAGAGTGGATGGAACAGAATAATATCGAGCTCACTTTAGATTTGCGTGCAACCAATAGACCATCATTTTCTAGAAGCGGGTCCTATCTGGATGTGATGCTAAGCGACAGACGACTGACGATACTTAACGTGGAGCGACGCACGAGGAACTGTTTAACTACGAGCGAGTATGACAGTGATCACTGTGGTCTCGCCGCGGTTATTCAGCTCCCGAACATATTTACTATTTGCCTATTTTTTCTTTTTTTTCTTGCTATTTATTTACTCAATTTTACTTAATCTAACATTTGGTGATAAAGAACTGTATAAATTATTTTAATGAAGGTTTTTTACCATTGTTTTCCTTCAAATGCCTTTTGAAGAAAATTGCTGTTCAAAACAGGATTTATATAAATTCAGTAGAAATATACTCGTATATTAATATTGTATCTTTGTGCAAGCTGAGTCTCAAACAAAATTAAAAAATACTTTTGTACAATGTAGAATAAAGATTGAATTGAATTGGTAATACAGTTACCGAACGAGCTGGAGGAACTAGAGGAATGTCCAAACGCATCCTTATAGTTATAATAAGGTGCGCTGGCCACTTTTTCTAGAGCCTTAGCCAAAGAAATAAGTTCGAATGCGATCAATCCTTCTGCGAGCAGAAACCTTACGAACGAAGAGGTTGACAGGTACCTCACACAAATAGACGAGGTCATTAAACGTGCAATGGACAGGACGATTCCGATGGTGTCACAAACCGATTATGGCGACATCTATCGAAACTCTGAAAGCAACGCACTTCACGTGCAAAAAAGTAGACTCCAGTCAAAACTAAAACTCTTGTACAGGTGGTTTACAGATCCACAGAGTACAGAGATTCGCTCTCTTAAGTCACAGATAAAAGTACTCCAACAGCTAATACGACAAAGTTACAGTCTAGCATTGGTGAAATAAGATTCGGTCTGTAAAATCTAGCAACCCGAACATATTCCCGCAAGTGAATAAAATCTTCCGGAGGAGAGATCAAAATGACATTCAGTGCGTTCGATTTGACAGAACAACAAACGACGCCAACCTACTTACGTCAGTTGGCATCGATCCAGATGGGGCTGTGCTTGACAACGACTTCTTCGTAGTGGAAGATCCCCAGGAGAAAGTTAATGCAATTGGTGCTGTTTTCCAGAAAGTGTATACGGTCAACGAGACTCGTAGTCCAAACCACGACCTGGAACCTGCTGAACCACTTCAACCTTCGGAACGAAATATGTCAGTGGCGATCCGAGAATCCTGAAATTACCACATTCAGTAACGATCTTTTGGCAAATAATGTCGTCGCCGATGATGGAAACAACTCCATTCTTATTTCGAAAGATGAACTCCAGGGAATCTTCAACTTACTGAAGAATAAGAAGTCAGTGTTAATCGATGGGATACCAAATATTGTTCTGCGCCATCTACCCTCTGAGGCGGTGGGTTGAGTATTGCATATTACCGGAAGCATTGGAAAACAGCTGTGGTACAGCCAATTTCGAAACGGGACAAAGATACTTCCGTGCATAAGAAAGGTATTCGAGAAGATAGTCATTAGAGCTTTAAAAAAATGGGTTCAGGAAAAACAAATAGTACCAAAAAATTAATTTGGGTTTAGGGCGGGGCACGACACTATTCATGCTGCGTCAAAATTGACCCAGTGCATGGGCACCTGCCTGATTGACATGGATGGCGTTCGACACCGTATGGTAAGAAGGTCTCTTTCTTAAGTTGGACAGGCTCTGCATTAATAAAACATTGCTATATATGATCTATGACATGGTCACAGGTAGGTTTGTTTGAGGTTTGTTGTGAAAAATGGCAACGAAGTTCGACAACAGTGTTCCAAATAATAAATGGTTTGCAACAAAGGGCTGTTGGTTCGCTGATCTTGTTCACTATATTCACTAGCGATCTCATAGGTTCTATGCCTAACATTAAATCATTTGCTTGCGATGACCTAATCGCGTACAGATCAGGTCCGAAAGTAGAAGAAATACACCGTTTGCTGCAGAGCGACTTTGATATAATTCAACTATCTTACGACGACTGGAAGTTGATAATCAACTACCAGAACGTTCAACGTGAGTCCTTCCCAGATAGAAAAGATGAGGGTGTTTGAGAGGCGGTGCCTTCGGGCATGTCTTCGCTTAAATCGAACACCAGAATCCCAGTACAAGAAATTTGTACAACGAGGAAAATCTTACAAGGATAGATAATTTTATTATTAAGTTGATCTTTGGGGCTTACTACCCAACTGAAATGTACCATAATCGGGTACGTCTTAACGGCTTCATTCCGCCCGAAGCTTTCCTCTATTTGGACGCTTAAGGCCTGAAACAAGTTACGGTAGGCTGCCCTATCATCTTCTACGTCGCGCGTCGAACATTCGGAAGGCAACTCCAATACGAGTCGGACGTCGCTCGCAGCCACGAGGAACTCCTACGGTCCAGTAGAGCGATTTCTGCCCAGTCTCTGCCAAAGAACGGCATTTATACTGGTGATTACACTAGAAACAGCGTTCGATGCCGCTAACTTTTAGTACATACAGACGGGGTAGTTGAGTCGTAGGGCCAACTCATATAGGTTAAGGTAGATTAGGAAATTTGTAATAAGGAAAAAAAAATAAAAAGAAGTTAAAAAAAAAACAAAAAAATCAAAAAGGTGTACCACGGCGTATTAGATAAGAGATAAGTAAGCTAGTTTTAAGTATTTTTGTCTAGTGTATAAGTAATGAAGATTGAACAATAAAAAAGCATTTAAATTAAAAATTCAATAAAGTAACAGTGCTCAGCAACAATGCGTGGAAGAATCCAGTGCTTCACGTATGAAAATAAGTCCGGCCGACCTATTCGTGTCATAGCTAGAGGACTCCATGTGTCTTGTCCAAAAGAAGATATTATTGAGGACTTGAAACATAAAGGCTTAAAAATAGTAGACGCTGCTAATCTATTATCCAGAAGGAAACAACTGACAGATGGATCCGAAACTGTGACACGTGTCGGTTTATCCCTTTTCATGCTAAGCTTCGACAAATGTGAAAGCATAGAAAAAAAAGTTTACACGTCGAAGCAATCGTGTGTAAACTTAAAAGGGTACTGTGGTTACTATGCCTGCCATCCGTCCGAACGGGCAAGAGGCGGTTCATCCCTGTTTATACGAGATAATATATGTAAATCATAAGGTAGGAATAATTTTAATTGGTGGAGATTTAAAGCCAAACAACCCTCTTGGGGATCAAGATTTAATTCACAAAAAGGCAGAAATTTGTACAGAGCTGTTATGGAACTAAACTGTGATTTTTACTCGACAGGAAAACCAACCTACTGGCAGTCAGATGTTACAAAAATACCTGACGTTGTTGATTTCTTTGTCATAAAAGGTGTTTCTCGAAACTACTACGAATTGAAGAAAGCTTTGATCTTAATTCAGATCATTCTCCCATTGTACTATGTGTAAATGATACCGAAAAGAAGTTCCACCTACGTTAACAAATAAACGTACGAATTGGCAAGCATTTAGAAATTATCTACAAGATAATATCGAACTTAGAGTACCGCTGAGAACAGCATACGATTTAGAAACAAAACTCGATAAATTTATAGAAGTAATACAGTGGGCTGCGTGTGGCAATACACCTCTCGCTAGATAAACGACGATAAAACATGTATTGCGATATCCACCGGAAATACGAGAATTAGTAAGAGAGAAACGTAAGGCTCGTAAGAAATGGCAACAGACCCATGCGCGCCGCAGCATAAAACTCGCCTCAACCAACTGTCTAACCTTCTGAAGGCGAAAATTAAGTCGTTTAAAAATAATAATCTAAATACCTACTTGGCAGGCTTGTCAGTGAAAAAGTATACCCATTACTCACTCTGGAAAGCAGCCAAAGGCTTAAGAAAACCTCAATCACATGCGGCCCCAATTTGGAAAAATCAATACGAGTGGGCAAAAGAAAATAAATAGAAAGCCGATCTCTTCGCAGATCACTTGAAAGCAACGCTTAAATCACGCGACGGACAAATTTTTCCTGTAAACTCCTACGGTTCAAACACAAATAATGAACATTTTTGTATAAGAAATGCTACTTTGACAGAACTTAAGGAAGAATTTAAAAACCTCAAGCCCAAAAGAGCTCCTGCTTATGATTTAATCACAGGAGAAGTTCTGAAAGAAATACCTCAGAAAGCGCTTCTTATGCTTCTCTATCTAATCGCTACCTAACGCCGCCTCTAGATTAGAACATGCCCCTAGTCAGTGGAAAGTGGCGGAAATAATAATGGTGCCGAAACCGGGTAAACCCCCAACACACGAAAAGTCTTATAACCAGATTTCACTGCTTCCGATAATATCTAAAGTGTTCGAACGAATATTACTCAGACGTTTAAGCCCGGTTGTGGAAGAAAGACGACTTATTCCTACTCACCAGTTCGGTTTTAGAAGTAAGCATTCAACTATCGACCAAGTACATCGAATAACTGATGTTATAGAAAAATCATTTGAACAAAAGAAAGTCTGCTCAGCTGTATTTCTCGATGTCTCGCAAGCCTTTGACAAGGTTTGGCACAAAAGTTTGAAACAAAAGCTTCGACAGTTCCTCCCGAGAAGACTTTACACAATTTTATTGAATTATCTAACTGATAGAATCTTCCGTGTGAAATATGGGAAAGAATTCTTCCTATTTAAGCCTATACAAGCTGGAGTACCTCAAGGAATAGTCCTTGGTCCCCTCCTTTACTTACTGTACAGCAGCGATATACCTCGAAATCACTCTCGATGTAAAGCTTGAATGGAAGGAGCATGTCAAAAAAAACGTGAAGAGCTCCAAATAAGATACAAAGACATGTACTGGCTTATTGGAAAATATTCCAAGCTAAGTATTGACAACAAATTGCTTATATACAAGCAAGTGCTAAAACACGTCTGGACGTATGGTATACAACTATGGGGTTGTACCAAAGAAAGTAATAGAAACATACTACAAACATTTCAAAATAAAGTGCTAGAGCCATCGTCAACGCACCCTGGTATATACGAAACAACGACATCCACAGAGATCTTGGAATTCCATCAGTCCATGATGAAATTATTAATTTTGCTCGTAAGCATAAGCGTCGTCTGGAATAGCACATAAACTCTGCTGTCCTTCCAATTCTCGACGAAAGCAACGCTTTCCACCGTCTGCGAAGGATCTAGTCAACCCGCGCTTAGCTGCGGTGATAGCAAGAACTCTCAATGGAGTTATTATTTGAAGGGAGGTGTTTCCCTTTCGTTATGTGGGAACGCAACCCTCGCAAAAAAAAAAAAAAAAATAAAAAAACAAACAAGTTAGAGAGCGTTTATTTTCGCTAGATTCTTATCAGCGAATTAACATTCACTGCACAGATCTTAAGGGTATTATCTCGCGTGACCAAATTATATCTGTGCGCGTTTGTTTGCAGGCAGCTGAGCGAAGAGGAAATCTACTCTAGCCGTCTGTGCAAGGAAACTGGTCTATAATTCGACCATCTGTTTCTGCAAGGCAATCATCTGCGCTTACATCGACTGGATGGGGGACATTACGTCCCTTATGAAGGGCTCTGCGGAGAAATTTAATTATTTGAAGTCAGTTTTGACTGGGGATGCTAAGCGAGATATAGCTGGATTCAAACCATCGGAAAATTCTATGAAGCACCAATTGGTCTTCTACTGGAGCAGTATGGTAACTGGAGAGTAGATTGAATTGGTTCGAACAACGGGAACTTGTAAATGCGATTGATATTGTGGGTGTTTCACAAGTCAATGAGCGTAATGCACGCGAGATCTTCTTCTTCTTCTTCTTCGGATGGCGCTACAGTCCGGGGTGGACTTGGGCCTCAACCAACATGCCTCTCCAGCTAGCACGATCTCTTGCCAGCTGCTTCCAGTTGCGCACTCCAAGTTGGTTGAGGTCCTTTTCCACTTGTGTGCGCCATCTCAATCTAGGACGTCCTCTGTTGCGTTGTCCCTGTGGTTCGGATTCGAAGACTCTTCGGGCCGGAGCAGTGCTGTCCATCCGCTCTACATGGCCTAGCCACCTTAAGCGTTGTATCCGTAGACGCTTGACTAGGTTCATGCCGCCGTACAGCCCATACAGTTCGTGGTTGAATCTTCTCCTCCAGATGCCATCAACGCAAACAGGACCAAAAATCGCACGCAGAACTTTTCTCTCGAACAGACCAAGGGCTTCCTCATCCGCTTTTAGTAACGTCCAGGTTTCTGCGCCGTAAAGCAGGACAGGGATGATCAAGGTGTTGTACAAAGTTACTTTGGTCGTTCGGGAGAGGGCTTTATTACTCCATTGCCTCTTAAGCCCAAAGAAACAGCGATTGGCAAGAGTGATTCTGCGCTTGATTTCGGTACTGATGTTATTGTCCCTATTCACAGCGGAGCCGAGATAGACGAAGTCCTTAACTACCTCGAAGTGTCTGCTGCCCATAGTGACGCTCTGTCCGAGATGTCGATGTTCTGCGTCCTTCTTCGATGACAGCATATACTTAGTTTTGCCCTCGTTTACCACCAGTCCCACTTTAGCCGCTTCCGCTTCGATGCTAGCAAACGCCTCATTGACGGCTCGCTGAGTTCGGCCGATCACGTCAATGTCATCCGCATAAGCTAGCAGTTGAACGGACTTGTGGAAGATCGTGCCTCTGGTGTTGACGTGTGAGTTCCGCACGATCCCCTCAAGAATGATGTTAAAGAAGTCGCATGACAGCGCGTCGCCTTGTCTAAATCCTTTTTTGACATCGAAGGTCTCGGTGAGTTCGCTACCGACCTTGACGGAGCAGCGAGAGTTCTCCATCGTCATCCTACACAATCTGACGAGTTTGGTAGGGATGCCAAAACTAGACATGGCACTGTATAGCTCGTCTCTATGCACGCTGTCATACGCGGCCTTGAAATCGACAAATAGATGGTGGGTGTCGATTTGTACTTCTTGGGACTTCTCCAGGATTTGCCGCAGTGTGAAGATCTGGTCGATTGTGGACTTCCCTGGCCTGAAACCACACTGATAAGGACCTATCAGGTTTTTGACGAACGGTTTCAGGCGCTCACACAATACGGCAGAGAGAATCTTATATGCGATATTAAGGAGACTGATCCCTCGATAGTTGGCGCAGTCGAAGGGGTCTCCTTTCTTGTGGACCGGACATACGATGCTGAGATTCCACTCGTCGGGCATGCTTTCCTCCGACCATATCTCACAGATGAGCTGGTGCATGCACCCAACCAGCTCATCCCCAGCCGCTTTGAATAGCTCTGCGGATAGTCCGTCCGCGCCAGCAGCTTTGTTCGACTTCAGTCTCGATATTGCTATCTTGACCTCGTCGAGGTCGGGGGGACGGAATTCTTGTCCATCGTCGTCCAAATTGAGTGGAACATTCTGCCTAACAGCGGGATTTGTGTCGTCATCGCCGTTTAGGAGTCTACAGAAATGATCCTTCCAAATTCTCAGCACCGACTGCGACTCTACCACCAGTTGTCCATTTTGGTCCCGGCAGGCTTCAGTTCGAGGCTTGTAACCGCCAGATAACTGTTTTACCTTGCGGTAAAAATTTCGGACGTCATTCCTGCCATAGCACCTCTCCATTTCCTCGACCGCGCGCTTCTCGTGCTCTTTCTTTTTTCTTCTGAGAAGCCGGTTCTCTTCCCTTCTTCTCTGTTTGTAGAGCTCACAAACAGCTCTCGTCGTTCGATGCAGCGTTGCCTTGTAAGCTTCCTGTTTGGCTGCATGCGCCTGCCTGCACTCGTCGTCAAACCATGGGTTCCTCTTAGGTGGTGGCATGAAACCCAACACATCAGTGGCGGCCTCTTTGATGGCTTCTTGACAACGTTTCCATTTGTCTTCTATTGTTTGTGCAGGCAGCGTCGAACTTTCGGAGAGTTTCAGGGAGAATCGATCGGTAAAGGCTCTAGCGATCAGCTGCGATTGTAGCTTTCCGACGTCAAACCGTTTTGGCCTGTCTCGACTCCGTTGCTCCCTCGATATCCGGGTTCTTACCTTGGCTACAACAAGGAAATGATCCGAGTCGATGTTTGCACCTCGGAAGGTTCGGACATCGAGAATACTGGAGGAGTGTCTGACGTCGATCGCAACATGATCAATCTGGTTGACGGTTGATTGATCAGGTGATCGCCAGGTCCCTTTATGAATGTTGAGGTGTGGGAACCGCGTGCTGGCCACAGAGAGATTTCGCCCCGAGGCGAAGTCAACTAGCCTGAGTCCGTTTCCGGAGGTGTTGGCGTGCAGGCTGTGTCTTCCGATGACTTTAGCAAAGACTTCTTCTCTTCCCAGCTGAGCGTTGAAATCTCCTAGAACGATCTTGGTGTCGTAGCTGGGACAACGATCGTATGTCCTTTCTAGGAGGTGATAGAAGTCTTCTTTACTGCTGTCATCTTTTTCCTCTGTCGGGGCGTGGGCGCATATGAGGCTTATATTCCCGAATTTAGCCTTGATGCGGATTGTTATGAGGCGTTCGCTTACGTGTTGGAAGCTTAAGACTTTTTGCCTAAGTCTGCCTCGAACAACAAAACCGCATCCAAATAAGCGTTTCCCTCTCTCCCTGTAGCAGTCGCCGTGGTATATGTCGCAGTTTCTCACTCTTCTCTTGCCCGGCCCATCCCACCGCATTTCCTGGATTGCGGTAATGTCTGCTTTATAGCAGTCCAGGGCCCCCGCAAGTTCATCGGCTGCACGTGGTCTGTTTAGGGACCTCACATTCCACGTGCAGATCCGTAAATCATTGTCCTTTGTTCGTTTGCGGGTGTCGTCAACAGTGTATCCATCCGTATCCGAGGCATTCGGTCGTTTCGTAACTGGAGATTTTGCAATGTGGTCGGGCAGTTACCCCGACGCACACCCCCAACCTGGAGGACCGGGCCCTTTTTTATACCTCTTAGGCGGAGGTCGCACTTATAGGTTTAGCAAGTTGAGTTCGGATGAACAACAACCAGTACCCGGTGGCTACCAACGTGGAGGTACTATAAGCACAGTTGATGTGTGGGAAACAGTTACAACAGCTGGGCATCGCCAGGTTGATACCAATCAGTGCCTACCCTGTTCCCACAACACCCAGCCACTCGAGATCGCACGCACGCGAGATCGCTCACACAATATTCAACACTGCTCTTGATGTCAACATTTCTGAAAATGATGTGGTGAAATGTTACGTGAAGAGACAACGAAGACCATCTGGAGAAGCTGATAGCAGCAGGAGTAATGGCAGTCAGAAGAGCATCATCTGTGTTCACTTGTCATGAAATACTTTGAAAGAGAAAATTATGCTTTCTAAAAAAAACGAGAAAAAATAATCTTAAGAAGTTTCTCTTTAATGTAAACTGTAATAACAATATATATATTAATGAGAGTCTTTAAAAACATAATAGGGCATTGTATGTAGCAGCAAAAAAGTTAAAATTGGAACAGAATTTTAAATATCTTTGGATTAAGAACGGTCGTATTCTCTTAAGAAAAGTGAAAAAAGGCAGTATTAATGTAATAAGATCCTTTGAGGATCTAAATAATTTGAATAATAATCTACCAAACAATTAATTGCTAATGAATTTTTGTAATAATCTAGATCAAATTAACATTAATCCTGTCTTTGAAACTTTAAGTAATGGAAACTTCTTTAATCTTGTTTTCAATTTTAATTCCGTATTGATTGTGCAAAATCAATCAGAAGCCTCAGAGATGAAATCAATGCTTCCTTTGTACAATGCATTTCGGTAAGTGCTGACGTTTTAAAATTATGTTGTAGTATTGGCAATATTAGTTTCACGTTGATGTGTCTGTATAAATTGCATTCGTATTCCTTTGAGATTTTTATTGAAGAATTTTCAAGATTGTTAAGTAATGAAAAGGCAGCAGATCTGATTCTTTTTGGAGATTTTAATCTTGATTTGCTTTCTCGAAATGATTTAACTGATTCTTATGAAACAGTTTTAGCGGAGAATGGTATGAATTCTATTATAAATAGCATTACGCGGCCCTTGACTGGATCTTTTTTAGACCATGTAGTTGCCCGCTTCTGAAAAATTTCAGAATAAATTAAAAAGATTAAACCTTGATTTACAGATCACTGATCATTGCATGACAGGTATTTTAATTAATAACTTAGATAAAGGGTCACGTCACAATATAACTCAACGTGCATACCCTCCAAAAAGTACAATTCAATATAATATTCTCAATCAAAAACTTCTTTTAGAAAATTGGGAGCATGTATATTATGAAGATGATGTAAATCGAGCGTATGATCTTTTTTTGCAGACTTTAAGCAACCATATAAAAGAATCCAGTATCTTCGTTAGACGTAAGAGATCTGAAAAAAAACTTAAGCCTTGGATGGATAGACATATCTTAGAGAAAATAAAGTTAAAAAATAAGCTAAGAATTACATTTTCCAAGCATCCCCAAAACATCAGCCTAAGGACTCGTTATAAAAAAATATGCAAACAAATCCGAAAAGATGTAAAAAACCGTCGCGATGAGTTCTATCGGTCTGAATTGGGAAAATGCAAAGGGAATTTAAGAAAGTCGTCGTTCAAAGAGACAGACACGTATTATTCTAAGAAGCGGTTCCTCTGAAATATCTGATCCTTACAGTATTGCAGAAGAATTCAACAAATATTTTGCTACTGTCGCTTCGACATCTGTCCCTTCGACAAATAGTAAATCATGCAAATGCTGTCCAAATGAGAATAAAACACAAGATGTCGGAACGTCCACAAACAGCTTTTGTTTTAGCCTAATATCTTCTTTTGAAATCTGGAAAACAAATGTTCTTTAAATAATTCGCGTTCTTGTGGTATGGATGGATTATCTAATCAAATATTGAAAAAAATTGGTTTGAATGTTGCTGATGTATTAGCGCATATTTTCCAATAAAAGTGTACTATTAGGAGTTTTTCCTGATAAACTCAAATGTGAAATTGTAATTCCACTTCATAAGAAAAACAATACACATGATATACGTAATTATAGGCCGATATCACTGTTACCGAGTATTTCAAAGATATTTGAAAAAGTAATAAAAAAGCGAATTCTTTCATTTTTGGAGAAAAATAATAATTAGCCCGAAACAATTTGGTTTTAGACAGGGTTTATCTACGGAGGATGCCTTGTTAGAATTCTGCTCTTCTATTTCCAAAGGATTAGATGAGCAAAAAAATTGTGCAAGTCTATTCATAGATATTACCAAGGCCTTCGATATGGTTAGTCACGATATCTTGCTAAAAAAACTGTACAAAATAGGCTTTAGAGGATTTATTTTTAAATGGTTTGAGTCCTATTTACTTAATAGAACCCAAATGGTTAAAGTAAAAGAAGCTCTCAGCAGTACAATCAGATTTAACATAGGTGTGCCGCAGGGGTCAGTACTTGGACCAATTCTCTTCTTAGTCTATATTAATTCAATTTTTTATCAGAACATGAAAGGTAATATTACAGCTTTTGCAGACGATTTAGGTATTACGTATATGACAAATAGCAAAATTGATCTAATTGCGGATATCAACCATGATGTTGATATTTTAAGAACTTGGTTTCGTGAGCACGAAATGCTTGTCAGCAACAAAACAAAATTAATGTTCTTCAGTCTCAGCTCCCAACTGTTATCTGATATTGATATTGTATTTCATTCCTCGAAATGTGATAAACAGAAATCAAGCAATGACATATGTAGGAACAAGGAAAATGTAATGTTCTTCTTCTTCTTGTGGCGCTACAGTCCGGGGTGGACCTGGGCCTCAACCAACATGCCTCTTCAGCCAGCACGATCTTTCGCCAGCTGCCGCCAGTTGCGCACTCCAAGTTGGTTGAGGTCCTTCTCCACTTGTGTGCGCCATCTTATCCAGGGCCGTCCTCTGTTGTGTTGTCCCAATGGCTCAGATTCGAAGACTTTTCGGGCCGGAGCAGTGGTGTCCATACGCTCTACATGGCCTAGCCATCTTAAGCGTTGTATCCGTAGACGCTTGACTAGGCTCATGCCGCCTTAGAGCCCATACAGTTCATGGTTGAATCTTCTCCTCCAGATGCCATCAACGCAAACAGGACCAAAAATCGCACGCAGAACTTTTCTCTCGAAGAGACCAAGGGCATCCTCATCCGCTTTTAGTAGTGTCCAAGTTTCCGCGCCATAAAGTAGGACTGGGATGATTAAGGTGTTATATAAAGCAAGCTTAGTCTTTCGAGAGAGGGCTTTATTACTCAATTGCTTCTTGAGCCCAAAGAAACAGCGATTGGCAAGAGTGATTCTGCGTTTGATTTCGGTACTGGTGTTATTGTCCCTGTTTACTACGGAGCCGAGGTAGTAGTTTCTGGTAGAAGTTTCTGCTGCCTAGTGTGACGCTCTGTCCGAGACGCCGATGTTGTGTGTCCTTCCTTGATGACAGCATGTACTTCGTTTTGCCCTCATTTACCACCAGACCCATTTTAGCCGCTTCCGCTTCAGAGCAAACACCTCATTGACGGCTTGCTGTGTTCGACCAATCACGTCAATGTCGTCGGCGTAAGCTAGCAATTGAGCTGACTTTTGGAAGATCGTACCTCTGGTGTTGACCTGTGAGTTACGCACGATCTTCTCAAGGATGATGTTAAAAAAGTCACATGACAGTGCGTCGCCTTGTCTAAAACTTTTTTTGACATTGAAGGTCTCGGTGAGTTCGTTCCCGACCTTGACGGAGCAGCGAGTGTTCTCCATCGTCATCCTACACAATCTGACGAGTTTGGTAGGAATGTCAAGACTAGACATGGCACTGTATAGCTCGTCTCTATGCACACTGTCATATGCGGCCTTGAAATCGACGAATAGGTGGTGAGTGTCGATTTGCATTTCTTGGGTCTTTTCCAGGATCTGCCGTAGTCTGAAGATTTGGTCGATGGTGGACTTCCCTGGCCTGAAACCACACTGATAAGGACCAATCAGGTTGTTGACAAACGGTTTCAGGCGTTCACACAGTACGGCAGAAAGGATCTTGTATGCGATGTTAAGGAGACTTATCCCTCGGTAGTTGGCGCAGTCGAAGGGGTCTCCTTTCTTGTGGACCGGACAGACGACGCTGAGATTCCACTCATCGGGCATGCTTTCCTCCGACCATATCTTACAGATGAGCTGGTGCATGCGCCCAACCAGGTCATCCCCAGCTGCTTTAAACAGTTCTGCGGACAGTCCATCCGCTCCAGCAGCTTTATTTGACTTCAGTCTCGATATTGCTATCTTGACCTCGTCTAAGTCGGGGGGACGGAATTCTTGTCTATCATCGTCCAAATTGAGTGGAACATTCTGCCTAACAGTGGGATTTGGGCCGTCATCGCCGTTTAAGAGTCTGCAGAAATGATCTTTCCAGATTCTTAGAATCGATTGCGACTCTACTACTAGGTTTCCGTTTTGGTCCCGGCAGGCTTCGGTCCGAACCCTGTATCCACCGGATAGCTGTTTCACCTTTCGGTAAAACTTTCGGACTTCATTCCTACCATAACATTTCTCCATCTCTTCGACCGCGCGCTTCTCATGCTCTCTCTTTTTCCTTCTGAGAAGCCGGCTCTCTTCCCTTCTTTTCTGTTCGTAGAGCTCACGAACAGCTCTCGTTGTCCGATGCAGCGTTGCCTGGTAGGCCTCCTGTTTGGCTGCATGTGCCTGCCTGCACTCGTCGTCAAACCATGGGTTCCTTCTAGGTGGTGGCGTGAAACCCAGCACATCAGTGGCAGCTTCTTTGATGGCTTTTTGACAACGTTTCCATTCTTCTTCTATTGTTAGTGCAGGCAGCGTCGAACTTTGGGAGAATTTCAGGGAGACTCGGTCGGCAAAGATCCCATCGACCTGTTGCGATTGTAGCTTTCCGACGTCAAACCGTTTCGGCCTATCTCGACTCCGTTGTTCTCTCGATATCCGGGTTCTTACCTTGGCTACAACAAGGTGATGATCCGAGTCGAAGTTAGCGCCTCGGAAAAATGTAATGTTCCTCAACAATTTTTCTTGTGATTGTGATTGTTTTACAATTGAAGTTGTTACACATTTCAAATATCTAGGAATAATCATCGACAATAAGCTGAGTTGGTCTGAACAAATTTTATCATTGAAGCAGTACCTTAACTCCTCGCTACGTATTTTTTACCATCTTAGAAACACATGCTCCTTACAAGTCTTAAATTACTATGGTATCTTCCACTCCAAACTACATTATGGTATTTGCTGCTGGGATGGTGCACCCCGCTCCAAAATTAAAAATTTATTGGTTATTCAAAAATGTGTTATTAGAAAAATATGCAATAAAAGTAGATACCACCATTCCATGCCATTATTTGTTAACCTGCAAATACTTCCTCTAAGACATTTATATTACTTTAAAGTGTTGAAATTGTTTTTTTTTTTGAGAAGCGGCTACCTGTATAGCAGATATTCGGTTTGCTATAATCTACGAAGAAATCAAAGCTTTTATGTCAATATTCCAACTTTTCGCACTACTTTTTATAGAAATACTTATTGCATTGTTTCGTGTAGATTATTTAATAAGTTACCTGAATTGAAATCATTACGCTCCATGAAATTGTTTAATACCAAAATGAAGACATGGCTCTTTGAATTTGAACACAATCAAATTGAAAATCTATTAAATCCCATTGTTTAAATAAATTGTTTAACTTTTTTGCTTATAGTTTAATGATAAATTCAATTTGTGTATTATTTTTCTCTTTTTTATTTCACTAAAATTAATTATGTAAATACCCCTTTGTAAATTTATTTCTAATGAAGTAGCATTTAATACTATAATTGCTCAATTCATACAAAATGCTACCCCTATTCTCTTTTGTTTAAATTGTTTATAATATTATAACAAATTGTAACAAATTGTAACCAATTGAGAATATGAATGAATAAATGAATGAATGAATGAATGGTAACGTGGAAAGACTTATAGACAAACACATACATCAGTTGGTAACTCTCAGTCCAGTTCGAGATCGAGCTAATGTCAGTGGACTTAGATGTCTTAGCAGTGTTGTTGTTACTTGCACTCGATCGCTTACTGCCTTACAAGTTCCAACTAGTTAGTTTAGTTTAGTTTAAAAGGCATTTTTTTTATTATTTATCTAATGGTATTTTAAAACTAAGTATAAAACGCTGAACCTAGGTACGACAGAAATGAAATCTTATAACTACTTACTGGCTCTATGCGGGCGCTCTAAGCTAAACTATTGATATATTTGTTTTGCTTTTGCCTTTCGGCGTCATTGCTAGTTATTTTTTTTTTACTTAATAAAAACTATTATTTATTTTTTAAAACTAAGAAAACGTTTTTTTTTTTAAACTTAGCTATCTATGGAATTTTCTACAAAAATATCTTAATCTACCTTAATACATATATCCTATTCTAACTTAAAAATACTACTTTTTTTTTTTTTTTTAACCTACCAGGCTGACGACAGCTGGGGTTCCTGGTGTGGCTGTAACCACCAGTAGAACCCCCGGTCCTTATCCGTGTCCATCCTATCACGGATGGAGATGGATGTGCTGAACCGGAGAGCATCCCGAGTAACGACGTTGGCGTCGTACAACAGTCGCCTGTCCACTGTCCTTCTCACCACGTGGTAGATAAGTGGACATGCCTCCGCATCCTGGATCAGTCCAATGCGGTCAAGATACAAGAACGCTTCCGGTGGAATAAAACCCCTTCGGCGAGCGTTCTCGTGGTACTCGTCATTTGGGTAGTAGGCCCCAAATATCAGATCAAGTCATGGCTCGTGCAACATGCCTCCGAATCAGCTTAATGATAAAATTATCAACCCTGTTCACGTTTGCTTCGTTATACAAGACCTCATTAGGATAGAACTTCTTGTAGTCGGATTCCGGGGTTCTGTACTTCTTGAGACATGCGCGAAGACATTGTCTCTCGAATACCCTCATCTTTTCCATTTGGGAAGGACTCACATTGAACCACACTGGGCAGCCATACACCATGATTGGACGGATGAAGGCCGTGTAGCAGATTCTCTTCACTTTGGCGTTAAGTTCGCTGCTGTAAAACAACCCCCTTGCCATAGCGAAGCCTTTCTTAGCTGTATTTATATGGATACCTCCATACAGATACTGATCCAACATAATGCCAAGATATCGCACTACACTCTTCAGGGCTAGTGGATGACCCCGTGGGTCCAATATGCCGAACTTGCGCCAATTCTTTTTCGTATCTCTTGAGGCCCTGTATGACGGAGTCCGGAAGAGGATTGTTTCACACTTCTGGAGGTTGATTTTCAACTTCCAGTCGTCGCAAAATTGCTGGACTTTTTCGAAGTCACGTTGCAGGAGCGTGTTAATGACTTCTATCTTTGGTGCCGTCCGGTATGCGACCCAATCGTCGGCGAACGTAATCAAGTTGTGCATGGAGCCAATCAGTTCGCTAGTGAAAATAGTAAAAAGGATTGGTGAGTTCACTGCACCCTGTTGGAGCCCATTTTTTATTTGGAAAACGTTGGTGGAAACTTTGTTGCCACTTTTGACAACAAAACTCCTACCCGTTACCATGTTATAGATCGTGTAAAGCAGCGGTTTGCTTATACCCATCCTCGTCAACTTAAGGAAGAGGCCTTTCAACCATACGGTGTCAAATGCCTTTTCCAAGTCAACGAGACGGGTTCCGGTGCACTGTGTTTTGTGGTTGTTCCACTGAATGTCCGAAACCAGTTTTGACGCGGCATGTACAGTATCATGCCTCGCCCTAAATCCAAACTGGTTGTTCGGCATAATTTTATTGTCCTCATTCCACTGGATCAGGACCCTGTTAACAATCTTTTCGAAAACCTTGCTTATGCAGGGGAGGAGGCTTATCGACAGAAGATTTTTCGGAAGCGAGGAATCTTTGTCCTTTTTGGGGAGAGGTTGCACTACCGCCGTCTTCCAATTTGCTGGGTAATGTGTATTACTCAGCGCATTGTTAAACAGGATTGTGTATATCTCTACCGCCTCGTCAGGGAGATGACGTAACACTATATTTGGTATCCCGTCAATGCCAGTCGACTTTTTGTTCTTCAAACCGTTGAAGATGTCTTTGAGTTCCTGAGGCATTGGAGCCATCTTGGGCGACAGCATTGGTTGCCTGATTTTCGTCATTGAAACTGGTAAAACCAGGATTCTCAGAACGCCACTGCTGTATTTCATTTCTAAGGTGGAAGTGGTTCAGCATGGCTCTGTTCTCCAGGTCGTGGTTCGGCCGACGAGAGTCGTTGACCGTGTACACCTTCTGAAAAACAGCTCCTATTGCCTCTACCTTCTCTTGGGCATCCTCAACAATGAAGAACTCATTGTCAAGCACAGCCTCATCCGGATCTATGCCAACCGAAGTCAGTAGGTTTTCATTGTCAGTTGTCCTGTCAAGTCGAACAGCCTCTAAGTCGTTATGATCCCTCCTTCGGAAGATTCGGTTGGTTTGGGGAAGAACGTACGGCCCGAATCCTATCTCCCCAATACGAATTGACAGCAATTCTATAGTTCATCCGAATCAACTTCTGGATGTTCTTCAACTGCGACTTGAGCGACCGTATTTCCGGGTCGTCTTTTTTTTTTTTTTTATAATTGGCGCGCGCTAAAGGGGTTACGACTACCCTTAAGTGACCGGATTTAAGTCACAGCACGGGCCGAAGGTATAGAGGAAGAGAGGGAGAGGAGGTACCGGTGCACATTGGTTTTAAATGTCTGTAGATTGTAATGAGAGGGGAATATTGAGCAGGGAAGAGCATTCCATATTCGTGTTGTGCGGCTGAAGAACGAGTCTCTATACTTAACTGTACGTCCGAAGGTGGGCTTAAGGGTGAACTGATGAGCATTCCTTGCGAGGCGTGTATTGCGGGTGAATTCTTGAAGGGGAGGAATGCAGCTGGGTAATTCGTGTGAGCATTTCTTATTGAAATAGCGATAAAACAGTGACAGAAACGCGACATTATGTCGGTGTTCTAACGAGTCAATCGACTTCGCAATATTGTTATCTCCTATAAGTTTTATCGCTCGCTTTTGGATTCTATCCAGTAGGTGTAGGGAGGTATTGGGAGCACCAGACCAGATAGGAGCGTTATACTCGAGCTTAGGACGGATGTAGGCCTTGTAAATTGTAGCCAGATCAGATGGGGTAAAGTATTTTTTGCATCGTTTTAGGAAACCTAGACATTTCGCAGCATTTTTGGCGACCTCATGTATGTGATCGTTCCAACTTAGTGTTGAGTTGATACGCATACCGAGGATGGAAAGTTTTTCGGTTTCAACAACGCAGTTGACAGTGACAGTTGACAGCACTGAGTTTTGGAAGCATTAAATTCCACTCTATTTCTTGTACCCCAAGCGATTATGCTGTCAAGATCGGAATTTAATGTGCTTGACATACGCTGCCGTTCCAAGTCTACGGCCGAAGTACAGGGACGTGAGCCAAGGAACGAATATGAGAAGCTGAGGGTACTGTCATCAGCAAAGGAGTGAATAGGATTAGAAGTAGCAGACAAGAGATCATTTATGAAAATGAGAAAGAGAGTCGGAGACAGAACGGAGCCCTGGGGAACACCAGCATTAATATGGTGGATATCAGACTTGAACCCATCCAGCACGACTTGTATTGAACGGTTCGAAATGTAATTTCTAATCCATTGAAGAAGAGACTTATCGATTCCATAAGCACGCATTTTCGACAAGAGAGCCTGATGCCAGACTCTGTCAAATGCTTTTGAAATATCAAGCGCAACGATCTTGCTTTCTCCAACATTGTGCAAAGATTGGTTCCACTTATCGGTGAGATCACCAGTGGACCTGTTGCTGCGGAAGCCGTACTGCCGGTCATTAAGAAGCTTCCAGGATTCAAGATATTTCACAAGCTGACGATTTATCAGCGTTTCCATGACCTTGGAAAGAAGGGACGTAATTGCTATGGGTCGGTTGGAGGTGGGTGACGTAGATTCCCCTTTTTTAGGGACGGGCTGGACAAATGCTGTTTTCCACTTACTCGGAAAGAGCCCTAAAGAGTAGGATAGATGGAAAAGCTTACGCAGTGGTGTTGCCAGCGTTGAAGAACACCTCTTCAGAAGAACAGGGGGTATACCATCCGGGTCAGCGGATTTGTGCACGTTAAGATCTTTGAGGACTCTTGCAACTGTACGAGTGCGAAAGTGGATCTGTCCCATGGAAAAATTTACGCTCTCAAGCTCAGGTGGAGACAAAGCACAATCTGGAAGCGTTGAGCTAGCTGCGAAGTGAACAGCAAGCAGATTTGCTTTGTCCAAAGGGTTGACAGCTGGAATATCATTGTGAATAAGCGTCGGAATTGAAGACGAGGCTGTGTTTCTAATGTTTTTCACAAAAGACCAAAAGTTTTTGCTACCCTTGGGACATTGTAGCACTTTTTGCCTCAACTTTTGGTCGTAGGAAAATTTCACACGTCTTAATAGTGAATTGCAGTCATTACGGGCCCGTTTAAACTTCTTCCGGTTTTCCTCAGAAGGGTTGGCTTTATAAATCCGGAAACTCATCTCTCTTAACCTGATAGCCTCTTTGCAGCTCAAGTTATACCATGCATTTGCTTTGGGCTTGATGCTCTTCACTCTGTGTGGAATGAAGGACTTCATACCCAGCAAAATAATATTTGTGATCGTATCAGCAGCGGCATCCACGTCACTATCGAGGAAGCATAGTGACCAGTTAAAATTCCTAAAGAAGTTATTAAGTCCGCTCCAGTCGGCTTTCTCGTAGAGCCATACAGTTCTTTTAGGAATTCGTTCTCTAACTGTGTGGGGTGAATACGAGAAATTAGCTGATACGACACAATGGTCAGACGAGCCTAGAGGCGACAGTATTTCGATTGAGTATTTCTCAGGATGAGAGGTGAGAAACAGGTCCAAGGTGTTAGCGCATTGATCTGCAATGTCGGGTATTCGTGTTGGCTCATTCACAAGCTGAGTCAAATTATTTACTTCAGCAAAGATTTCAACATACCTTCCTTCGGGTGTTGTCTGGCCTGAATGTCGAAGCCAAGTAAAATTGTGTACATTGAGATCGCCCGCAATAGCGATTCCAGTGTGAGGATATAGGGATACAATTCTTGTGATGGAGTCGGACAGCGCATCAAACTCATTATAAGTTGAGTTACTGTCCAGGTTTGGACTTCTATAAATGAAGCAGTAGTGGATTAAATGCTTACGGACATTGAATTTTAACCACAGAAAATTAAATTCCAGGCAGGTTCAAATCCGACAAATCGGTATTCTCACCCACCTGTGTTTCACTCAGCGCCAAGACGGCTGGTTTGTAACGCGAGAGATGAACATACACAGCAAAGAGATTTACTCTTAGCCCACGAATGTTGCTCACATCAACTCGAAATTGCCCTCTCATATCGATTACAGACATTTGGGAACCAACTCCGACGATGCAGTTGGTAAAGTAAAGCGGAGTTTAGAAGTGTAAAAAAAAATTCGTCTCACAATACAAATCAATGTAGGTGTTATGCCCATACATTGATTTGAGTTGATCCACAAACAATAGTTCACACTTCTAATTCCGCTACGTCGGATGCTAGGCAAACTCAGTCATCGCATCACCCCGTCTGGCAGATCAAACGAGAGTTGCGGCCGAGAATGCCCAGCAGCGTCTTGTGAAGGAGGGGGGAGGGGGAGGAGCGGATCGTGTGCGCTCGACCGAGTCACTTCTCACTGCACTGCACTGCACTTAGCACTCCGCGTTATTGTTGTTATGTTTTTTTTTTTTTCGCGAGGGGCTAGTTTTTTTTGTTTGTTTGTTTGTTTTTTTTTTTTTTGTGCTGTGGGCGCAAGCAAAGACGGCACGTGTGCATGCGTCGGAGGCTACCACGGCACGGTCTGGGTCTGTAAAGCGTCTGTATAGAGTCTTCAGTCTCGACAGCAGTCTGCTTTTATGCACGTGCAGTGCGTCAATGGTATCATTACGATAAATGTCGCCATCTGTCGTAGGTGATACCTTAGGAAGCGTACTGTCCATGGTTCTTTGAATTGTGTTGTCGACTTGTATGAGGTACCTGTCAACCTCTTCGTTCGTCAGGTTTCTGTCCGAAGGTGGTGTTATCTCGCTCGAACGTAGTTCCCTGGATAGGAATTCTTCAAGCTCCACCAGCTCGTTCGGGAATTGAATAACCGCGGCAAGACCACAGTGGTCACTGTCGTACTCCACCGTTGTCATACAATTCCTAGTGCGAGAGTCTACGTCTCGTAACGTCAGTCGTCTATCTATTAGCAGGAGATCCAAATAAGACCCGCTTCTGGGAAACGACGGTCTATCGGTTGCAAGCAAATTCAGCTTGAACTCAATAGAGTGCCGCGTCATCCACTCAAAGAGTGAATTTCCCCTCGGATTTGGAACAGAATTGCTCCATTCCACGTGCCTCGCGTTCAAATATCCGGCGATGGCAAAATAATTCTCCTCCGAGCAAAGCCGAAGCTTTCGGAAGAGAGTCTCGAGCTCTGAGATGAAATTTGCAGACTGAGGTGCATCTGATGCATAGACCGCGACTACGTACAGTTTCCTTCCACCTTGGAGAGAAATGCGCGCAATCGAAGCCTCCAGTACACCGAAGGTTCGCACCTCACCGCAATACACGACTTTATGGCGTAAGCCTTTTTTAATGAAGAGAGCGACCCCACCCGCTTGTGTGGAACGGGGGCGGTCTCTTCTAATGACTGTGTAGTCTTTGTACCTGAGTACGTCCTTCCGGCTTAGCTTGGTTTCGCTAACCATCAACACATCAGGCTTATGAGACTCCAAAAGGTGAAGCAAAGTCAATCTTCTCTCGATCCTGACGAGTGAATTTACATTCACCGCCAGGATCGAGAGGTCTCCAGCAGCTGGCGTATCCATTTTTATGGATACGCACTCGACCCATTGGGTCTTGACGAAAGGACTCGCTCCACTCGCACCAAACGATCTTCAAATCGCTCAATCTTGGCCATCATTGTCTACACAAGATTGAACAATTCGGGAATTCCCATATTTGGGGCCCCTACTGGTGCCGACGTTACTGCCGGCAATGTCTGTTGTCCCGATCGCCTACCTGACACTATATTGGCGTAGGAAACCACCGGCGTAACAGTTGAGGCTGGAATTCTCGGCACCGGCCTTGAATCCACCACTTTTGTTTTTTTTTAGGTCTTTCTTAAGCAACTCTCTATGGAGTTGCTTGACCTTTGGACAGCCCCTGTAGCTTGAGGGATGTCCACCTGCACCACAGTGCACGCACTTTAAGCGCGCCCTGTCCTCAACTCTCCCCTCTCCAAGGGGACACTGCGCAGACAGATGCCTCTCTGCACATTTGCCGCAACGAGGCTGCTTGTTGCAGTTCGCCGCGGCGTGGCCAAAGGTCTGGCACCTTGCGCAGAGAAGCATCTGTTTCGTCCTCCTGAGTCTCTCCCAGGAGACCTCCTGTTTGTTGAGGAGCTTAATGCTCCTCAGACATTCAAGTTTGCTCCCCAGAGAGACCTGGACAAGGAAGAGGGGAAGCATGCGCACAGGCGGCGTTCTGGAGCGGACAGTGGAGAAGCGACGAACCGCCACAAACTCCACGCCCTCTACCTTCGATTTTTGAAGAGCCTTCAAGATACTCTCCGACTCAGTTGCAGCAGCTAAGCCCTTGAGAAGGACCGTCTGGACCTTCTCGCTTTTTAGGGTGAAAGTGGTAAACTCCACCCCAGCTGTCGTCAACGAAGTTTTAACTTTTTTAAAGCTGCCCTCTGTTAAGCAGTGGATAGCTTGCTTCTCATTACCTTTATTTTTTATAAAAAAATCGTCCCCCACAGACAACTCACATACCTGAATGGTGTCTGCGGTTTCCATGCCGCTGATGTTTATCGGCGGCACCCTTTGTTTCCGATTAGTTTTCTGTTGCTGCTGCTGTTTTTGCTGCTGCTGTTTCTTCGGTTGCTGCTGCTTCTGCTGCTGCTGGTGTTTCTGGTGCTGCTGTTGTTGTTGCTGCTGTTGTTGTTGTTGTTCTTGCTGCTTCTGCTGTTGTTGCTGCTGCTGTTGTTTTTTCTGCTGCTGCTGTGTCTGTAACTGCTGTTGTTCTTGCTGCTGTTTTTGTTGTTGCTGGTTGTGAGCCCGTTTTGTTTCGAGCTTTTGCTGGAAGGCTTTAATAAACTCCTCCAGCTCACTTTTTTGTTGAATTTTTTCTTCCAGCTCTTTTTCAGCTGCAGCAATTTCGTTAGACGAAGCGAGTTTTGCAAAAGTATTCCCACTTCCGCTGTACGTCACAACGTCTCTTAAACTGCGCCTGCGGCTTTATTTTCTTTCTTCTCTTCTTGCTTATGTCTTTTCTGCTTTCCGAGTTGTCACTCGAAAGCAGCTCTTCATCCATTTCAAAACTGTTTTTTTATTTAAATTGATTGTTTTATTTTCAATTTGCTTGAATTTTGATTATTTTCGATTTTCTTTTTCAAATATTTTTTTGTTTTGAGTTCCAACTAGTCATTACTATATAATGCTCAGGTCCATTATGTTACGCTGTCTACCAACGAAGTGAAGAATTGAGTATCATCGACAAGAAGAACTCACATCAGATGATGATGGACCCATTCGACCTTCAGATGCTAGCGAATCTTCACTTTCGCAACTTACTGGAAATGAAGTAAAAAATATCATGCGATTTCTCAAAAGAGAAGTCGACTCGCTTGAGAGAAGTGGAATATCAAATCGCAATGTTCATGGAAAACAATTTCTCCCATCAACTGCCTCCAGCTTAATTGCGATGAACGAGACCAATGTTTGTTTTTTCTGTAAGTCAAATATCCATAAAACGAAAGACTGTAACAGCAGCATATCCATCTCGGAGAAAAGAGACCATCTGCCTAAAGAAGGTAGATGCTTTCGATGCGCGAAGAGTGGACACCCATCAAAAAAATGCAAGAGTGGGAAATTCTTATCATGTACGAAGTGTAGAGGAAGACATATGACATCATGGATGAACAAGGAAGGAGATACACAGCTTCTTCGTCTCCCGCCCATGGGGAAAATTTGACAGCGTTTTTTATAACATTTCCCCTTCTTGAACAGCTGATCGGAGAGCCAAATTGACAGACAGGGTTTCTCTCCGAAATGAGAATACGTGTGAGCTACTCAATCTGCCGATTACCTTTCCGCTCAAACTATTGGGGTGGGTTTAAATATGAAAAAAAGTCGTTATTTTTTGCCAATTTCATTTAATGTCATAGAATGCTGATTCCTGTGATAAATTCTGCGGAATGTGGAAACATAATTTTTTTTGTTATCTTTTGTTGTTTTAAGACATTTCACACAGTTGAACTGATTAAAAATTTAAAGTGAATTTAAAATACCGACAATATTTCTCACCACCAAAAAATTCAAGAACATGGCGGTGGGAGTGCGTGTTCAGAAGGTGCACCAGTAAGGCAGCAGTTGCACTATAGGCATACTTTTAAGAAATGTTTTAACATATTATTTGTGTGTAAATAATTTTGAATTTATTAACATATCAATAGACCTTGTTGCTAAATTATAAATTAAAATTGCATACATAATTGTATACATAAAATATTACAATGCTTCCCTTATAAAATGAATACAAAACGCTACTACAGACTTATGTTTAAAATGAAAAATTATCATAAATCGCTCTATTACTTTAAGTATAAATGTGTTATTTAATAATTGTGTTCGTCATACTGTAGATGTGATTAGAAAAATATTGAATTCCACTAAATTATTGATTTTATAAGAATCGATGTAGATACGTCTTTTCGTTAGTTATAGGTTTAGCTTTATAATACTACCAAGTCGAAATATTAATAAAAATGAAATCAATAATATACAAAACAAGAACATGAAATTCCGAACATGCGTAAATGTCTTTAATCGTACATTCATTTCTGTTTTCATAAGTCATGTGATATACAAATAAATATAAACTTTACATCGTTGTTTTAGGTTGTAATTAGTTACACATTGGCATTACTATATACATTTTAATAAATGTAATGTAGTGGTAAAGAATGAAAAAGAGTAAGTTATTTTTTATAATTTATAGCCCATTATTAAAAAAGAGTGGACGTGTGTTGTTTTTCTAAAGCTCACCAAATCCTTACAGTAAAATACTGAATTCCCCTTTATTTCTGTAATTAAATAAGGTGATAATAATAAAATTCTTCTTAGTAGTATATGTAATTCAAAATATCGGTAGAAACGAAAACCGCATAAAAAATACAAAATTCCTTCTTATGCTCAACTTTGAAATTGCAAATATGCATCCTTTCCTTTTTTGTACATATTTCACAAGCCATTGGATATATAATATAATACTGAATATCTATTTAATAATAATTTAAAATCTTTATATATTAATTAATTAAAGTTTTGATGACACTAATTTAAAGGAAAATTTATTTGGTTACTTACGAACCTACTCCGAATAAAATCTCATAATGGTTGACGAATACAGGAAATACGTGGGCAATTTACGAATGTTTGACACTATTGTGGGCAAAAATTCAGGGAATGGTCGACATGTTGCAAATTTTGGAGGGGAAACGTAAACAAGTGTGGGTAACATGAAAAAATGTTCGATGGTTCATAAATTACTTTCAGAAAAAAAACCTAAATCCACCACAATTCGTCAATTACTGTCAAACGTTTGTAGAATGTTGGGGAAATCAGCTGATCGATCAGCTGTGAAGCTGTGTATCTCCTTCTTCGTTCATCCATGTATGACATCGATGTGCAATCCACTGTTTAAGGTTTCATCTCAAGAGGAAAAGGGAAAAAACGATAATGCAAAAAACAGTGCTCAAAATTAAACAATAAATAATTTTTTGAAGAAAGCTAGGTGTGTGTTGATGTCCTCTCACGGAAACGTTTGTATTCGTATGATCATTGACGGGGGCAGTCAACACACATACATATGTGAAGGGCTTATTCTTAATTGAATTTACAAAAAATTGGTACGGTTAACTTATCTGTCATACCATTTGGAAGCAGAAAAGCCAAACCGATAGAAAATTTCACAAAAGTAAAAATATGTTTAAGATCGCAGTACTCGGAAGCGGTGATCTCAATAGAAGCGATTGTAATGCCCGAGATAGAGAAGGAGTGCCCACTTTTCACTGGGATGCATTTAGCGGATGCTCATGCAACTAATATGGAAAAAATAGAAGGTCTGAGTCTTTTAGTTGGTTCTGATTATTACTGGACTATTGTGACTGACTTCCTTTCCTTGTTGTAGCCAAGGTAAGAACCCGGATATCGAGAGAGCAATGGAGTCGAGACAGGCCAAAACGGTTTGACGTCGGAAAGCTACAATCGCAGCCGATCGCTAGAGCCTTTACCGATCGATTCTCCCTGAAACTGTCTCAAAGTTCGACGCTACCTGCACAAACAATAGAAGACAAATGGAAACGTTGTCAAGAAGCCATCAAAGAGGCCGCCACTGATGTGCTGGGTTTCAAGCCTACACCTAAGAGGTTTGACGACGAGTGCAGGCAGGCGCATGTAGCCAAACAGGAAGCTTACAAGGCAACGCTGCATAGAACGACGAGAGCTGTTTGTGAGCTCTACAAACAGAGAAGAAGGGAAGAGAACCGGCTTCTCAGAAGAAAAAAGAAAGAGCACGAGAAGCGCGCGGTCGAGGAAATGGAGAGGTGCTATGGCAGGAATGACGTCCGAAATTTTGACCGCAAGATAAAACAGTTATCTGGCGGTTACAAACCTCGGACTGAAGCCTGCCGATACCAAAATGGACAACTGGTGGTAGAGTCGCAGTCGGTGCTGAGAATCTGGAAGGATCATTTCTGCAGACTCCTAAACGGCGATGACGACACAAATCCCGCTGTTAGGCAGAATGTTCCACTCAAGTTGGACGACGATGGACAAGAATTCCGTCCCCCCGACCTCGACGAGGTCAAGATAGCAATATCGAGTCGAACAAAGCTGCTGGCGCGGACGGACTGTCCGCAGAGCTGTTCAAAGCGGCTGGGGATTAGCTGGTTGAGTGCATGCACCAGCTCATCTGTGAGATATGGTCGGAGGAAAGCATGCCCGACGAGTGTAATCTCAGCATCGTGTGTCCGGTCCACAAGAAAGGAGACCACTTCGACTGCGCCAACTATCGAGGGATCAGTCTCCTTAATATCGCATATAAGATTCTTTCTGCCGTATTGTGTGAGCGCCTGAAACCGTTTGTCAACAACCTGATTGGTCCTTATCAGTGTGGTTTCAGGGAAGTCCACCATCGACCAAATCTTCACACTACGGCAGATCCTGGAAAAGACCTATGAAATGCAAATCGACACTCACCACCTTTTCGTCGATTTCAAGGCCGCATATGACAGTGTGCATAGAGACGAGCTATACAGTGCCATGTCTAGTTTTGACATTCCTACCAAACTCGTCAGATTGTGTAGGATGACGATGGAGAACTCTCGCTGCTCCGTCAAGGTCGGGAACGAACTCACCGAGACCTTCAATGTCAAAAAAGGTTTTAGACAAGGCGACGCACTGTCATGTGACTTTTTTAACATCATCCTTGAGAAGATCGTGCGTAACTCACAGGTCAACACCAGATGCACGATGTGCCAACAGTCAGCTCAATTGCTAGCTTACGCCGACGGCATTGAAGTGATTGGTCAAACACAGCGAGCCGTCAATGATGCGTTTGCTGGCATTGAAGCGGAAACGGCTAAAATGGGTCTGGTGGTAAATGAGGGCAAAACGAAGTACATGCTGTCATCAAGTAAGGACACACAACATCGGCGTCTCGGACAGAGCGTCACACTAGGCAGCAGAAACTTCGAGGTAGTCAAGGACTTCGTCTACCTCGGCTCCGCAGTAAACAGGGACAATAACATCAGTACCGAAATCAAGCGCAGAATCACTCTTGCCAATCGCTGTTTCTTTGGGCTTAAGAGGCAATTGAGTAATAAAGCCCTCTCCCGAACGACCAAAGTAACTTTGTACAACACCTTGATCATCCCTGTCCTGCTTTACGGCGCAGAAACCTGGACGTTACTAAAAGCGGATGAAGAAGCCCTTGGTCTGTTCGAGAGAAAAGTTCTGCGTGCGATTTTTGGTCCTGTTTGCGTTGATGGCATCTGAAGGAGAAGATTCAACCACGAACTGTATGGGCTGTACGGCGGCATGAACCTAGTCAAGCGTCTACGGATACAACGCTTAAGGTGGCTAGGCCATGTAGAGCGGATGGACAGCACTGCTCCGGCCCGAAGAGTCTTCGAATCCGAACCACAGGGACAACGCAACAGAGGACGTCCTAGATTGAGATGGCGCACACAAGTGGAAAAGGACCTCAACCAACTTGGAGTGCGCAACTGGAAGCAGCTGGCAAGAGATCGTGCTAGCTGGAGAGGCATGTTGGTTGAGGCCCAGGTCCACCCCGGACTGTAGCGCCATCCGAAGAAGAAGAATATTGTGACTGGAAAACAACGTCGGCTAACAAAGCGGCTGAGAGCAGTTGATACAGTATTTGGTTGGACGTTGCAAGGAGTCCACGCCTGTGTAAGTAGTGAACCCTTTGAACTTACTAAAAATGTTTACTTCTAGAAACTTCCTCAATTTGGCGTCAGTGAATTCAGAAAAGTTATCGAATCTTTGGTCGTTAGAAACAATCGGTATCAAGAGCTGCGGAAAAGAAAACACCTTGCTCACGAAGGATTTAATTCAAAAATGTATTACAAAAAATGACTTGCGCTATACTGCCAAACTGCAGTGGAAAGACTCCAACTTCATATTGAATGACAACAAGCAAAAGGCACTGCAACGTTTAAATGCTCTTACTAGGCGACTCAGTAGAGAACTATTGAAATTATTTGAATATGATGCTGCGATAAGAAAATTAATATGTGATGGCAGAACCCGTTCATAATTCTAAATAAATTAAATTAAATATCAACAGCATTATTTACCACACCGACTTGTAAACAAGGAAGAGGGCACCACTAAGTTACGTGTGGCTTTTGATACTTCCGCTCATTCCGAGAGAAGCCGTTTTCTCAACGACCATCTTTGGACTGGAGCTAACCTAATACCAGATGTAATGAGAGTACTATTGAATTTCCGTCTTGGACCTTACGGAGTTATGGTCGATATTGAAAAGGCATTTCTGCAAATACCATTATGCAAGGAAGATCGAGATTCTCATCGTTTTTTTGTGGTATTCCGACGTTGGCAACAATCAATATAAAGAATTCAGGATGACAAGGGTGACTTTTGGTGTAAATTGCAGCCCTTTCGTGCTATGTGCGACGATAAATGAACACTTAAAAATTTAAACTATTAATTATTCTAAGACTTGTGCAATTTTACTCCAGTGATGGACCTCATGAGGAAAAGGTTTTGGGATTAACCTGGTTCATCTGCAGTGACGAGTTATCGGTGTCTGTCGATTCAGTGGAGAAAATGCTCTTTTCACCTCGAACGATGGGAACTAAACGCAATGTACTACAGCTGATTGCAAGGATTTTCGATCCCTTAGGTATTCTTGGACCTACTAGTGTAAAATTAAAGATCTTTTAGATTTTGTGGAAAAAGAAGCTGCCCTGGGATAAAATACTTTCTGGAGAATTACTGACAGAATGGGAAGAGTGCATTAAAAGTATTTTGCAATTAAAGGATATGACTCCCGAGAGCAATTTCTATTTCGCCATTGTGAAACAGAAACACATATCTATCGAATCTCCATGCCAGACAAGTGCAAATTATTCTCATAAAGAGCTCTCAGAGTATATATAATTTTCTTGGATAAACCGATTTTTAATAATTTATAAAAAAGTTCTTCTCGGGGTATCGTGTCAAATGCCGCACGAAAATCTACAAAAAACGTATTCAATCTCTTGTGTTTTTCCTTATATGAGTTCGTGATATTGGTGAGTGCGAGTATTTGGTCTATCGGGGTAACCTTTTCTAAATCCGGCTTGGAATTCCGTAGGAATGTTGTTTTCTTTTACCCATTCATTGAGTCGTTTATATATTAAGGTTGCGAACAACTTGGCCGAAGTATTCAAAAACGAAATAAAAAATAAATAAAAATAAAAAATGAGTAGGTTTATAAATTTACTTGTAGAATTCTTATAAAATTCAAAAGGAGCACGATCATATCCAGGTGCTTTATTTTGTTTGGTTTTTTGTATGGCTTCTAGGACTTCTTCAGTGGTAAAAGGCGAATCCAGCTTATCGCATATAATCATAGGAGCTGCGTACTGGAATACATTTGACGTTATAGGAGCATTAAGTAGATTTCAAAAGTGTAATTGTAGGTGTTGCGCTTTTAATTATAGTGCGATGCTGTTAGTTTATCCATTCATATGTCTAACTGTTTTCCAAAACTCAGCTGGCGATCTTGCATTGTTTATCACCGATAGGTTCTTTTGCTCAAATGATATATGTATATTCTCAATAATTTCAAAAATTGAAAAGTTTTTTTTCTTTCTAAATACGATGTTACCTTTTACTTGTTTTCTGAACTGAATTCCTTATAATTTCTGTCTTCAGTTTTTCAATATAGATGTTCAAGCTATGCTGATAACTTTCAAGTGCTCGCTATTTCCAGACAAGTTTGGGTAGAAGATTTTACTGTGAGATTTTACTGTGTCAAATCTCCGTTCCAACTTGAAAGTCACTCAGGAAGTCGTTCTATTTCCCAGCTATAAAACGTTAATCAATAACATTACACGACGAACCTCGAATAAACGTAAATTGTCTTTCCGGGTCTCCAGCGCCCTACCATTCAGAACACGAAAGTCGTACGCATCGGCAATTTGCAGTTTCTTTGATCCTTTACTATCAAAGACTTGGTCCCTGGTGTTGCGATTTTTCTTCAAGTATGTGTTATAATCACCCCTATTCCGGCAGTCGTTTAGTGACATGTCACTTAATGAGTATGAGAGATCGGTATTCCCATAGTCATTTAAGAATTCATAAAATGACACTAGTCATTTTGCTCCTGTCAGCTCCTGTGGAACGCATTTACCACTCGACATGTCTCATTGTTTGGTATTCCCGGAGTCACTAAACGACAGGAAAAGTGACAAAAACAGTCGACTTATTCCGGGAGTCATCTCATTTTAGTGACTATTGTCATTTTGAAAGTCATCTCATTTTTTTATCGGTATTCCGAAACTAAAATGACTTGTGGAATATGTTCCACAACAAAAGCCGCCTGTCAAATGCAAAATGTCATATGCTTACACTTTGTTTATATTTTGAATTCTTCAATAAAATAACTTTTAAATAATCTTTAAGTGTTTTATTTGAAAATATGGACAGCATAGGTCTGTTTGTAGATGTAGATGTAGACGGATTGTCTAATAATGCATTGTTGACTCCACGTTGATGAGGTTCTTTAAAGCCGAAAACTCTTCCAGGTGGGTCCACTGTCTCATGCATTGATAGAAGGTTGGCCCCCGTTTCGTCCAGCCCCGTTAAAATGTTTGTTTAAAGGATGCTCCTCCGGTTGCCTCAGATTCCCTTTTGTTGTGCGTCAATTTTTTTTTTAAATTTTGACTTTAAATCGAACCAAACCTATGAAGTATTTCAAAACAAATAATTTAAATGTTCGTATGTACATATATAATGTATAGTCAATTGCACATACCTTGTGCCATTCTTTCTCATTACGCACAGGTGATCCTAAACTGTTTAACATTGCCGCAACCTTCTTTAAGCCAATTCTTATGTCCTCACTTTGAGTAACGCCTCTTTTGAAATTTTTGGCAAGAGTCACGTTCTTTTCCATGAGCCCCACCAAGCGAATGATTTGCGAAGGTGTTGATACCTTTAACCTTTGGAAACCATAAATAATAAGCAAATATATATCAAGAAACACAAAAATAAGAAAAAAAAACAAAAGAAACTTACTCTTCAGACATTTTTAGTTTTATGTCGTGTACTAATTTCAAATCGACTGTTTTTGTCACTTTTCCTGTTGTTTAGTGACTCCAGGAATACCAAAAAATGAGACATGTCGAGTGGTAAATGCGTTCCACAGGAGCTGAAAGGAGCAAAATGACTAGTGTCATTTTATGAATTCTTAAATGACTATGGGAATACCGATTTCTCACACTCATTAAGTGACATGTCACTAAACGACTGCCGGAATAGGGGTGAATGAGTTTGACGCGCTGTTCGACTCCATCACAAGAATTGTATCCCTATATCCTCACACTGGAATCGCTATTGCGGGCGATCTCAATGTACACAATTTTACTTGGCTTCGACATTCAGGCCAGACAACACCCGAAGGAAGGTATGTTGAAATCTTTGCTGAAGTAAACAATTTGACTCAGCTTGTGAATGAGCCAACACGAATACCCGACATTGCAGATCAATGCGCTAACACCTTGGACCTGTTTCTCACCTCTCATCCTGAGAAATACTCAATCGAAATACTGTCGCCTCTAGGCTCGTCTGACCATTGTGTCGTATCAGCTAATTTCTCGTATTCACCCCACACAGTTAGAGAACGAATTCCTAAAAGAACTGTATGGCTCTACGAGAAAGCCGACTGGAGCGGACTTAATAACTTCTTTAGGAATTTTAACTGGTCACTATGCTTCCTCGATAGTGACGTGGATGCCGCTGCTGATACGATCACAAATATTATTTTGCTGGGTATGAAGTCCTTCATTCCACACAGAGTGAAGAGCATCAAGCCCAAAGCAAATGCATGGTATAACTTGAGCTGCAAAGAGGCTATCAGGTTAAGAGAGATGAGTTTCCGGATTTATAAAGCCAACCCTTCTGAGGAAAACCGGAAGAAGTTTAAACGGGCCCGTAATGACTGCAATTCACTATTAAGACGTGTGAAATTTTCCTACGACCAAAAGTTGAGGCAAAAAGTGCTACAATGTCCCAAGGGTAGCAAAAACTTTTGGTCTTTTGTGAAAAACATTAGAAACACAGCCTCGTCTTCAATTCCGACGCTTATTCACAATGACATTCCAGCTGTCAACTGTTTGGACAAAGCAAATCTGCTTGCTGTTCACTTCGCAGCTAGCTCAACGCTTCCAGGTTGTGCTTTGTCTCCACCTGAGCTTGAGAGCGTAAATTTTTCCATGGGACAGATCCACTTTCGCACTCGTACAGTTGCAAGAGTCCTCAAAGATCTTAACGTGCACAAATCCGCTGACCCGGATGGTATACCCCCTGTTCTTCTGAAGAGGTGTTCTTCAACGCTGGCAACACCACTGCGTAAGCTTTTCCATCTATCCTACTCTTTAGGGCTCTTTCCGAGTAAGTGGAAAACAGCATTTGTCCAGCCCGTCCCTAAAAAAGGGGAATCTACGTCACCCACCTCCTACCGACCCATAGCAATTACGTCCCTTCTTTCCAAGGTCATGGAAACGCTGATAAATCGTCAGCTTGTGAAATATCTTGAATCCTGGAAGCTTCTTAATGACCGGCAGTACGGCTTCCGAAGCAACAGGTCCACTGGTGATCTCACCGATAAGTGGAACCAATCTTTGCACAATGTTGGAGAAAGCAAGATCGTTGCGCTTGATATTTCAAAAGCATTTGACAGAGTCTGGCATCAGGCTCTCTTGTCGAAAATGCGTGCTTATGGAATCGATAAGTCTCTTCTTCAATGGATTAGAAATTACATTTCGAACCGTTCAATACAAGTCGTGCTGGATGGGTTCAAGTCTGATATCCACCATATTAATGCTGGTGTTCCCCAGGGCTCCGTTCTGTCTCCGACACTCTTTCTCATTTTCATAAATGATCTCTTGTCTGCTACTTCTAATCCTATTCACTCCTTTGCTGATGACAGTACCCTCAGCTTCTCATATTCGTTCCTTGGCTCACGTCCCTGTACTTCGGCCGTAGACTTGGAACGGCAGCGTATGTCAAGCACATTAAATTCCGATCTTGACAGCATAATCGCTTGGGGTACAAGAAATAGAGTGGAATTTAATGCTTCCAAAACTCAGTGCTGTCAACTGTCACTGTCAACTGCGTTGTTGAAACCGAAAAACTTTCCATCCTCGGTATGCGTATCAACTCAACACTAAGTTGGAACGATCACATACATGAGGTCGCCAAAAATGCTGCGAAATGTCTAGGTTTCCTAAAACGATGCAAAAAATACTTTACCCCATCTGATCTGGCTACAATTTACAAGGCCTACATCCGTCCTAAGCTCGAGTATAACGCTCCTATCTGGTCTGGTGCTCCCAATACCTCCCTACACCTACTGGATAGAATCCAAAAGCGAGCGATAAAACTTATAGGAGATAACAATATTGCGAAGTCGATTGACTCGTTAGAACACCGACATAATGTCGCGTTTCTGTCACTGTTTTATCGCTATTTCAATAAGAAATGCTCACACGAATTACCCAGCTGCATTCCTCCCCTTCAAGAATTCACCCGCAATACACGCCTCGCAAGGAATGCTCATCAGTTCACCCTTAAGCCCACCTTCGGACGTACAGTTAAGTATAGAGACTCGTTCTTTAGCCGCACCACACGAATATGGAATGCTCTTCACAGCTCAATATTCCCCTCTCATTACAATCTACAGACATTTAAAACCAATGTGCACCGGTACCTCCTCTCCCTCTCTTCCTCTATACCTTCGGCCCGTGCTGTGACTTAAATCCGGTCACTTAAGGGTAGTCGTAACCCCTTTAGCGCGCGCCAATTATAAAAAAAGGTACATAGTTAAGTTGGTAATTAGAAAATATGGGTTTCAAATAATAAAAATATATCAAAATGTTTAACATAGTTGAGAAAACTAACTCAATATTTTGATTTTTTTCTTAACTAAAAGATGTTCTATTTTGCTCTGGTAGACTTGAACACATTATGCGTTATGTAATTTTGATCTTGTGGACCTGACCAAAGAACTTTTACTTGTTGTCGGACCTTGGGAGTTAGCATCACTGGACGCGATTAGACTTGGTGTCAGACAGAAACAGTGTCTGATGTCAGATTTGAAGTTTGGTTGTCATTATTTTTAGTTAAGCTTTTATTCATAAACAAATTGTAGTTTATGGAAATTTCTCCAAAAAGTGTTTGATAACTTCAACCCCTTTATTTTCACCACATCTCAGCCCATCTACGGAATCCCAAAAGAATACTTTGTCTTCAATGATAAGTTTATCATCCCTTAATTGAACCTTTATCGTTTAAATTTTAAGACGAAGTTGTTTCAGGATCGGAATCGTGATCCTTATGAATGCTCATTTTAGAACCTTTTAAATTCCTAGCATTTCTCTCTTCTCTTTCTAGCGTTTTCGGTCACTATTTTTTCCTCGAGTCCGTTATTTAAAGATTCACCCAGCTTCCTCTAGAACATGCAAACGATACTTACAAGCTAAAGAAATATTAAAAATCAAAACGATTAAAAAGTGCAGCATGGCGGATGCCCAAAAATTGTTTCATGAACAAAATCCTTCCCCCACTCTTCCCGAAACCTTTTCTGCAGTCACAAAAAAATATACCCCAACCAATCATGAATAACTGCGCACCCAGTAACAAGCCCTCAGTTAAAAAACAACCCACAAACCCCATATTACACCATCAACAAATTGCTTAAAAAGACTACAACTATTCAAAACAAGAACATTGACACCATGAATGTATCCAACCCCCTCACTAATTTTACACACATCAATTTCATCGACAACCAACCATCTACATATAATTCCAGGCCCTCTGTAACCCATTCATACGCAAACTTACAAAATCTAAATACAAATCCACATAATCAAAATCAAACCTCCCTTCAGGAAACAAATTCTCAATTAACTGCTAATTCCATCGATTCACCTATTTCAACAACAACGCAATCTTTAATAAAAAACAACCAATATTATACCACACCAATAGATAATGATGTCATCTAACACTAACCAAAATTTAGTTCATCATTCGGACTCTGTTGTTCAGCTGCTGAATCAATCGGGCCACAGAGTCGTTCTTACAACCCCCCAAACTTGTCTTACCCGAATGTTCTACGACACATCTCAAGTTATAATGTACGAAGTTCTTCTTCCACATTCAAATCTTCTTTCAAGATTCTTCAGTGGAATCTTAAAGATTATTTTAATAATTGCCATGAGTTGCAATTACTTATTGACTTTAAGCCCTCTATAATATCGCTACAGGAAACCCATATTGAACATAACCTCCAACCAGAGATGAACAAGGAAGGTGATACACAGCTTCTTCGTCTCCCGCCCTTGGGGAAAATTTGACAGCGTGTTTTATAACATTTCCCCTTCTTGAACAGCTGATCGGAGAGCCAAATTGACAGACAGGGTTTCTCTCCGAAATGAGAATACGTGTGAGCTACTCAATCTGCCGATTACCTTCCCGCTCAAACTATTGGGGTGGGTTTAAATATGAAAAAAGTCGTTATTTTTTGCCAATTTCATTTAATGTCATAGAATGCTGATTCCTGTGATAAATTCTGCGGAATGTGGAAACATAATTTTTTTTGTTATCTTTTGTTGTTTTAAGACATTTCACACAGTTGAACTGATTAAAAATTTAAAGTGAATTTAAAATACCGACAATATTTCTCACCACCAAAAAATTCAAGAACATGGCGGTGGGAGTGCGTGTTCAGAAGGTGCACCAGTAAGGCAGCAGTTGCACTATAGGCATACTTTTAAGAAATGTTTTAACATATTATTTGTGTGTAAATAATTTTGAATTTATTAACATATCAATAGACCTTGTTGCTACATTATAAATTAAAATTGCATACATAATTGTATACATAAAATATTACAATGCTTCCCTTATAAAATGAATACAAAACGCTACTACAGACTTATGTTTAAAATGAAAAATTATCATAAATCGCTCTATTACTTTAAGTATAAATGTGTTATTTAATAATTGTGTTCGTCATACTGTAGATGTGATTAGAAAAATATTGAATTCCACTAAATTATTGATTTTATAAGAATCGATGTAGATACGTCTTTTCGTTAGTTATAGGTTTAGCTTTATAATACTACCAAGTCGAAATATTAATAAAAATGAAATCAATAATATACAAAACAAGAACATGAAATTCCGAACATGCGTAAATGTCTTTAATCGTACATTCATTTCTGTTTTCATAAGTCATGTGATATACAAATAAATATAAACTTTACATCGTTGTTTTAGGTTGTAATTAGTTACACATTGGCATTACTATATACATTTTAATAAATGTAATGTAGTGGTAAAGAATGAAAAAGAGTAAGTTATTTTTTATAATTTATAGCCCATTATTAAAAAAGAGTGGACGTGTGTTGTTTTTCTAAAGCTCACCAAATCCTTACAGTAAAATACTGAATTCCCCTTTATTTCTGTAATTAAATAAGGTGCTAATAATAAAATTCTTCTTAGTAGTATATGTAATTCAAAATATCGGTAGAAACGAAAACCGCATAAAAAATACAAAATTCCTTCTTATGCTCAACTTTGAAATTGCAAATATGCATCCTTTCCTTTTTTGTACATATTTCACAAGCCATTGGATATATAATATAATACTGAATATCTATTTAATAATAATTTAAAATCTTTATATATTAATTAATTAAAGTTTTGATGACACTAATTTAAAGGAAAATTTATTTGGTTACTTACGAACCTACTCCGAATAAAATCTCATAATGGTTGACGAATACAGGAAATACGTGGGCAATTTACGAATGTTTGACACTATTGTGGGCAAAAATTCAGGGAATGGTCGACATGTTGCAAATTTTGGAGGGGAAACGTAAACAAGTGTGGGTAACATGAAAAAATGTTCGATGGTTCATAAATTACTTTCAGAAAAAAAACCTAAATCCACCACAATTCGTCAATTACTGTCAAACGTTTGTAGAATGTTGGGGAAATCAGCTGATCGATCAGCTGTGAAGCTGTGTATCTCCTTCTTCGTTCATCCATGCCTCCAACCTAGCCCCCCCCCCCCCCTCAAACAATATTCCGCCTTTTTTAAACAACCTGGACTCAATCACTTCTCCAAAACAAGGCATTTGTCTTCTAGTAATCCATCCCACACAAATTTCTCAAAATAAACTCTAGTATATCAACAATAGCAGTCGAAATATCACTAAAAATTATATGTAAGAAATGGTAATATCCTTATACATACATCACGAACAACGTTTCTCGTGTAATGATCTTGATGGCATCTTGTTCAACATTAATACACCTTTTATACTAACAGGTGATTTCAATTGATGGAGCCCCTCCTGGGGTTCGCCTTCCTACAACAAACTAGGTAAAACTGTTGACCGCTTCATTTTAAACTCTAGGCTCGGAATTTTAAATTATGGCGGAACTACATTTTCCTTTGCACACAAAACGTACACCCATGTCGACTTAACACTAACTTCTCCTTCCCTCATTTCACTCTGCACATGGACCGATACCGATTACCTACACGGCAGCGATCACTTCCCCATAATAACCACTTTATCACTTGGATCGAGAATTGCTCCTATGAAACACAAAAAAAAAAATGTATACTGGATAAAGCAAATTGGGAACTATTTAAAATCAAAGTATCCAAAGAAATCCATAAAAGACAACTCTCTTCCAACATAAACAAGGAAGCGTCAATCATCCAAAGGTGTATTCGATCTGCAGCAAATGAAGCAATCCCCCAAAGAAAAGAAAAATCATGCCGTCCCTTGGTGGTCTAAAGAATTGAGTGCCCTCCGCCGCATGTGTTCAAAAAATACCCATCCGATCCTCATTTGACACTTTATCGTAAAGCAAATGCCAAATTCAAGAAGACGGCAAAGGCCCATAAAATCGAAAGCTTCGCAAAGATTATTGCTGGAATTAACCCAAACCCCTCGCCAAACAAAATTTGGGCTAATATAAAAACCTTCACTGGCAATTACACCCCTCACTCTATAAAAACTATCGTAACCAATTCTAACACCATTACCTGTCCTTTACAAATCGCCGAATTTTTCGCAATGACTTGGTAGAATTCAAGTAATGATTCCAATTCCCACCCCGACTTTATTCGGGAGAAAAAACTTCTTCTTTAACAAGAGCTTCCACCATACATTATCGACGCCACTTCAAGGCAAATGGAACCACCTATCAAGATGTTAGAACTTGAATGCTGTCTGCAAACCCTCAAATGTACAACCCCTGGACACGATCGCATATCCTATGCTATGGTTAAAAAATTCCCCCTCCAGCTTTAAAAACATGATTATTAACCTTATATAATCAAATTTTGGACGAAGGTTACATTCCGCAAGCGTGGACTATTCCCCTGCCAAGACCCAATAAAGATCACACTTCAATTTCAGGGTATCGCCCGATTTCTCTCCTTCCCTGCACTGCGAAAATACTTGAAAAAATCCTCTCCAAACGTCTCTTTTCCCAAGTTGAGCTCAGCTGGGAAGAGAAGAAGTCTTTGCTAAATTCATCGGAAGACACAGCCTGCACGCCAACACTTCCGAAAACGGACTCAGGCTAGTTGACTTCGCCTCGGGGCGAAATCTCTCTGTGGCCAGCACGCGGTTCCCACACCTCAACATTCATAAAGGGACCTGGCGATCACCTGATCAATCAACCGTCAACCAGATTGATCATGTTGCGATCGACGTCAGACACTCCTCCAGTATTCTCGATGTCCGAACCTTCCGAGGTGCAAACATCGACTCGGATCATTTCCTTGTTGTAGCCAAGGTAAGAACCCGGATATCGAGGGAGCAACGGAGTCGAGACAGGCCAAAACGGTTTGACGTCGGAAAGCTACAATCGCAGCCGATCGCTAGAGCCTTTACCGATCGATTCTCCCTGAAACTCTCCGAAAGTTCGACGCTGCCTGCACAAACAATAGAAGACAAATGGAAACGTTGTCAAGAAGCCATCAAAGAGGCCGCCACTGATGTGCTGGGTTTCATGCCACCACCTAAGAGGAACCCATGGTTTGACGACGAGTGCAGGCAGGCGCATGCAGCCAAGAAAATCATGAAAGCTTGTACTTTATTTATATTTATATTTACGACGTTATTTGAGGAATTGAAAGATGACAACATCATAAAAAAGTCCAGAAAGAAAGATCTTGGAAACACTGTCTCCCCAAGCTGAGTGACGAGCGTTAAAATCACCACCTATAATAGCGGCGTCAAATGTATTTAAAAGAGCATATAGTCTATTGAGCTCTACAGCCAAATGCACGCCCACATTGGAAGGGATGTATGTGTATACTTCTAATAAGTAATCTGAAACTAGATCCTGGTGGCTTGATGGTGTAACAGAAGCTAGACAGGCCGAAAATATATCACTGTGAAAATGAACAGGAGTGTACTTGTAATAGTTTTAAATTATAATTGGTGTTCTTCTTCCAGAATCGTTTCGAATTATATTATAGCCATCAAATACTGGTTTATATTTAATGGATAAACGAGTTTCAGAAATAAAACATATGACCGGATTTTTATCTTTTAGAAGTGCAACTCTTTTTTCATGCGAAATTAAAGAATTGAAATTTATCGAGATAATATTAAGTTCGTTTAACATCATTATTACAATAGATAGAATTAATACAATAGAGGCAACAAACTCAAGGTACGAGAACATTTTCTCCTCCTTGGATTGTATCGCTTGATAACGAAGCCAAAATTGCTTTATTTTAGTAATAAAATCCTTAAATGGAATATTGAACAAATTTTTAGATTCCTCTAAAAAGTAAGCGAGATCACCTTTTCCTGAATCAATCGATATCGAGGGGATTATTCTTTTGTTCGATGCTACATAGCATTTTCTACTCTTTAAATCTCTAACCTTATCTGCAAACGAGACGCTGACATCCGTAAAATTAAGGATTGAATCTCTAACCATTGGCCTATTCTTGTCCGCAATGTACTTAGCATTTTGTATGGATGGTTCTTTTTTTTTTCTCTGTACTTTAAATACGCCGAACGTCGTCTATCACTAGCTGCGTGGTCTTCTTTGTTGCAATTCACACACTTAGGTGTGGGCACTTCCTGATTACGCTCTGTAAGAGTTTTAAACGTTTCTATACAGCCACTTGAGTCGTGAGGCTCACCACTTACAACACACCGACTGTTATAAGAACAACGTTCACCTGAATGTCCAAACCGTTGACACCTATAACAACGAATGACCATCTTATTATGTTTTCTTTTCCAATGGACTCTTTGATTCAATAAGTACCTCACACGAACTAGATCTTTAATGGACTCGCCTACCTCCAGTTGTTCTAAGAAAATATTTAATTTTTGTTTAAGTTCTTTTGTTCTAGCTGTAGAAAAGGGAATTACTTTACCTTTGAGAAGAATTGAAGTTTTTCTTGCTTCTTTCGGAGCGAAAGAATACGCACCAACTCCTGTACCTCGTAAGCGCTCTATTATTAATTAATGCACCGAAGAATTACTTACGTACACCTTTGCTTTTTATAGCCCATGCTTAGAAACGTATGTACTAGGTTAGAAACTTTACATTCTATTGCTGAGAGTTTTATTAGATGGCTAAGATCACTACAGTTTGCACCAAATACAAATATTGGGGAACAGAAGGTCACCTTACTTTGCTCATTCTCTACTGAATTCTTACGGCTTCGGGGTCTAGTAACCTTAGGGAGCTGCAAATCATCTTCGACTATTGGTTTCGCTGGAGTTGTGTTTGAAGGATCAATATCATCTAATGCTGAATATCGATTGGCTGTCAGATGGTTTTCTTGAGTCAAACAGGAGTTCATTCTTCTCTTTCCTGCATTTGCCTGGAAACTGCTAGCCGTTTGCTTGAGGTTTGAGATGACAGTTGTCCATTCGTTTGGGTTGTTGTATTCGCTAAGATTCATGTTGTTACAGTTTGACGTGGACTGCGTATCCTTAGGATGGTTGTGTACCGGCTGATCGCCTGATGATGACATTTTATTGAGAGAGGTGTTGCCAACACTCTTTAAATCACTAAAACTGCTCTTATTAAAGAGCGAAATTTCATGAGAATTTTTACTCAATTGATTGATCGAGGAATCATGTGCATTATTGCCGTTCATACACTGGTTTTTATTGCTTGTTGTCAACATAAAGCTGATAAATTCTTTGCACTATTAACAACACTTTTAATAAACAAGAGACACTGCCTCTGAGGCACTATGGAGAAGATTTTTTTTTGCAGCGAAGCCGCCAATAAGTAAAATTCGCTTACAACAATTGGCACACGTCTAGTCACAACCGGAACCCGACTTCAATCGCGGACGGACTATCTGCAGAGCTGTTCAGAGCGGCTGGGGATGAGCTGGTTGAGTGCATGCACCAGCTCACCTGTGAGATATGGTCGGAGGAAAGCATGTCCGACAAGTGGAATCGCAGCTTCGTATGCCCGGTCCACAAGAAAGAAGACCCCTTCGACTGCGCCAACTACGGAGGGATCAGTCTTCTTAACATCGCATATAAGATTCTCTCTGCCGTATTGTGTGAGCGCCTGAAACCGTTCGTCAACAACCTGATAGATCCTTATCAGTGTGGTTTCAGGCCAGGGAAGTCCACAATCGACCAGATCTTCACACTGCGGCGAATCCTGGAGAGGTCCCAAGAAGTACAAATCGACACCCACCATCTATTTGTCGATTGCAAGGCCGCGTATGACAGCGTGCATAGAGACAAGCTATACAGTGCCATGTCTAGCTTTGGCAACCCTACCAAACTCGTCAGATTGTGTAGGATGACGATGGAGAACTCTCGTTGCTCCGTCAAGGTCGGTAGCGAACTCACCGAGACCTTCGTAATCAAAAAAGGATTTAGACAAGGCGACGCGCTGTCATGCGACTTCTTTAACATCATTCTTGAGGAGATCGTGCGTAACTCACACGTCAACACCAGAGGCACGATCTTCCACAAGTCCGTTCAACTGCTAGCTTATGCGGATGACATTGACTTGATCGGCCGAACTCAGCGAGCCGTCAATGAGGCGTTTGCTAGCATCGAAGCGGAAGCGGCTAAAGTGGGACTGGTGGTAAACGAGGGCAAAACGAAGTATATGCGGTGAATAGGGACAACAACATCAGTACCGATATCAAGCGCAGAATCACTCTTGCCAATCGCTGTTTCTTTGGGCTTAAGAGGCACTTGAATAATAAAGCCCTCTCCCGAACGACCAAAGTGACTTTGTACAACACCTTGATCATCCCAGTCCTGCTCTACGGCGCAGAGACCTGAACGCTACTAAAAGCCTACTCTCTCTTCAAAAGAAAAGTTCTGCGTGCGATTTTTGGTCCTGTTTGCGTTGATGGCATTTGGAGGAGAAGATTTAACCACGAACTGTATAGGCTGTACGGTGGCATGAGCCTAGTCAAGCGTCTACGGATACAACGCTTAATGTGGCTAGGCCATGTAGAGCGGACGGACAACACCGCTCCGGCCCGAAGAGTCTTCGAGTCCGAACCACAGGGACTACGCAACAGAAAACGTCCTAGACTGAAATGACGCACACAGGTGGAAAAGAACCTCAACCAACTTAGAGTGCGCAATTGGAAGCAGCTGGCAAGAGATCGTGCTAGCTGGAGAGGCATGTTGGCTGAGGCCCAGATCCACCCCGGACTGTAGCGCCATCCGAAGAAGAAGAAGAAACATCTCTTATGGTTCCTCGAAAACAAAAAACTTCTACACAGTAATCAAGTGGCCTTCAGAAGAAGTAGAAGCACTACTGATGCACTTTTGTATTTAGAAGACTTCATTTCCTCATCCATTTCAATAAAGAATCACGTTTCAATCCTCAGTATTGATTTTAAAAAAGCATTTGATCGTATCGGGCTTCACGTCATTTTGAGTTGTTTTCAACCCAATGAAAGATTGGACCAAATATGTTGAAATATGTAAAATCATTTCTCACCAATAACGGCATTCCCCAAGGATCTTCATTATCTATTATATTATTTATGCAACATACATATATATGAAATTAGCAACAATTAGAACCGCTTTAACTAGGTTCACCACGTTCTATATGCAGATGATCTTATACTCTTTTTAAACTGTAAGAACCTAGCCTTAACTGGTAACTTTTTTTCAGTCATCCTAGACCGTTTGGTAAAATGGGGCAATACGTCTGGAGAATTGATTTCCGTCGACAAAAGCCAAACATTACATATTTGCAAAAAATGAAACTGCTCAAAGCATATTTTTGTACAACTTAATGACAAATACATAAGCAATGCCAACTGCATAAAGGTACTCGGTCTACTGCTTGACTCAAAATTAAATTTGAATAGTCATTGTACATACAAAAAGAAAAAGATAACTCCTACAGTAAGTATAGTTAAATACCTATCTTCAACAAACAGTTTTTGTAACATCAATAATGAAATTAACATCATTAGATCCATCACTCTATCAAAAATTGGTTATGGTTTAGCTATTTACGGGAAATGTCAAAATCTCGTCTACAATTTGTCTCAACACCATATCATGGAGCAATCAGAACAAGCCTAGGAGCATTTCGGACCACTCTCATTTTAAACCTACTATAAATCACGGAACGTATTAATCTCCTCACCTCCCAGATCGTGTAAAATATTGACTCCCCACTGTCTTCTCCCATTCACGACGTCTCCAAATCATTACTATCTCGGAAGAAAATTCAAAAATATCCCTCCACATTAGCCCATACACTATCGGCCGCTAAAGCTCGGGTTATCTCTATTGCTATCCAACACAAAACAAATCATTCTCTCCCTGGTTTCTGCCGGATAATGTAATAATCACTGACTTAACAAACTTTCCGAAGGCTACCACTAACACCGACATGTACATCGTTTTTTTCCGATGTTTATGAGCGATTGTAGATGGAAACGGTTCAACCATCTCAAAAGGACTTTTGAATTCCTTCTCTTCCATATTGAGGCCTTTGCCATCCTTAAAGCCATCGAAGCTGCTGGCATCAAAAAACCGCCATCAAAGGCAATAACAAATTAGATGCGGCAGCAAAATCAGCTATAACGGAGCCCCTCATTACCTTTTACACTTACAACAAAAAGGATATTAAAAGACACATCGTATCAAACTGGAAATTTAGGAGTAAAGTTAGTTGGTCCAACTGCCAACACTTGTACAAAGAATTCAACCCCACTGCTGAAAAAAGAACCACCACCTTCTTGCCACCTTTGTGAGGAAAGACCACTCTTGACTGTAAATCATCTATTAGACTGCAAACAGGTAAAAACAATTTGCCAACTAAGATTTAACACAAGTCTTAAGGAAACATTAAGTACAATAAACGAAAAAACCGTCAAAAACGTTTACTATCTCATGTCTGCTATTAAATTAAACAATATATAATCATACAGCCGCATATATGTAATATATATATGTATATATTAATATTATAATTTATTAATTTATTAATATGCTAACAACATAACATAACATTTTTAAAATTATTGTTGCATTCCTTGGATTACGGCTTCGGACTCCATACGCCGACTCAATTACTTCGGGGAGAATGGTATCTAATAAACCTGCGCAGACGGCTTTCGCTTTCTCGCACATATTGGATTGATTCTCAACAGGTAGGAGCATAACGAGATTTGTTTCTGTGCTTTTTTGTACGGTTTTTGTTCAAGTTGTTTGTTTCGTTGTTCCAGATAATGTACTCTTTCAGAGATTTCTTCATGGCGCAAAGACATCTCCAAAAATTGGTTGCACAATAGTTCCAAGTCTGACTTTGAAGCAAATTGTTCGACGAGCCCCTTGTTATTTTCAATTTAGATTTTCTTCATTTTTTCGACTGTTAAACCAGTAGCAGTTCCCATTTTACTCGCGTTTGTATGACATTTTTCGGTTCCTGATACTTCTGGGGAAGTATCAGATATTCCTCTTTTCACCATTTAAAGGTTAGCTTTTGGTATACTGTGTTTTATACTGATTTGCGTTTTAAAATTTATTCAGTGTATATTTTTTTTATGTTTGAAGGAGACTATACCAAATAAGTGCTCAGCAAGCCCTTCTTTCATAGATTTGCACTTCTGAGTGCATAAAGAGTGTAACTCTTTATTAAATATTTAGTGGAAAATCTAAATTTCGTGTTCACTTTGACAGAAGATCAAAAGTCAACCTCTTCTTTAGTTAGAAAAAAAAAACACCCGGTTCCCTAAAGGCACTACCTCGTGTTTTTTTAAGTTTAAGTTTAAAATGTACTTTTTATTTTGAGTTGCATTTCTCTTAAATCTAGATATAAAATACTTAAACTAGTTACAATAACTTTTATTTTAATCAAAACTATCTTACTGGCTCCATGCGAGCACTCTAAGTTAATCTATGAATTTTTTATTATTGCCTTTCAGCCTCTGTTTTTGTAAGGATGTTCAACTAAACAACTAAACTATGTGATACTTAATCCTAAGGGCTTACTACTCAAATGAAATGTAACATGAAAGGATACGTCTTAATGGGTTCATTCATGAAGCTTTTCTCTATTTGGACGCTAAAGGCCTGATACAAGATAGGGAAGGCTGTCCTATCGTCTTCCACCTCGCACGCTGAACAGTAGAAAGGAAGGTAACTTCTGTACGAACCGGACGTCGCTCGCAGCCACGAGGATCTCCAACGGTTCATTTTCTGCCATAGAACGGCATTTTTACTGGTGCTTGCACCACAACCAGCGTTCGATGCTGCCAACTTCTCACACGAACAGACTGGGTAGTTGAGTCTAACGGACCCACTCATATAGATTAAGATAGGTCTTAGCTATTTTGTAATAAAAAAAATTAAGAAAAAACAAAAAAAATATTAATAAAATAAAAAAATACAAAAACAAAAATGCAAAAAAGTGCACCATGGCGTATTAGATATGTGTATGTATATATGACGTAGATGAATAAGTATGTTGAATGATGTGTGTAGTAGTGCATACGAATTAATAATAATAAACATTGTGTGTCTGGAATACTCTTTGTCTCGTTTTTAAGAGATATTTAATGAGAGCGGGGCAGAGAACATGCTTCTCTGCGAATGGGTCTCGTTTTGAGGTGGTGTTCTGAGAAAAACATTGCAAAGAAGAAATACGAAGAAAAAAAGGATGGATGCCTTGAAGAGGACCCTGGCCTGGACCGGAACACATGAAAACGAGCTCTACTGCGCCATCAGAAAATGTCTAAAAAACATCCTTCTCCGTTATCGGAACTGGGGTCGGCCCCGCCGAACGAAAGTTGTGACGCGGAACACTACGTGAAATATTAGATCAACAACATCGTAATTCTCAAATTAATTAATGCAATGTTAGTGACAAACTCGGTATCGCGAAGTGCAACAGTGAAGTTACCTAAGCTTGACCCGGCGAATAGTGCAGACGCAGTCGCTTGGTGTAAGACTCCGAATCTAAGCTTGAACAGCAATCTCCTGCAAGGCCCCATTCTGGTCATGGCACTGAGCTCATTATAAGAAGGAGACGCTCTACAGTGGCTGTCACAGATTAGCCACGGAGAGCTTACTTGGAAGCAGTTCGAGGAATTGTTTCTGCAACAATTTGCCGGTAGCGAAACGCGAGTGACTATTGCGTTTGATCTCGACTTACAACATCATTGCTAAACATATGGGAAGGCATAAGCAATGAATAGATTGCCGTGTTGATTGTTCTGCCACACGCTGCGCGGATTAACAACCGCTTGCCCCAAACACTCAATTATAAGCATATGCCTACGGAAAGCGAATAAACAAACCCCGTTATACGATGAACATACAAAAGGACAGAAGACATCACATCACACACAAATAAAATGTCATTATTGCGGACGCCATGGGCATAAGGAGATAACTTGTCAGAAGAGGAGAAACGATGAGATGAATATTCGCAGAAATGGCAACAATGGAAGAGAGCGACAACCAGTATCATGCGACGAACAGCGCAGGCAGCAGGGGCAGAAGCGAAGAGATGCAAATCGATTTGTGCACGATTGTGCAGCGAGGCGGAACATTTTACCAATCGGGTGAGAGCTTTCCATCAAAATTAAAGGGTGAACGATTTGACAATTTAGTAATTTTGAGAGGCATTGGGCACGATGCCGTTCATAGCACAGGTCAGATTCTATCAATTGTTGAAAGCTCTCATTTTTCTGCAGAAATATTATTTCATATAAATTTTTAAAACACAGTGTAATCATAGGTCGTGAGATATTGAGCCAGGGACTGGGTGTTGCCATGGACGCTAACAGTTTCAAAATTTCTAAAGTTAAATTCACCTGTATTTATTATAAACAGTAATTATCTTGATCATCTGAATGATACATTGAATGACTCTGATAGGGCTGTATTGATAAAGATTCTAGAACCGTACGCGGATACTTTTATTGATACCTCTAAACCGAGTACAGGTGAATTAGAAATCCGCTTGATTGATCCAAACAAGGCGGTCCAGCGAAAACCATACAAACTGAGCGATGAGGAGAAAATAATTGTCCGAGATAAAATTCAGAAAATGTTAGATGCACAGGTCATACGTTGAATCTGTTCTCTGTTTTCGAGTCCGATGCTGTTACTAAAAAAAAATATGATACTGATAGATTTGATTTCCGTGAATTAAATTCAAACACCGTTTCGGATAGATTCCCTTTACCTACAGACTTTCGAATTTTCAATTGAATATCGTAAAGGAAATCAGATGTGTCATGTGGATTGTTTGTCATGCAACCCCATTTTGAGTGAGGCAAAGTCAAATAAAGTTGGTGAGATGAGGATTGAACTTGCTGAAATTACTGAAAATTGGCTTATCGAACAGCAGCGCGATCCAGAAATATGTTCGGTCGTTTTCCAGTTAGGTCAAAATGAAAGAACTTTCCGGAACGTACGAGATTCTCACTGGAATATTATTTCGAAAATTTCAGCGGCACGGTAGGACCCGATGTCTTCCAATTATTCCGAGTGCATTCAGATGTTCCGTAATCAATCATGTTCACGAAGCCATTATGCACCCAAGATGGGAAAAGACAGACCGAAAATTTGTCGAAAACTGCAATACATGCAAACTTTCAAAACCAACAACTGGAAAGCCTCAGGTGGAACTGCATCCTATTCCCAAGGTAAATATACCTTGGCATACGATCCGCATAGACATAAGTGGAAAGCTCAGTGGTAAGAACGAATTGATGGAATGCGTAATAGTGCAAATTGATGCCTTTACAAAATTCGTTCATTTGTATCATACGTTGCATTTGGTTTTGAAAAATTTTATCAAGTCTGTGAAAGCGGCAATTTCTATTTTTCGTGTGCCTCAGCGAAATATTGCTTATCAGGGTAGGAGCTTGTAATGCCTTTCGTGAATTTTGTTTAGCTCAGGGTATGGAATTATGTTATGCGGTATTATGTTGTATTGGATTATTTTATTGAAAATTATATACATAGTTAAAGTAAAACACCCAACAGACACCAATAATTCCTTATTGGTTTCTGACACCCAAAGCTTTCTGTTCAATAGACACTTTTATTGTAGTTCAAAAATTTCATCAGCTTGTCACTTCAGTATTTGACAGCTTCATATAGTTGGTTTTTGCATAGACTTACAGACAACTGGATGGCTGCGTTCAGAGTCAAGATTCAATTTATATAATTCAACAGTCCCCCTCAAATATCAACTATATATAATTAATGTTACTATATACTAACAGAAAGTAATATCAACGTTAAGTTATGTCAATCTATGGAATTATATAATATGAATTCAGAAAATAAATAATTACTTCACAGATAAAATTCGGCAATCAAAATTTTACTACAATTCAAAAATAGTATTATCAGAAAGATATTTCATTAATTTAGTAATTAAAATTATAGTTATGAATATTAATTTTATAGAATAATGCACAAAGTATTTACATAGATTCAATTATTTTGATAAAAGTGTCTTCTTTTCTTTTCTTTTTATTTCATTTCTTTTCTTTCATTTCAGTTCTTTTCTTTTCTTCTCTTTTCTTTTCTTTTCTTTTCTGGGACGTTTCATTAAAGCCCCACATTTGTTGCAGAGTGTTAAAATGTATATACACGTACACTTGCAATGCTTACATGTATACTAGTAAACATGTTGCTTCGAACTTCGATATAATATATGTGTAAACATGTACTATGTATTCAATCAGTCGCAAATAAAACTTTACATGATACACACGTATCTAGCGTCTCTCTAGTTTTTATTTTTTACAATCCACGATAGTCAATCTTCAAGACAGAGGATAAGGGAAAACCCAAAAAAAACCTTATCACATTTTTAATTTGCTAAGCTCAATTCATATCTGAGTTCTACAAATTTTACTGCTGGCAACGGTTTCGTCAGGGGATCAGCCAACTGGTCACCTGTGGGAATATATATTAATTTAATAATGTTCTTTTCAATATATATATATATATGTTTTAATCTTTTGTGATAAGTTGGGTTATTTGCTATGCTTATACAACTATTATTATCTTCATAACTCATTATAGGGTCTGACATATTAACGTTTATACTAACTGCTAAGGATCTAATCCACAAAGCTTCTCTAACAGATTCAAAAAAAAGCCATATATTCTGCCTCAGTAGATGAAGAAGCATCAGATAGTTGTCTTTTTGTACTCCAGCATATTGTACAGCGTTCAAACAATTTAAATAAGAAACCTGTTGTACTTTTTCTATCCCTTTCATCATTATTTCCCCAATCAGAGTCAACATAACCACTTAAAATATCTGTATAACTACCTCGAATATAAATTAATTTCATCTCAATTGACCCTTTAAGATATCGTAATACTCTTATCAAACACTTCCAAAGCTCTGTATTGTATTTGTTTAAGTATCTTCTTAATATATTCACAGCTGTGCTTAAGTCTAGTCGAGTACATATGTATCATTATAAACATCAAACAACCTATAAGATTTTGAAAAGGAGCATTATAATTCTCATCTAAATTTAGGGCTTCATAATCTAATCTATTTTCGAGTGGTGTATTCACTGATTTACAATCTATCATATTGAATTTATTTAAGACTGTTTTTATGTACGAACTAAGGTCTGATGTGAATTGTTCATTTTTTTTTGTATTCGAATTCCTAAGAACAGTTTAATGTCTTTTAAATCAACCATTTTAAATTTAATAATTAAGTAATTTTTAAAACTGGTCATAGTCTACATATAATACTACATAAATATTTTTTTAAAATATCCTCTGTCTAAAATGTAAATGCACCGATCTACTGACGAGTTCTTAAACCCTTTTCCTTAAGAGCGTCTTCAAACATCTCAAACCAGCACCGAGCTGTCTGTTTTAAATCATATAACGATCTATTTAATCTACAAACTTGATTACTTTTACTTGTCACACCTTCAGGAACTTTCATATAATTTCCTCTTTTAGAATGCCGTTAAGGAAAGCTGTCTTTACGTCCATATGATGGACTAATAAATTAAATTGGTTAGAAAATTCTAAAATTAACCTAAGCCTAGAAATTCTTGCTACAGGTGCATCATTACTGTTTCCGCATCGGCACATTGTGTAAAAACAACTTTGAAACGTGGAAAATACAAATGGAAGCCATTTTAGTCAAGAACGAAACATACCAAAGCCCAAATTTGAGGAAGGCGACGAAACGTAAACCAACTCTTGGATGTCACAAGATCGCAAGGCGAAATCCGATCTCATTTTGACAATTAACCCATCGGAACTAAGCCAGATCCGAGGATGTACAACTTCCAGAGACGATTGGCTGAATTTAGAATCAATATATGGTTCTAAGGGACCAGCGTGAAGGGCAACGCTACCAATGTATGCAGCGACTAACCTACCAGTCTGTAGGTTGTGCGTGAGGCTAACTCCCTCACCACACAAAAACAAACCCAGTTCGGAGACAACAACATGCCTTGGATATGGATGGATCCAATGTTGACGACACCAGCAAACGTACAAAGGACAACGATTTTCGGTTTTGCACGTGGAATGTGAGGTCCCTTAACAGAACACGTGCAGCCGAACAACTTGCGGAGGCCCTTGACTGCTACAAAGCAGATATCACCGTCATCCAGGAAGTGCGGTGGGATGGGCCGGACAGAAAGAAGACGAAGAACTGCGAAATATACTACAGCGACTGCTACAGGGAGAAAAGGCAGCGCCTATTCGAATGCGGATTTGTTGTTCGAGACAGACTTAGGCAAAAAAGACAATCCCGTAACGGAACGCCTCATGACAATCCGCATCAGGGCTAAATTTGGGAACATCCGCCTGATATGCGATCACGCCCCGAAAGAAGAGAAGGATGACAACAGCAAGGATGAATTCTCTGATCTCCTAGAAAGAACATACGATCGATGCCCCAGCTATGACAAGAAGATCATTCTAGGAGATTTCAATGCGCAGCTGGGAAAAGAGGACTTCTTTGATAGGTAAGCGGTTCCCACATCGCAACATCCATAAAGGAACCTGACGATCCATTGATCAGTCAGCCGTCAACCAGATTGATCACGTTGCGATCGACGTCAGACACTCCTCCAACATTCTCGATGTCCGAACATTTCGGGGCGCTAACATCGACTCGGATCATCACCTTGTTGCAGCCAAGGTAAGAACCCGAATATCGAGAGAGCAACGGAGTCGAGATAGGCCGAAACGGTTCAACGTCGGAAAGCTACAATCGCAACAGGTCGCTGGGATCTTTGCCGACCAAGTCTCCTTGAAACTCTCCGAAAGTTCGACGCTGCCTGCACTAACAATAGAAGAAGAATGGAAACGTTGTCAAAAAGTTATCCAAGAAGCTGCCAATGATGTGCTGGGTTTCACGCCACCACCTAGAAGGAACCCATGGTTTGACGACGAGTGCAGGCAGGCACATGCCGGTGGATATAGGGTTCGGACCGAAGGCTGCCGGCGCCAAAATGGAAACCTTGTTGTAGAGTCGCAATCGATGCTGAGAATGTGGAAAGATCATTTCTCCAGACGTTTAAACGGCGATGACGGCCCAAATCCCACTGTTAGGCAGAATGTTCCACTTGAATTGAACGATGATAGACAAGAATTCCGTCCCCTCGACTTAGACGAGGTCAAGATATCTATATCGAGACTGAAGTCAAATAAAGCTGCTGGAGCGGATGGACTGTCCGCAGAACTGTTTAAAGCAGCTGGAGATGACCTGGTTGGGCGCATGCACAAGCTCATCTGTAAGATATGGTCGGAGGAAAGCATGCCCGATGAGTGGAATCTCAGCGTCGTCTGTCCGGTCCACAAGAAAGGAGACCCCTTCGACTGCGCCAACTATCGAGGGATAAGTCTCCTTAACATCGCGTACAAAATCCTTTCTGCCGTACTGTGAGAACACGTGAAACCGTTTGTCAATAACCTGATCGGTCCTTATCAGTGTGGTTTCAGGGAAGTCCACCATCGACCAAATCTTCACACTACGGCAGATCCTGGAAAAGACCCAAGAAATGCAAATCGACACTCACCACCTAATCGTCGATTTTAAGGCCGCATATGACAGTGTGCGTAGAGACGAGCTATACAGTGCCATGTCTAATTTTGGCATTCCTACCAAACTCGTCAGATTGTGTAGGATGACGATGGAGAACTCTCGCTGCTCCGTCAAGGTCGGGAACGAACTCACCGAGGCCTTCAATGTCAATAAGGTTTTAGACAAGGTGACGCACTGTCATGTGACTTTTCAAACATCATCCTTGAGAAGAGGCACGATCTTCCAAAAGTCAGCTCAATTGCTAGCTTACGCCGACGACATTGACGTGATTGGTCGAACACAGCGAGCCGTCAATGATGCGTTTGCTGGCATTGAAGCGGAGGCGGCTAAAATGGGTCTGGTGGTAAATGAGGGCAAAACGAAGTACATGCTGTCATCAAGGAAGGACACACAACATCGGCGTCTCGGACAGAGCGTCACACTAGGCAGCAGAAACTTCGAGGTAGTCAAGGACTTCGTCTATCTCGGCTCCGCGGTGAATAGGGACAATAACATCAGTACCGAAATCAAGCGCAGAATCACTCTTGCCAATCGCTGTTTCTTTGGGCTTAAGAGGCAATTGAGTAATAAAGCCCTCTCCCGAACGACCAAAGTAACTTTGTACAACACCTTGATCATCCCAGTCCTACTTTATGGCGCAGAAACTTGGACACTACTAAAAGCGGATGAGGATGCCCTTGGTCTGTTCGAGAGAAAAGTTCTGCGTGCGATTTTTGGTCCTGTTTGCGTTGATGGCATCTGGAGGAGAAGATTCAACCACGAACTGTATGGGCTGTACAGCGGCATGAGCCTAGTCAAGCGTCTACGGATACAACGCTTAAGACGGCTAGGCCATGTAGAGCGTATGGACACCACTGCTCCGGCCCGAAAAGTTTCGAATCTGAGCCATTGGGACAACGCAACAGAGGACGGCCCAGGATAAGGTGGCGCACACAAGTGGAGAAGGACCTTAACCAACTTGGAGTGCGCAACTGGAGGCAGCTGGCGAAAGATCGTGCTGGCTGGAGAGCTATGTTGGTTGAGGCCTAGGTCCACCCCGGACTGTAACGCCACAAGAAGAAGAAGAAGACGATTTGTTAGCTGTCATGTTATTATATAGTCTCCCTGATACTTTTTAAAATTTTAGATGTGCTATTGAATCTCGCGATAGTCTTCCGGACATTGAAACATTAAAAATAAAAATAATTGAAGAATACGAGGCAAGGATTCGGAAATCAAATGAACGCACATCTGGAGCACTACACGCTTAATATAACACCGGTACGCCACGCAATTTTAAGCAGAAAAATGAAATCCAAAGATATATCAACAACAAGTCGACAAATCAGCCCTTCAAATACAATTGCAACTATTGCGTAGAGAAAGGACACAAAGCTGCAGATTGTTTCAACAAGAAAAGAACTAAAACAGAATAATCTGAAACAACATACTTTGCGAACACCTGCGTCGACGAATCTTCAGACAATAGATGGTGCCTTGACAGCGAATGCACTTCACATCTGTGCAATGATAAGACAATGGTTAACAATATTCAATCAACGCAATCCAGACGGAAACTAGCAACAAGCGCTTTTTCTAACGTGAACGCAAAAAGAAATGTCACAATATCAGCATGGAATGGTTACACCACAGTTACTCTTAACAACACACTCCATATCCCAGACCTTCGCACCAATTTTATTTTCATCGCAAAAATCGTGGACACAGGCGATCAAGTGATTTTCACCAAAAACAGGGCTATAATCAAAGACCAGCATGGAAATGTAAAAATCGTAGCAGATCGCAGCGGAGACTTATTTTAACTGCGTACAGAACAACACCAAAGTCAAATTGCATTAATTAATAGAGGCGAAGACGCAGAAACCTGGCATCGAAACTTTGGACATCTAAATGTATCCAATATGTTACTTATGTCCGAGAAGGGATGAAAGACGACCTCAAACAATGTGAAACATGTATAGTCGCTAAACTAACATGAACACCATTTGTAAAAAGGACGGAACGATCAAAAGAATTATTAAATACTATCGACAGCGATGTTTGCGGCCGCATGAGGACAGAATCAAATGGAGGATCGTGTTATTTCGTAACGCTTATAGACGACCACAGTAGATATTGCATGACATACTTAATTAAAGGTAAAAACGAAGTCCTCTATAAATTTATTACATATAAAAACTTTGCAGGATTCCAAACCGGACATAAATTAAAAGCTCTCCAATCGAACAACGGTACCGAATATTGCAACGGAAGCATGGACAACTTATTAAGGAAATTTGGAATCCAACGTCGTTTGACAACAGTCTACTCTCCAGAGCAGAACGGCATCGCTGAAAGGAAAAATAGGACGCTCGTTGAATCAGTTAGATGCATGTTAAAGGATGCCGGACTATCAACTTTCCCCTGGGCAGAAGCCATTGCTTTTGCGAATCACCTTCGCAATCGCTGTATAACAAAAAGTTTGGATGGAGACATTCCATACAAGATATGGTCAGGTAAATTGCCTATGTGGCTGGGTGATGTGGGAACAGGGTAGGCACTGATTGGTATCAACCTGGCGATGCCCAGCTGCTGTAACTGTTTCCCACACATCAACTGTGCTTATAGTACCTCCACGTTGGTAGCCACCGGGTACTGGTTGTTGTTCATCCGAACTCAACTTGCTAAACCTATAAGTGCGACCTCCGCCCAAGAGGTATAAAAAAGGGCCCGGTCCTCCAGGTTGGGGGTGTGCGTCGGGGTAACTGCCCGGCCACATTATAAAAAAAAAACAGTTACGAAACGACCGAATGCCTCGGATACGGATGGATACACTGTTGACGACACCCGCAAACGAACAAAGGACAATGATTTACGGATCTGCACGTGGAATGTGAGGTCCCTAAACAGACCACGTGCAGCCGATGAACTTGCGGAGGCCCTGGACTGCTATAAAGCAGACATTACCGCAATCCAGGAAATGCGGTGGGATGGGCCGGGCAAGAGAAGAGTGAGAAACTGCGACATATACCACGGCGACTGCTACAGGGAGAGAGGGAAACGCTTATTTGGATGCGGTTTTGTTGTTCGAGGCAGACTTAGGCAAAAAGTCTTAAGCTTCCAACACGTAAGCGAACGCCTCATAACAATCCGCATCAAGGCTAAATTCGGGAATATAAGCCTCATATGCGCCCACGCCCCGACAGAGGAAAAAGATGACAGCAGTAAAGAAGACTTCTATCACCTCCTAGAAAGGACTTACGATCGTTGCCCCAGCTACGACACCAAGATCGTTCTAGGAGACTTCAACGCTCAGCTGGGAAGAGAAGAAGTCTTTGCTAAAGTCATCGGAAGACACAGCCTGCACGCCAACACCTCCGGAAACGGACTCAGGCTAGTTGACTTCGCCTCGGGGCGAAATCTCTCTGTGGCCAGCACGCGGTTCCCACACCTCAACATTCATAAAGGGTCCTGGCGATCACCTGATAAATCAACCGTCAACCAGATTGATCATGTTGCGATCGACGTCAGACACTCCTCCAGTATTCTCGATGTCCGAACCTTCCGAGGTGCAAACATCGACTCGAATCATTTCCTTGTTGTAGCCAAGGTAAGAACCTGGATATCGAGAGAGCAACGGAGTCGAGACAGGCCAAAACGGTTTGACGTCGGAAAGCTACAATCGCAGCCGATCGATTCTCCCTGAAACTGTCTCAAAGTTCGACGCTACCTGCACAAACAATAGAAGACAAATGGAAACGTTGTCAAGAAGCCATCAAAGAGGCCGCCACTGATGTGCTGGGTTTCAAGCCACCACCTAAGAGGAACCCATGGTTTGACGACGAGTGCAGGCAGGCGCATGCAGCCAAACAGGAAGCTTACAAGGCAACGCTGCATCGAACGACGAGAGCTGTTTGTGAGCTCTACAAACAGAGAAGAAGGGAAGAGAACCGGCTTCTCAGAAGAAAAAAGAATGACGTCCGAAATTTTTACCGCAAGGTAAAACAGTTATCTGGCGGTTACAAGCCTCGGACTGAAGCCTGCCGGGACCAAAATGGACAACTGGTGGTAGAGTCGCAGTCGGTGCTGAGAATTTGGAAGGATCATTTCTGTAGACTCCTAAACGGCGATGACGACACAAATCCCGCTGTTAGGCAGAATGTTCCACTCAATTTGGACGACGATGGACAAGAATTCCGTCCCCCCGACCTCGACGAGGTCAAGATAGCAATATCGAGACTGAAGTCGAACAAAGCTGCTGGCGCGGACGGACTGTCCGCAGAGCTGTTCAAAGCGGCTGGGGATGAGCTGTATGGGTGCATGCACCAGCTCATCTGTGAGATATGGTCGGAAGAAAGCATGCCCGACGAGTGGAATCTCAACATCGTATGTCCGGTCCACAAGAAAGGAGACCCCTTCGACTGCGCCAACTATCGAGGGATCAGTCTCCTTAATATCGCATATAAGATTCTCTCTGCCGTACTGTGTGAGCGCCTGAAACCGTTCGTCAAAAACCTGATAGGTCCTTATCAGTGTGGTTTCAGGCCAGGGAAGTCCACAATCGATCAGATCTTCACACTGCGGCAAATCCTGGAGAAGTCCCAAGAAGTACAAATCGACACCCACCATCATCGTACATAGAGACGAGCTTTACAGTGTCATGTCTAGTTTTGGCATCCCTACCAAACTCGTCAGATTGTGTAGGATGACGATGGAGAACTCTCGCTCCTCCGTCAAGGTCGGTAGCGAACTCACCGAGACCTTCAATGTCAAAAAAGGATTTAGACAAGGCGACGCGCTGTCATGTGACTTCTTTAACATCATTCTTGAGGGGATCGTGCGTAACTCACACGTCAACACCAGAGGCACGATCTTCCACAAGTCCGTTCAACTGCTAGCTTATGCGGATGACATTGACGTGATCGGCCGAACTCAGCGAGCCGTCAATGAGGCATTTGCTAGCATCGAAGCGGAAGCGGCTAAAGTGGGACTGGTGGTAAACGAGGGCAAAACTAAGTATATGCTGTCATCGAAGAAGGACGCAGAACATCGACGTCTCGGACAGAGCGTCACTATGGGCAGCAGACATTTCGAGGTAGTTAAGGACTTCGTCTATCTCGACTCCGCGGTGAATAGGGACGACAACATCAGTACCGAAATCAAGCGCAGAATCACTCTTGCCAATCGCTGTTTCTTTGGGCTTAAGAGGCAATTGAGTAATAAAGCCCTCTCCCGAACGACCAAAGTGACTTTGTACAACACCTTGATCATCCCAGTCCTGCTTTACGGCGCAGAAACCTGGACGTTACTAAAAGCGGATGAGGAAGCCCTTGGTCTCTTCGAGAGAAAAGTTCTGCGTGCGATTTTTGGTCCTGTTTGCGTTGATGGCATCTGGAGGAGAAGATTCAACCACGAACTGTATGGGCTGTACGGCGGCATGAACCTCGTCAAGCGTCTACGGATACAACGCTTAAGGTGGCTAGGCCATGTAGAGCGGATGGACAGCACTGCTCCGGCCCGAAGAGTCTTCGAATCCGAACCACAGGGACAACGCAACAGAGGACGTCCTAGATTGAGATGGCGCACACAAGTGGAAAAGGACCTCAACCAACTTGGAGTGCGCAACTGGAAGCAGCTGGCAAGAGATCGTGCTAGCTGGAGAGACATGTTGGTTGAGGCCCAGGTCCACCCCGGACTTTAGCGCCACCCGAAGAAGAAGAAGAAGAAGAAGAAATTGCCTAATTTAAACTATCTTCGCCCATTTGGCAGCAAAGTTATCATTTTGAATAAAGCACCGGGTATCGGAAAATTTGATGATAGATGATGGGTCCCGTCTATGCGGAAAATATACATATCCAGAGATGTAAAGTTTCTGATGGATTCCAAAAGTGATAAAAACTTTGACGAAACTATTAACGGAAGATACAAAATCGAAAGCCCAAGAACAATTGCCATAAATACAAAGAGTATCGAAAAGATAATTAACTCACATTCTAATTCAGAACCGATGAACGAAATCGAACAGAAAATATAATTACCAAGAGAGATTCAAAACACCCGGAAAGATCAAACCAAGAAAAAGAGGACGTCCTAGGAAACTGCAAAAAGAAATCCGAACCATTCAAGAGGATAACAAAAACAACAAATCAGAAGAGAGAATGCTTACCAGTTAGGAAGACGAAATCGTTATGACTGCCTCTGAAGTACATCCGCTAAGTGCCCTGTCGGGAGATAACAAATTGGATTGGAAGGCGATCTACGATTAAATGCGAAGTTTAGTTACAAACGATACTTGGACAATTGTGGATAGACCAGCCCATCTAAAAATAGTTGGTTGCAAAATGGGGCAACGAAACAAATGGAACGAGAAAGGGGTGGTAGACAAAAGTAAAGCCAGGCTTGTAGCAAAAGGTTTTACCCAAAAACCTGGGGTAGATTTCCATGATACGTTTCGCATTATCGGCGAAGTATAACTTATTCATGCTTCAGATGGACATTACGTCGGCATACCTCAATGGAACAATCGACGAGGATATTTATATGAACATACCCGTGCTTTTGGAGAGGATGTCAAGGTATGATTGCGACAAGAACCTTCAAGAAAAATCTTAAACGATGTTGAATGGTCTTCGAGAAAGCGGTTTAAAGAAAGCCGCTCGTCGGTGGAATATCAAAATCGACCCTCAAAAATATTGGTTTGACGCCAACTATTTCCGACCCCTGCATTTACTCCGACAAAGGTAAGACGGTCTTCGTTCTAATTGGACGTGGACGATATTTGATCCTCTGAATTTCAAGTTCGAGATCTCGGAGAGGTAAAATATTGCCTTGGCATCCAGATAACAAGAGACAAGAGCTGAGTTTAGCTATCGCAGCGGATACATCATGGATATAATGAAAAGGTTCCATATGGAAGAAAGTAAACCTGTAGTTACACCAGTGACATCAAACAGTAAGTTATCAGAAGTATACGACGATACCTTGCCATTGGAACGAGACCTGACATAGCGTATGCAGCAAGCGTTCTCTGTCAATTTAACAATTGCTATAAACAAGAGCATTGGATCGCCGCAAAAAGAGTATTGCGTTAACTAAAAGGAACGTTGCACTTCGGTCTACGGTTCAAGAGCAGTGGAGCAAATTTACTTTCATGCTACGTAGATGCGGACTTAGGAAACTGCACTATCGCCGTTTGTACACCGGATCGATTTTCATCCTAAGTGGTTCTGCAATCTCCTGGTACTCGCGAAAGCAGCGAACAGTCGCGCTGTCTTCGACGGAGGCCGAATACATGGCGGTCAGCTATGCTAGCAGAGATGCGGTATTTATCATGAAATTTTAAAAAGAATTAGGTTTCGACACCCTATGCAGTCTAAAAATCTACAACGACAACCAAGGAGCTTTTAAGCTGGCAGAGAATCCCGTTTTTCATGCTCATTCGAAGCATTTAGACATTCGATTTCATTTTGTTCGCGAGGTGCTGCGGAATTGGCCGATAACTCTGGAATATCTACCTGCAGAGCGTATGATTGCAGACGTTCTCACAAAGGCCCTGCCAAAGTCAAACCACGACACATGTATACTAGGACTCGGACTCAAAGATGAACGGGACACAAATTGAGAGGGGATGTTGGATATATACAATTAATGTCCCTCTCAGAGCCTTCTACATTTGAACACCAAACATGACAACCTGAAGTTCATTTCATATCATTGTTTCTCCATTTTGTATTTTGTAATTCATCCCCCTTCACATCTTCATTCGTTCTTTACGTTTCAAAGTAGACAGGTGTTTTTGTTCTGCGTCAGAGCAACTTGACAGATTACCTCTACTGTTTGCATCGGCATATCTACATCATTATCTGGTTTCTTAGATTGAACTAATGATTTTGACTCAAATAATTTTAAGACAGATTGATCAGTTTTATCTAAGATTTCTTTTAGCCTAAGTTTTGGTCGTGAATTTAAGAAATTTGTCTCATCGACGATTAGGTCTCTCACCATTAAAAATTTATGAGTTTCCACATTCCACACTTTCTAAACGTTTGATTCGTACCCAACCAATATGGCTTTCCAAAACTTTTTTTAAATTTGAATATCTTGTTTTGTTATTTTCGTATACTGTAGAACCAAACACTTTAAGATATTTTAATTGAGGCTTTCTACCATGGCACATTTCATATGGTGTTTTGTCTTGTTTTACGGCTTTTGTTGGAGTAATATTTATTAAGTATGTAGCAGTTAATTCTGCTTCACCCCAAAATATTGTTGATAAACTAGCACCGTGCAACATTGTACGAGCCTTTTCAGCAATTGTACGAATCATTTAACTGAGAAGATCCTGGAACTTATGCCTTTGTACGCAATATTTTTTCATATCGCTTTATAAATATTCCCCTCCATTATCACAATAAAGGTTTACAACTTTTAAATTAAAATGAGCCTGACTTATGTTTACAGTCTGCAAACACATCTGACTTATTAGATAGCAGATAAGTTATACAGTAATGAGTGAATTCATCAAGCAAAAATACGTAATAATTTTTATCATCTATTGTTCCAGGAGCAGTTGGGCCACATACATCTGAATGAATAATGAACAATGGTCTTTTAATGTAGTTTTTAGTTTTTGCCTTTTCAAAAGGCACTCGTGCTTGCTTTCTTGTAAGAATTTGTATTTGCCTGTACAACAAAGAGCATTAATTGTCTTAGAAAGCTTCTCAAATCTCGCCGTTCGGAGTCGGCAAAAAACTGTAGGTCCCTTCTACTCGTGAAGAACAGTAGCATGCACAACACGAGTAGTTGTTGTACAAGCTAGGCCCTGGTCCGTTGTGGGCTGTAGTGTCATTCAATTATTATTACTATAAACACCTTTATTTGTTGTTGCCCTCTCTTCGCCAAAAATAATTACCAAACCGGCTTGTTGCATTTTTCTCAGCGACAGAAAGTTGTATGCAACATCAGGGTACGTCTTCAAATATACCTTCAACTCCCATGTAGCTGATGACTGTCAGATTTCCTATCTTCGTGGACAAATGCACCATTCTTAGCTATATATATTTTTGTAGGAGGCTGCAAATCAATAAATTCTCCAGTGAGTTCTTCCTTGTTGATTGGATGATCAGATGCTCCAGAGTCAAGAAGAAATATAAAATTTGTTCCAGTTTGTAACACATTAATCAATTATATTATATTATATATATATTATATATACATTATTAATTAATACTAATTACTATTAATAATAAAATGGTAATTGTACCTTTAGCAATGAGTTCTGCTTTCTTTCATACGTCATTCTTTACAGGAGGGGACTCGCGGCTTATAACTTTAAGAACACGGGGTTCGTTCAAAAGAACACGCATTCTTAATTTCCACACACTATACTTTTCACCATCGAAAATTTTAATATTTTTTCTTTTTTCAATTTTTAAATAAAAAAATAAATCACAAACACGTTTCCACATAGTTATAAAGGGTGATTTTTTAAAAGCTATGGGAAAGTTAAAAAAATCACATACGATAAAAATACATAAAATCTTTATTTGAATCGGCAGTACAATCGATTGTTTGAAGATTATTTCATGCAAATGTTGACCTTGACTACGCCTTAAATGGTCCATCCGCTTAGTCCATTTTAATGTTGTCTTCCAATGCGTCAATTGAAGCTGGCTTGTCTATATAGATATGAGTTTTAACATAGTCCCACCACAAATAGTCTAAAGGAGTTAAATCGCACGATGTAGGCGGCCAATTGACCGGTCCCGAACGTGAAATAAAATGTTCACCGAACTCGCCTCTCAATAAGTCTATTATTGCGCGTGCTGTGTGACATGTGGCACCGTTTTGTTAAAACCACATATCATGCAAGTCAAGCTCTTGCACTTTAGGCTGACTTACTTAGAATAAAATGTACAATGCAAAGGTACAATACAAACTTCAATGTTCAGTCGGTGCAAAGCCATACGTGGGAATGAAGAAAAGGTGTCAAGCGGAAAATGTGAAATGGGAGATTAGTGGAAGACAAGCAAGGTAAATTGAAAAATTACGGGGAATATTTAAGGGAAGATGATTTTCGGGACGGATGTGAAGATTCGCATTGCGTCTGGGACGTAACACCTCCCCTCTCTCCCCTCTTGGAATGTTGACTCCCCTGAGGCATTATATTATTAATTCTTATCTTAAGCTTTTTATGAAATAAACTGCACAGAGAATTACTATTAGAAGGCTTACAAATAAAAATGAAGTTCCAAAAACAACATATTCCGTTTTTCTTATACTTAAGTTCAGTAATCTTGTCTATATTTTTTATTTCGTTGAGAACAATATTATCAAAAATCAGTTCTTTATTAATATCTTTTAATTTTTCTGAGTTGTCCAATACAATAAAACTTTGTTTTGTAATGATTTTAAGCGCCATCTAGTTGTAGTAATCTATTGTAAACGCAGTGAACTCACCCATCTTCGGAAACGGCACCGCAGCAGTGTATTTGCGCTCCAGAACGCATCAAACTACCTTGAGCTGAAGGAGGGTTTGCTCAAGCAGTTTAAACAAAACGTCTCAACCTCTGACGTTTACCGGCAGATACAGAGGCGCACTAGGCGCAAAGATGAGAATATCATCGCGTATATGCTCTCAATGCACAGTCTCTAATAGACCTCCCAGGAGAGTGGTTGTAGTCACGCGAGTTTATTAAGTAATTAAAACTTAAGAAATAAAGTTAACTATTGTCGGTGTGAACCAATTTCCAAACAGCCAGTTTGGTGTTGAGCGTAGGACCAATGCTCGCGTCAAAATCGGCGTTTCCCGGAAAAAGGGACCGCGAACAAAATTTTTCGTTCGGAATTCCAGGAAAAAGGAAGCAAAACGACAAAAAGTGTGTGAATTTGAGTGTTCTCGTCATGGACGAGGATAGTCAGACAATTAAGGGTGAAGAAATTTCAAGGAAAGCAAACTTTGAAATTTTAATGAAAAGGAAAATGTTGAAGCCTCAGACAAATTTGGTAAAGAGGCGTATGAAAATGAGTGACGATTCAGAAATTAACCACTATAACGATGAGACATCGTATAGTGGTAAAGGAAATAGTTTCGCCAACCCTGCCTCTTCAAGGGTCGACGATCAGGACGCTGAAGAACGTGAGCTGGCGGAAAAAATTAAAGAAAAGGAAGAGCTGGAAGCTTTCATAAAAGCCCTACAGCTAAAGCTGGAGGCCAGGAAAAAACTGGCCAGTGAAAAGCGGCAACAGGAGATGTTGCAAAAAGAAAAAGAGCCACAACAACAGCTACAACAACCCAAGCAGCAACTGACTCAGAAGCCCAAGCAGCAACAGCAGCAAAAACAGCAACAACAACAGCAGCAGCAGCAGCAGCAACAACAACAGCAGCAGCAACAGCAGCAACAACAACAACAAAAGCAGCAACAACAACAGCAGCAGCAACAACAACAGCAGCGACAACAGCAGCAGCAACAACACCAGATCATCAGAAACCAGCAGATGAAGAAGAGACTGCCGCCAATAAATGTAAGCGGCATGGACACAAACGACACAATCAAGGTATGTAAGTTGTCCGTAGGGGATTCTTTTAAAATAAAAAACAAAGACTTTCAGAAGCAGACTATTCACTGCCTATCAGTGGATAGTTTTAAAAAAGTAAAGCAACAGATGACGGCAGCTGGTGTAGAATTTTACACTTTTACGCCGAAGGGGGAAAAGGTGCAAACCGTTTTGTTGAGGGGGTTGGATGTTTCGGCTGAGCCGGAGAGCATCCTAGAGTCTCTCAAAGAATTGAACGTTGATGACGTGGAGTTTCTTGCCGTAAGGCGCTTCTCCACTGTTCGATCAAGGGTGACGCCTGAACGCCTGCTTCCTCTGTTCCTCGTGCAGGTAACGCCGGGAAGCAAACTTGAGAGTTTGAGGAAATTAAAGGTCCTCAACTCTCAGATGATTTCCTGGGAGAAATTGAGGAGTGAAAAACGGATGCTTCTCTGCGCAAGGTGCCAAATTTTTGGTCACGCTGCAGGAAACTGCAATAGGCAGCCGCGATGCAGCAAATGCGCAGAGATGCATCTGTCGGCGCGCTGTCCCCTTGGAGAGGGGAAAGTGGAGGACAAGACGCGCTTAAAATGCGTGCATTGTGGAGAGAGTGGACATCCTTCTAGCTACAGGGGATGTCCAATTGTTAAAAATATCCAGAAGAAGGATATGCAAAGGAAAGAAAAAGTGGTGGATTCGAGGCCGATGCCAAGAACTCCAGCCACACCTGTTACGCCGGTGGTTTCTTACGCCCAGATGGCGTTTGGTAGGCGACCGGCACAACAGACAGTGCCAAAAGTGGCACCAGTACCGGTGGAGGCCCCGAATATGGGCTTCGCGGAATTGTTCTCCATGATGGCCTCAATGAAGGCCCAAATGGAGCGGTTCCAGAAAGATCTTCTGCGAATGGACCGAGTCCTTTCGTCAAGACCCGCTGGGTCAGGTGCGTATCCGTTTTAATGGATACGCCAGCAGTTGGAGACCTTTCGATCCTGGCGGTGAATGCAAATTCACTTGTTAGGATCGAGAGAAGGTTGGTTTTACTTAACCTGTTGGAGTCCCATAAGCCTGATGTGTTAATGGTTAGCGAAACTAAGCTAAACCGGAAGCACACAATCAGGTACAAAGACTATTCAGTTATTCGAAGGGACCGCCCCCACTCCACACAAGGGGGTGGGGTCGCTCTCTTCATTAAAAAAGGCATTCGCCATAAGATCGTGTATTGCAGTGAAGTGCGAAGCTTCGGTGTGCTGGAAGCGTCTATTGCGTGCATTTCTCTCCAAGGTGGAAAGAAGTTGTACGTGGTAGCGGTCTATGCACCAGATGCACCTCGGTCCACAAATTTCATTTCAGAGCTCGAATCTCTCTTTCGAAAACTGCGTTTATGCTCAGAGGATAACTTCTTTGTTGTCGCCGGTGATTTGAACGCGAAGCATGAGGAATGGGGTAATTCTGTATCAAATACCAGGGGGAATTCACTCCTTGAGCGGTTGACGCAGCACTCTATTGAGTTCAAGCTGAATTTGCTTGCAACCGATAGGCCGTCATTTCCCAGAAGTGGGTCTTATCTTGATCTGATGCTAATTGACAGACGACTAATGATACGAAACGTAAACAGACAAACTAGGAACTGCTTAACAACGGTTGAGTACGACAGTAATCACTGTGGGCTTGCCGCTGTTATCAGGATCCCGAACGAAATGGTGGAACTGGAGGAATTTGTGGAGGCGTATCCTTACAATTACTGTAAGGCTCGTTGGCCACGTTTTTCCAGAATCCTATCCAGAGAACTGCGTTCGAATGACATGACACCACCCTCGAACAGAAACCTAACTAACGAAGAGGTTGACAGGTACCTCATACAAATGGACACTACAATAAAACGTACTATGGACAAAGCAATTCCTAAAGTATCACCGATCACAGATGGCGACATCTATCGGAATGATACAATCGACGCACTGCACGTGCAAAAAAGCAGATTGCTGACGAGAATCAAGACACTTTACAGAAGATTTACGGACAGAGACGACCAGGAACTGCGGTCGCTCAAGTCACAGATGAAAAACCTCCAGAGTTTGATTCGGATGAATTACAGAATTGCTATCAATTCTTATTGGGGAGACAAGATTCGGGCTGTTCGTTCGAACTGTCCGGGTATGTTTCCCAAAATTAACCGAGTCTTCCGAAGGAGGGATCATAACGACTTGGAGGCTGTTCGACTTGACAGAACAACCGACAACGCAAACATACTGACTTCAGTTGGCATCGATCCGGACGGGGCCGTGCTGGACAATGCGTTCTTCATTGTTGAGGACGCCCAAGAGAAGGTTGAAGCAATAGGAGCGGTTTTCCCGGAGGTGTATACGGTCAACGAATCTCGTAGGCCGAATCACGACTTGGAGAACAGGGCCTTGCTTAACCATTTCTACCTTCGAAATGAAATACAGCAATGGCGTTCTGAGAATCATGGTTTCACCAGATTCAATGATGAAAATAAGGCAATTAATGCCGTTGCCCAAGATGGCTCTAATGCCATAATCATTTCGAAGGTAGATCTCAAAGACATTTTCAACAGTCTGAGGAACAAAAAGTCCACCGGAATAGACGGAATACCGAATATTGTGTTGCGTCATCTCCCCGAAGAGGCGGTAGAGATATACACAATCCTGTTTAACAATGCTCTGAGTAATGCACATTACCCAGAGCATTGGAAGACGGCGGTAGTGCAACCCATCCCCAAAAGGGACAAAGATTCCTCGCTTCCGAAAAATCTTCGGTCGATTAGTCTCCTCCCTTGCATAAGCAAGGTTTTTGAAAAGATTGTCAATAGAGTCCTGATGCAGTGGACTGCGGACAAAAAAAATAATACCGAATAACCAATTTGGTTTTAGGGCGGGGCATGATACTGTACATGCCGCGTCAAAATTGGTTTCGGACATTCAATGGAATAAAAATAAAACCCAGTGCACCGGGGCCTGCCTTGTTGACTTGGAAAAGGCATTCGACACCGTCTGGTTAGAAGGCCTCTTCCTCAAGTTGACGAGGTTGGGTATAAGCAAAGAACTACTTTACACGATCTACAATATGGTCATAGGTAGAAAGTTTGTTGTTAAGAGTGGCAACAAGGTTTCTACTAATGTCTTTTACATTAAAAATGGGCTCCAGCAGGGTGCAGTGAATTCACCAATTCTTTTCACTGTTTTCACCAGTGAATTAATTGGCTCCATGCAGTACCTGATCGCGTACGCTGACGATTTGATCGCGTACAGGACGGCACCGAAGATTGAGGTCATTAATATCCTCTTGCAGCGTGACTTCGAGAAAATCCAGCGATTTTGCGACGACTGGAAGTTGAAGATCAACTACCAGAAGTGTGAAACCATCCTGTTCCGAACTCCGTTGTGCAGGGCTTCAAGAGATACGAGTAAAAACTGGCGTAAGTTCGGCATTTTGGACCCGCAGGGGCAGCCATTAACTGTGAGGAGTGTAGTGCGATATTTGGGCATTATGTTGGACCAGTTTCTGTATGGTAATATTCATGCAGCAACGGGTCTGGCAAAAGCCAGAAAAGCCTTCGCTATGGCAAGTAGGCTGTTTTATAGCAGCCAACTTGATTCCAGAGTGAAGATTATCTGTTACACGGCCCTAATACGGCCAATCATGGTGTATGGTTGTCCGGTGTGGTTCAACTTGAGTCCTTCCCAGATGGAAAAGATGAGGGTGTTCGAAAGGCAATGTCTTCGAGCTTGTCTTAAGATGTACAGAACCCCAGAGTCTGAGTACAAGAAGTTCTATGCTAATGAAATCTTGTACAACGCAGCAAACGTGAATAGGCTGGATAATTTTATTATTAAGCTGATTCGAAGGCACGTTGCACGAGCAATGACTTCAGAAAACGAGCTGATATTCGGAGCTTACTACCCGAACGACGCATATCATGAGAGCGCACGCCGAAGTGGATTCATTCCACCGGAAGCGTTCTTGTATCTGGACCGCATTGGCTTGGTCCAGGATGCGGAGGGATGTCCACTTCGATTAAGTTAGTGTAGTATATTCATATATAGCCCATAAAAAAAAAAAAAAAAAAAAAAAAAAACAAAAAAAAAAAAAAAAATTAGTTGTAGTTAGGTTAAGTTTGTTTAGTTGTTTAGTGGTAGGTTAAAATAAAAATAATTTAATTAGATTGCTAAGTTTTTACAGAACATTTTCTTAGTATTAAGTATCACATAGTTTAGTTCTTTACTTGAATATACATACAAAACCAAACACAGAAGCTGAAAGGCAATTATAAAAAAAATTCATAGATTAACTTAGAGTGCTCGCATGGAGCCAGTAAGATAGTTTTAATTAAAATAAAAGTTATTATAGCTAGTTTAAGTATTTTATATCTAGATTTAATGCAAATGAAACTCAAAATAAAAAAATACATTTTTAAACTTAAACTTAAAAACCAATGCTCGCGACGAGAGAATCCTAGGTTCGATCCCCAGTGAAGAAACATTTTTTTCTATTTTTCCTTTTTAAAAATAATACAAAAACTCTAACTGTGAAGTGAAGAAGAGCAATGGAAACGCGTGAGCGTTCGTCGCTCCCAAAAACGAGTCAAGAACCGGTGGCAGAATCACGCCACTGGCCCACGGTGCAAGAAGGCACTACTAAAAGGAGGAGAAACAGTGGATAAATATTCGATCCACTGCAAAACAGTAGAGCAATATAACAAAGTAAAAAAGTGTTTGGAAATTTCGACGACGGAGTTTTTCTCATTCACGCCAAAAGGCGAAAAACTTTGCTCCGTTTTTTTTCTGTTGAAATACCCCCAGCCGCTTGAATCGGAGGAGGTTCTCCAAATGCTCAGAGAGCAAGTGAGTGACAGTCTTGTGTTCGTAGGGGTCAAGCCTTTCACCACAGCAAAGGCCAAGAGAGAGGGGCGGAAAATTACCCTTCTACATTGTTCAGATTACACCCAATATCAAGCTTAACAATCTGAGCAAAATTCGATACTTAGATTGCTGGCACTGCACGTGGGAAAGTATAAGAAGGAGCGAAGGCACACCGCAGTGCTATCGCTGTCAAAGGTTTGGACATACCGCGTCGAACTGCCAAATGCAGCCCCGATGCGTGAAATGTAGTGGAAACCACAATGCGGACAAATGTTCTTTGGGGCAAGGCGAAACAGTTGACAAAAATCAACTCAAATGCGTACTCTGCGGAAATGCGGGGCACACCGCAAATTATCGAGGTTGCCCTAAATTCCAAGAGCGGAAAGCAATAACGGCTCTGTAGAAGCAGCCCCCAGTGAAACATCCACTCGGGGCAGCCATACCCGTCACCCCTCAAGTGACGTTCGCCAGTATGGCGTCTGGTCGGAGGGCGACGGCAAACCAACAACAACAGTTGAAAGTGGCACAGGTCCCAGTTTCAAAAACTGTTGTGTCAAATGCTCCCGAGCCATCGCCTGAATGGAAAGTCACCATGGAAAGGCGTATGACTCGGCTAGAGGAGCAGGTTGGCCAAATTCTGGCACTCCTGCAGAGTCAAGCACGTCTCCAGTCATAATGGGTAAGCCAATGGAAGCAATTTACAAGATCCTTGCAGTGAATGTGAACTCACTATTAGGGAGCGAACGAAGATTGGAGCTCTTCAAATTGTTGAACGACCAGAGCCCAGACTTTCTGCTGGTTGGCGAAACTAAGCTAACACAGAGAAACGAAATGGTGCACAGCAAATATAATGTTATTAGAAGAGTTCGACTCAACTCCCAAAATGGAGGCGGTGTCGCGATCTTCGTTAAAAACATTATAAAACATACAGTAGTATACAGTAACGAAGTACGTCGGTTTCAGGGGCTAGAGACCTGCAATGCGTACATCTCTCTACGTAGCATGAATAAATTGTACGTGGTGTCGGTTTATGCCTCTGGATCCCCTCACGTCAGATCAACTGTCTCAGAGCTCGATTAACTCTTTCGTTGCCTTATGCTTGATTCGGAAGAAAACTATTACGTCTTGGCCGGGGATTTAAATGCTCGACATGGATATTGGGGAAACACGCTTTCCAATCCGCAAGGGGACCAGCTTTACAGCTGGTTCTGTCTGCACAATGTCGAGTATAGGCTCGATTTGAAAGCAACCGAGATCTCGTCTTTCCCACGAAGAGGTTCGTTTCTGGATCTCATGCTGTTTGACGCAAGACTGCATCTGACCGACAATATTGACATACTGTCAATTGCTTGAATATGTTTGCGTATCTCAGCGACCATTGCGGACTTAGTGCCGAAATCAAAATTCCCAACGACATTGCGGAATTAGGAGAGTTTGTCCAAACGTATCCCTACAACTACCGTAGGGCGCGTTGGCCACGCTTCTCCAGACAACTACCAAGAATAATCTCCTCAAACGTTCTTCACATACCATCCAACAGAAACTTGTCTAATGAGGAGATTGACATGTATATGATACAATTGGACAACTTAATTAAGCAAACAATGGACTGCACACTACCACGGTATCGACAAACGGAAATTGAGAACTGCTACCGCAATGCGGCAATTGACGCACTACACGTACGTAAAAGCAGACTCCTATCAAGGTTGAAAGCCTTATATAGGCGCTTTACAGACCGACAAAATGAAGAGATTAGGACACTCAAGGCGCTTATCAAAAACATTCAAACTTTAATTGCGCAGCATTACAGACTTTCTGTAAATTCGTATTGGAACAACAAGGTTCGGGCTGTGAAGTCTAACAACCCGAGCATGTTCCCACAAATTAACAAGTTCCTCAGGAGCAGCAGGCAAAGCGGTCTTCCGTGTCTTAAATTTCCTAGAACAACAGACAATGAACGCATACTGACACAGCAGGTGTTAATCCAGACAACGCCATTCTAGACGATAATCTCTTTGTGATCGAAGACCCGCAAGAAAAAGTGTAAGTACTTGGTGCGACTTTTTCAGGAGGTGTATAAGGTGAATGAAAGCATTCGCCCTAATCACATCCTGGAAAATCGTGTTCTAGCCGAAAACTCCAGTCTTCGCTATGATCTGCAACAGTGGCGATCTGAGAACACTGGCTTTGTCGTGTTCAGTGATGATAACATGGCAGATAATGCCATCGCCTTTGAAGGGGTTCATCCCCCGTTCATAACAGTTACGGAGCTTCAAGCGATCTTCGAATCACTAAAGAAGAAACAGTCTGTGGGAATTGATGGGATCTCAAACATTGTGCTGAGACATCTCCCTCAAGAAGTGGTAAGGATGTGCACGGTCATGTTTAACAATGCTCTGAATAATGCACATTATCCTGAACATTGGAAGACAGTGATAGTGCACCCCAAAGAGGATATGGGGGTGCGGTGCTGATTGATCTGGAGAAGGCCTTCGACACCGTTTGGTTGGAAGGATATTTTTACAAGCTCAGTCGGCTCGGCATGCATAAATCCTACATGTACCTACAGTTTAGCATGCTTACTGGCAGACGGTTCGTAATCAAATATGGTAACGTAACCTCTGCCGTAAATTCGCCAATCCTGTTTAACATTTACTTGAGCGATCTTTTAAGTTCTCTTCATAATGCAACTTGATCAGCCCCAAAGATTGAGGAGATTACCACTCTCTTGCAGAGCGACTTTGAATCCTTCAGACGAGATTGCGACAGCTGGAAATTAAAAATTAATTTCGAGAAGTCGGAAACCATCCTGTTCAGGACGCCGTTGCATAAGGCTTCGGCGGACACAAAGAAGAATTGGCGTAAGCTCGCTATCATTAGACAACACGGGGAGCCACTGGCGCAGAGGACTGTGGTCAGATACCTTGGGATCTGATTAGATCAATATCTGTATTTTAATAAACATATAGATGCTGCTCTGGCCAGGGCTCGAGGCGCCTTTGCCCTTACTAAGAGACTGTTTTATAACAGCCAACTCGACGCGAGGGTAATGGTAATCTGCTACATGGCCCTAATCAGACCAATGCTTACCTATGGCTGTCCCGTGTGGTTTAATGTGGGAGCTAGTCTGATGGAAAGGATGCGGTTGTTCGAGAGGGCATGCCTTCGGGCCTATCTTCAACTTTACCGAACTCCTTGGTACGAGTACAAGAAATTCTACTCTAACGAAGTCTTATAGAATAGGGCGAAAATGATCCGAGTGGATAATTTCATCCTGAAGCTGATTCGGAGACACACTGCAAGAGCAATGGACTTCAATAACAATCTTATTTCTGGGGTTTACTATCCAAACACACAATACTATGAAAGGGTGCGCTATAATGGTTTCGTTCCTCCAGAAGCATTTGTCTAGTTTGATGAGTTAGGTCTGATACAAGACAAGAAAGCGGTACCGCTCATCTTTCATTTCGCCCGTTCTGCTGTGGATGGGCGGCTCAAGTACGACCGTTCCGTTGCACGGCGAGCTGAGGACAATTTCCTTCGCTTCAGTACAGCGGCATCGAGATGGGATGTACTGGATGTTGCGAAGCAGCATAAAGTGTTCTGGCGGCCACAAAGCGAAAACAACTCCCTTGTCGAACCCTCTAAACACCGGGTAGGGAAACCAACGGGGGGCAGTCGGCTACTGTTTTGCAACGGACCAAATACCAGCTGCAATCTTTGACCGGCTTACATATTCTTAGCATTAGGTTTTAGTTTAGGGTTAGGTTTTAAGGTAAAAAAATACAAAAAAATACAAAAGCTATATAAAAATACAAAAAAAATTAAAAAATACAAAAAACACCAAAAAAAGAGTAATATATGTGTAGTGTATATTGGATTATACACACATATATAGTTGTATATAGACGCACATGTGCAAGTATGCACGACCAAATATTGATGAATTATATGATGGTATACATGCACATGTACGTACGTAGGTTAAGTTAGTAGTAGTTTAGTCTAAGTTTTAGTTCTTGTTTTTAGTCTAAGCCATATATTAACCATATATTAAAAGACTGCAAGCAACCAGCGAGAGTCAACGCCATCAGAGACAGCAAAGATGCCGAAGGTGAAGTGACCGAGGGTCAATCAGTGCAACCATTCAAAACAGTGAGTATTGTTTTCCCACATAGTGCCTCGAGTCAAACGAGTTTCAATAGTAACTCCTTAATCGACAGTGGTACTCCAGCTAGTTTCATCTCCCGACAAGTTATACCGCCACATATTGAAGTCCAATCGTTTCATTCAAGTTTTCATGGAATTACAGGTGCAAAACTACAAACCTATGGTAAAGTTTACTGTAACGTCACACTATTCGGTACAACTAATTTAGTCCCCTTGTTCATAGTTAAACACGATGTCCTCCCCAGGCCCATCTTACTCGGGCGTAATTTCTTAACCGCATTCAATATTAGCCTTATCATGGACTACACTGAAGTTATGACTCACGGCACAAAACCGTTCTGTAAATGTAGTAGTTTGACCTCAAGTGAATTAAATAAATCTAAGTCGTTCATTAAGCCCCTGATTGTTCACCCTTCTTTTCAATGGAAAAATGAGTTTGGACGGTGATTGTTCCCCGAGAACTGATGCTTGTACTGCTGATATTAGGACAAACAGTGCTGAAATTCAATTGGATAGCCCTTCCGTTAGTGGTTCTTCAGATTTGAAAAACAGTGCACACATTCAACCCCAGTAAAGTAGTGCTTCCGTCAACAGTCCATCAGACAATATTGTTGAGCCTAGTGAAAGTAACCTCCCAGAAATTTTTAACATAAATGTCAACGAAGCGGAACAATGTGCGGAATTTGACATAAACTCACAAGTGAGCCCCGACTTCCGAAACTCCATCACAAATACCATCAGACTATCTCTCAAGATATTCAAAATAGGTAAACAGTGATGCTCAGTTCGAAATGCATATCCGGCTAACTACTAACACCCCGGTGTTTAGCCATCCACGTAGGCTATCGTATAAGGATAAACTAGAGGTTCAGGAAATTACAAAAAATCTTTTAGAGAAAGGCATAATCAGGTACAGTGACTCTCCTTACGTCTTCCAATTGTTCTTGTAAAGAAAAAGTCTGGAGAAACTCGCATGTGCATTGACTTAGGGACCTGAATAAGATTACTGTTAGATATAACTATCCACTGCCTCTTATAGAGGATTGTTTTGAGTGCTTGAAAGGGAAAAGATACTTCAGCCTATTGGACCTAAAAAGTGGTTTTCATCAAGTGAAATTGGCAGAGGAGTCAATGAAGTTCACTATATTTGTTACCCCAAATGGACAATTTGCTAAAAAATAGTCCTTCAGTATTCCAACGCTTTATCTCATACGTGTTAAAATACTTTATCGAAAAGGGACTCGTAGTGGTTTATATGGACGACATACTCATAGCCACCAAGACTTTATTAGAGAATATAGCACACCTGAAAGACATAATGGACTGTCTAGCCGAGGAGGGTCTTGAAGTAAGGCTAAGTAAATGCAAGTTCTGCTACACCAAGCTTGGCTTTTTGGGTTACAAAATTAGCAGCCAAGGTATACAACCCAATGACGATCACAAAAGTTCTATTCTCCGGTTCGCTGAACCTAGAACGGTAAAGCAATTACATTCCTTCATAGGCCTATGTGCATACTTTAGAAAATTTGTCCCTCAGTTTTCACGCGTCGCTGCGCCACTGTATAATTTACTTAAGAAGAATGCGCAATTAAAATTTGACGAGGAATGTGCTATCGCATTCCAAGAGTTAAAAAATCTACTAACCAACCCACCTGTACTGGTACGATCCTCAAAAGGAAACTGAACTTCATTGCGATGCTAGTATAAGTGGATTTGGGGCTGTCCTGCTACAGCGTCAGGTAGACGGTAAATTTCACCCAGTCTCCTTTTTCTCAAAGCGTACTACTCCTCCTGAAACCCGATATCATAGCTTTGAACTTGAAACGTTGGCTTTCATACACGCTCTCAGAAGATTCCGGGTGTATTTAGAAGGTATACCGTTTAAAATAGTCACTGATTGTAACTCCCTTACACTAACTCTCAACAAAAAGAATCTGAATGCCAGAATAGCTCGCTGAGCTCTAGAATTACAAAATTTTGATTATACGATAAAGCATAGAAACGGGAGCAATATGGGTCATGTAGATGCTCTAAGTCGAAGCGTGGTCGCTTGCGCTATCAATGAAGACAATATAGAGTTCCAGTTGGAAGCCACACAGAAGCTACGGGCTAGGCTAGAAAAGGAGAATCACGAGCCATTCGAATTGAAAAACGGCCTAGTGTATAAAAATGTCCGCGGGAACCTGTGCTTCTATTTTTCTAGTGAATTGAAATCGAATGTCATTAGATCCGTACATGAAACACTTGGCCACTTAGGAGTAGCTAAGTGTCATGACGATATTAAATCTCGCTAGTGAAAATAGAAAAATTGATCAGAAACTGCCTCAAGTGCATTATGTATTCCGCCCCATCCAAATCCAATGAAAGGAACCTTCACAGCATTTTCAAAAGAGCCGGTCCCGTTCGATACAATCCATATCGACCATTTAGGACCGCTGCCTTCGATTAAGTCCAAGCGAAAGCACCTAGTCATCGACGCCTTCACGAAATTCTTTAAACTGTTTCCTGTCAACTCCACTAGTTCAATCGGTTTCCTATCATATTTGCGTCTATTAAAAACACCGCAGTTGTTTATAAATTTTTGAATTAATGACTTCAGGTTAAGGGAATAAATAAGTCTTTTTAAACCTTTGTTGCACCAAATAACAACTACAACACTACACTATCCAAATGAAAAACGATCACACGATTTAAATGTTATAAGGTATATTGAACGACAAAGTTAAAATCAAGAATACAATCCATTTATATATGTGAGCATTATGTACATAGTTTTTTAGGGTATTATTTTTACCCTAGTTTTACAAAATTCATAATTGTAGGCCTAACATTTGAGAAAATTTTAAATGTTTTATCTTGCTTAAGTTTTTGTTAAAATATCAGAAACCATTTCATCTGTAGGAACATATATAAGTGAGATTATGTTTTGCTGAAAAATTTCCCGTACGTAGTGGACACGAATATCGATATGTTTGCTACGATTATGGTAAGCAGGATTTTTAACAAGTTGCTGCGAGCTCAAATTGTCACCGTTCATCTCGATGGGTTCTGGCTGGTGCATATAAACGACTTCTTTAAGATCTCCATTTAAATATGCTGACGTCACGTCCATCTGGTGTACCTCTAAATTGTATTCAACAGCAAGAGCTAATATCAACCTCAACGATGAAAACCGAACTACGGGCGAAAATGTCTCTGTATAATCTATGCCAAACCTTTGGCTACAGCCTTTAGCTACCAGGCCGCATTTGTAGCGATCGACATTTCCCCACTTGTCCCTTTTAATGTTAAAAACCCATTTGCACTTAATGATTTGCTGAGATGTGGGTGGATCCACTAACTCCCACGTGTTGTTGGGAATCATACTCGCACTGCATTGCTTTTAGCCATCGTTGACCATACTCCCGACTCAAAGCCTCCTTTACTGTCAATGGATCAGAAAGGAAATTACTAGATCTACATACATGCGCATTCAATCTTTAACGTGGTCTCGGAACATATGGAGAACGCATCCTGGCAGCTAAGCCGCCACTTCCACTTGCCTCATCTGAATCTGCGTTCAGGCCCATCACCGAACCACCATCTATTTCGCCACCGTCCTCGACAAACTCACAACCATCAGAGGTTTTAGCAAGCTGTTTAGTAGAATTAGCACCACAATCATTTATGTCATCCGATACCATACTTGCACTTTCATTTTTCAAAACGTCAAGGTCTTGTCTCACAGTAAGAACCTCATAGGGTAAATCTATAATGGTATAATCATTAGAGTCGTTGGTCACGTTATATATATATATATATTTATAAATATGACATCCCGGCTTTTAAAAATTCGCCCGGCTTTTGGATCATATAATTTATATGCTTTCGACTCGGTCGAATATCCAACCATGAAGCATTCAGTTCCCTTAGCACTAAACTTTGACCTACCCGGTCGGTTATTTAGCATCACTGCCTTTAAACCAAATATTTTAAAATGCCCCACAGAAGGTTTCCTTCCAGACCAAGCTTCGTAGGGCGTTTTTCGATCTAAACTCCTCGTACACGATCGATTCCGCAGGTATGCAGTCATTTTAACAGCTTCACCCCATAGCATCTCCGGAAGCCCTGTATGTAGCAGCAAACATCTTGCCATCTCCAAAATGGTCCTGTTGGCGCCTTCGGCTACACCATTTTGCTGTGGTGTGTACTGGGTAGTGAGCTGGCGCTGTATACCCTCGGCATCGAGAAACTGTGACAATTGTGTACTTAGGTATTCGCGCCCATTATCAGTACGAAACACTTTTATTTTTTTTTCGATGTTTCTCGCTCAACTCTAGCCCTAAACAATTTGCTTGATACATGCTTACATGACATGATACAACGTCACTTTTATTTTTGAGCAGGTAAAGAAAGATTTTCCAGCTAAAATCATCGATGAAAAGGCAAAAATATTTAAAACCGCCCAGAGTGGACACCCGCATAGGACCACAAATATCACTGTGGACAATTTGCAATGGCTCTGTACTTCGATGAATTGCCTTCTTCGGAAAGGGAAGGGTACACAATTTGCTTTTTAAACACGTCTCACAATTTAACTGATTTGTAAAATTTTTTACATTCATTCCGAGCACTATATTATTCCCGGGTTTAAATGCCCGAAACGCCCATGCCACTTCATCAAATCATTTGCATTTGTATGCATGTGCAAAAACTGTGTCTGCCATATCATATATATACAAATTATCACATTTTCTGGCAGTAAGAACTATTTTTCCCGGTGAATCTTTAATAACCGCGCGATTTTCACTGAATAACACCTGGTTGCGATTCTCAGTTGCCTTACTGATTGAAATGAAATTAGTTGTGAGCAACGGGACAAAAAGTACATTATGAAGTTTAATTTGCACTCCCTTTGCCTCAATTACAATCTGACCGATCCCTTCTGATAATATGTAGTTGTTGGCCGAGAACTGAATTTTTTCGGTATGTGGTGCGAGAGAGGTAAACATGCTCTGGTCACAACACATGTGACTGGTGGTACCGCTGTCCAGAACCCAAGTCAATTTCGTAAGGCGAGTGTGGGTGTAACTTCCCACATTCAACATAGCAAAATGTGCAGTATATTTCGTTGAACTGTGTGCTCGGCATGACGAAGCATAGTGCCCCCTTCTATGACACCTGTAACATTTGCCTCTTTTTTGCGTTTGTGGTTGCAATTGTGAGTCTGGTGACAGCAGTGTCTGCGATTGCGAATGTGCGTGTGGCGTATTTTGCTGTGGATTCTTATGCCGGTTTTTTGAAAAAAAAAACGCTACTTCGCCAGCTTCATGTAAATTTTCCCCTTCTCGTCTCTTGCCTTCTTCGCTTGAGAGAAGAATAATTGACACCAATTCGTCTTGCATTTTGATATCAACTTCTTTTAATTTTTCGAACAAATCGAATATGTTATTTAGATGACTTGCAACGGACGGATTTTATGGTATCTTCAAATTCAACAGATATTTGAAAAGTGTTACCTTTCTAGCAGGTCCTTTTGGAGAATGTATTTCTTCCAATTTCTGCCATGCGGACCTAGATGTGCGGCAATATTTTATATGAAGCACTTGGGATGATTTGACTGACAGAATCATCGTCGCCAGTGCTTTCCCATCCTTTGTCTTCCAGGTAGAAATTTCAGCTGCTGCGGCAGTAGATGCTGGCTCTGCATTTTCATACATAGTTTTAAGGTATTATATATGATAACTAGTTAGTGTTGCTGTGTAGCAATGTTTGATACTCACTTCATTTTTATATTTCAAAAACCTTCATAATTCTCATTGATACCAGTGTGACCAGTTTCTTTTTATTTCGTTTTCTAGATCTTTTGCATGAAACGAGCATCTTACGAATTGTATAGAGTTTACACCATCGAAAAGCTCAATAATCTTTTGCTGCAATTTATTATATTCACTATCATTTGTTTTATTGTCCAGTATGATTTGCATTCGAAAACGATTAACTACAGTATCGAGTATAGGAATATGGTTATTTGAATTTTCTAGTTGAGAATGAATAGTATCGCTTGCTTCGTCGTCAATATTATAACGTAATGATAGGTAACTGGTTTCTTCAGAATTCTCAGTATTTTCTTCATTAGTTTCCAAAACGTTTCTTTCGTTGGTAGTGTTATTTATGCGACTAAGAAAGTCTGCAACTATATTCTCTTTGCCTTTGATGTAATCTACATCAATGTCGTATTCTCCTAATCTTAATAACCATTTTTGCAATCTTGGACTAATATCCTTTCCGTTTGTTTTTGCATACAATCACTTTAAGGGCTGATGATCTGTTAACAGATTGAATTTTACACCGCAAAGGTATGGTCGTCCATACTATTGCTAGTAGCTCGTTTTCTGTTGTAGAATATTTAGGTTCATGGTCGTTAAGTGGAAGGAGTGAAGTGTAATTGGATGATCACCTTGTTGGAGTACTGCACCAATCGCAAAACCACTAGCGTCAGTAGCACGTTTAAATTTTTTCCTACAGTCGGGATATTTCAAAACAGGTGCTTCTGTTTTTTGAGCATTTCAAAGGCTTGAATATAATTTGGATCCCTTGTATTTAGTTTTACGCCTTTCTTCAAGTAATATGTTATTGGCTGGGCAACCTTAGCATAATCTTTAATAAATTTCCTATAAAAGCCGGTCGTACCTAGAAAAGATTTGAACTGTTTTAGCGTTTCAGGTAATTTTAATTTGACGATATCTGCTATTTTCTTTTCGTCAAGTTTGAGCTGTTTTCATTCGGTCTTCCTCCGTCACTAGGATTTGGTGAAACTCTTTTGCTAAACAAGTGTTGTAAAGTATTGAGCTCTGCCAAGTTTATCCAGGATGTTCTCAATGTTTGGCATTGGAAACTTATCGCTAACAGTTATTTTGTTTAACTTTCTATAATTTATAACGATCCTCCAAGCCTTGTTCTCATTGATAGCTTGTTTTTCTCTACTAGCGGACTATTATATGGCGAAGAGCTGTGCCTTATTATACCTTGCTTCAGCATTTCGTTGATTTGTCTGGTAATTTCACGTTCATGAACTTGAGGATATCTGTATATTTTGCTGTATACAGGAGCATTAGTTGTGGTCACTATTTCATGTTTGACTTCGGAGGTACAAGTCAAAGTATCGCCCCCTTTATAGAAGAGATCATTATTGGACTTAATTAAGTTACGTAATATATTTATCTCCTCTTCATTTACTGAATTCGAAGGGATATTCGAAAAGTTTGGGACACATTATTCTAATTGGTGAATTTCATTTACATCATAAGGAAAACAAAAAGGAAAACAATTTATGAATTTAATGGGATTGTTGCGTATAGTTAGAATTCCCTTACTCAAGTCTATGATGGCATCAAAAGCTTTCAAAATATTTTGCCCTAGAATTGCGTCAAATGATTTGTTAACAAATTCCGTTAACTTCCATATCATAAGAGCATCTTCCTTAAATTCGAGCGGTATCTCTGTCGTTATTTGGGTATTAACGACATTAACACCATGGAGTGTTTTGAGAGTAATAGGTTCTTTCAGATATTCTCTCTTGTAGTGTGGTAATTTTCTACAATCGAGAAGAGCAATCGAAGAATCTGAGTCGATAAGGGAGATGATTTTATTGCGCTCTATTGTCAACTCTACTAAGGGTAGACTGTTGTGTTGACAGTTATAGGAAAATTTACATGCTCAACATGGTCAATACTCATAGCATCTCCATTTCCGCTGGAATTTTGGGGTTCAGCCCTTGAATTATTTTGTTGCTGTCTATCATTCTGCCTATTGTTATTATGATACCTTAAATTTTGTCTGCTATTTCTGCTTTGTCTTGAATCCTGTCTATTGTTATTATCGCTATTCTGATTCGCCTGCCAATTCTTATGACTAGATGTTTGTTCATTATAGCTATGAGAAGAACTCCGTCTAGTACCATTATCACTGCTATGAGATGAGTATCAAAAGTTTCACCTGTTGGCATTAGGCTTATTTTGAGAAGAATCACGAATAAGACCACGATTTTCAAGAAGAGTAAAAGCTTATCTTAGACTTACAATATTTCTATTTATTACAATTGAGGCCAAATTTACATCTATATTGTTTAGGACCGTTCTTATTGCGGAAGGCTTACTAGAGTCATATTCTAATTTTTCGTTTAGCTTTACAAGTATATTGCTTAATACTAAATGATACTGACTATATTACAGTGCCGTGTTGAGAAGACCTTGTGGTACAACTGATGATAACTCTCCTTTACGCCGAAGCTGCTCACGAGTATTTGCTTCACGTCCTCCCACGTTGATCCTTCTCCCAGCTGCCTAACGACGTTCAATGCCGGTACTTGTATTTTATTTATTATAATCCGCTGGTACACATATGATTTAACGTGTGGAAAGCTGTTTAAAAATGGCAAAACAATTTCCACTTCTCGCAAAAATGACGTCAGTGCATAGCATAAATTTGTATTTTTTTTAAATTTGTATTTTTTTTAAGTTGAATATTTTCGTACTAAATAAGTAAGTAAAATTTATATATTTTATTTTTGAATGATGTGTGTAGTAGTCCATACGAATTATGTATAATAAACATTGTTAATCTGGAATACTCTTTGTCTAATTTTTTGAGACATGTAATGAGAGCGGGGCAGAGAACATGCTTCTCTGTCGAGTGTGCCTCGTTTTGAGGTGGTGTTCTGAGAACAACATTGCAAAGAAGAAATACGAAGAAAAAAAGGATGGACGCGTTGAAGAGGACCCTGGCACGCAGTTATAGTGAAATCTTTATGCGGAACACAGGAAAACGAGCTCTAATGCGCGATCAGAAAATATGTACCCTGATGCACGAGTTATGTGTTAACTCTTTAGAGTAACACGTCTTAACTAAAGTTCGATAATTAAAGACGAATGTTCTTCGGAACAAAAACGTCTTTATTGAGCTAATTGAAAATTATGACTGAATTACTTAGAGTAAAATGTACAATGCAAACTTCAATGTGCAGTCGGTGCAAAAGCCAAACGTGGGAATGAAGAAAAGGTGTCAAGCGGAAAATGTGAAATGGGAGATTAGTGGGAGACAAGCAAGGTAAATTGAAAAATTACGGGGAATATTTAAAGAAAGATGATCTTCGGGACGGATGTGAAGATTCGGGTTGCGTCTGGGACGTAACACCTCCCCTCTTAGATTGTTGACTCCCCTGAGGCAATATATTATTAATTCTTATCTTAAGCTTCTTATGTTTAATGAAACAAACTGCATAGAGAATTACAATTAGAAGAATTACAAATAGAAATGAAGTGCCAAAAACAATATATTCTTTTTTCTTATACTTAAGTTCAGTAATCTTGTCTATATTTTCTATTTCGTTGAGAACAATATTTTCAAAAAGCAGTTCTTTATTAATATATTTTAGTTTTTCTGAGTTGTTCAATACAATAATACTTTGTTTAAATACTAGATTGTTGTTACTTATAATTCTATCTCCGATTTTTACAGAACAATTACTAAAATTTAGTATATAATTTCCGTTAAGATTAAAATTTCTTAGGTCACAAGTACTAGTACATCTAACACTTTTTTGGTTTTTTACAATGACAAGTCCATCTCTTAATTGTAATATTTCGGATGCATTATTGAATATATTTATACAATTATTCTTAACAATACAATTATTTAGTAACTTAAGGTTCTTTAGTTCAACATTTTGTTCGTAACGATAAGTTTTATTTTCGGATTTTACTATCTCTTGGGGTTCGAACATTAATTCTCTGTTTTGCGTATTGCCAACGGGTATGAGTAAGAATTTTTGCAGTGATATTATATTCTTTGGAATTCTGATAACAAATATTAAATTTTCTTCTTCGTTTGTAAGGGCTCCTAATTTTATTTTATTTAATATTGCTTAATTTATATTTGTCTACATTATATGCTAATATTTCTTCATTTGTTAGAATATTACTGTGCAATATACCATGTTTAGCAGAAGATATATTGTCCTGTATGTGTTCGACATTATCTTGAAGAATTTTTAATTTTAACATAAAGTCGATATAAAGAGTTTGAAGAAATAGCTTCTCATTAAAACTGTCTGTATTACGAAGCCTATCAGCTAAGATTTTCCTATCTTTATCAATTGAATTTTCGAGTCTTGTTAATGTATCGTTAAGGCTTAAATTAATTTTTATTTGTTTATTTAAATTTTGAATAGCATTATGATTATTCTCCTCAATAACTTTAAGATGTTGCTCTATTTCTTGACGATCATCGTCGTTCATGATACCGAATAGCCATTTATGTACGGTTCCTACAAGATTCACTAAACCTCTTTTTTGTCTATTTGGTATTAAAGTGTGAATTTTATTCCTTATAGTAAAGATCTGAAGTTCTAGGAGGGACCGTTTTTCTGCTAAATCGGACTGCTTAATGGCTTGCTCTAAGTTATTCAGGACGTTCGAGATTTCCTTTGGGTTCACTATACGCAATATAGTGTCGTAACTAACTGCATACTGAACTATATCGAGATCCACTTCCATGTATCCCAAATTCGTCTCGATTTTTTCCACCGTCAACTGAGCTTTACTCATTGTCCATATCGCCAGGAACAAGAGTATTCTCATCAGCCAATTCGCCTGAAAATTTGTTTTTACGCTTTATGTTAGCAACATGTATATTTTGGAGGTTCGATTTGATAAACTTTGGTTGTTCCTTATGTCGTACCGCTTTATAATTCTTAATGTAACCTTCTTCCCTGATCTCAGTATATTTTTCCCTGTCTTTGTTATGTTTAATGAGCGATTTCTCCTTTTCTTTCTTCAAATGTAAAAATATGTTGGCTTTGTCGCATTTACCCTCATGTACATTTATAGGCTTTTCTTTTATAATCGAATGATAGCTATTGTTATACCATTCGATTGCTTTGCTTATTTTTTCTTTTATACTCAAGCTTTTGTACTCAATACCTAACATTCTAATTTTTTCAGAAAGGGTATTATGAAAACGTTCGATATCGGCGTTGCCTGTATGATTATTTGGCTTAACCAAATGCAGTTATATGCCCTCTTGTCTAAAGAATTCCTTAATATTTATACTTTTAAATTCGTTATCTGTTATTAATTTTTGGAAATGACCTACTTGTGATTTGAATTGCAGAATTTTCTCAATTATTGTTTGATTATTTCTGTCCTCTAAATAAAATGCAAGAGCGAATTTCGAAAATCTATCTATGAATGTGAGAAAGTTAGCTTTAGAATTTGTGTAAACATCAATATGTATTATTTGCTTCGTATCGGTGGGTGTTTCAGTAGCCTCAAATTTTTGCCTAATCGGTTTCCTGTCATATTTGCTTCTATTACAAACATTGCAGTTGTTTATAAATTTTTGAATTAATGACTTCAGGTTAGGGAAATAGATAAGTCTTTTTAAACCTTCATAATTCTCATTGATACCAGTGTGACCAGTTTCAAATTTATGGTATCTTTTTATCTCTTTATACGCTTTGTCTTCGTTTTCTAGATCTTTTGCATGAAACGAACATCTTACGAATTTTATAGAGTTTACACCATCAAAAAGTTCAATAATCTTTTGCTGCAATTTATTATATTCACTATCATTTAATTCTGTATAAATTCCTATCTTCCCTGATTTAATATTTCTTCTCAATATGTCACTTACATTGTTTTCCAAATCACTAGAACTAATGAAAATCTTTTTGTTATTATTTCTGACTTTGACTTCATTTGTTTTATTGTCCGTTAGTATGATTTTCATTCGAAAACGATTAACTACAGTATCGAGTATAGGGATATGGTTATTTGAATTTTCTAGTTGAGAATGAATAGTATCGCTTGCTTCGTCGTCAATATTATAACGTAATGATAGGTAACTGGTTTCTTCAGAATTCTCAGTATTTTCTTTATTAGTTTCCACAGCGTTTATTTCGTTGGTAGTGTTATTTATGCGACTAAGAAAGTCTGCAACTATATTCTCTTTGCCTTTTATGTAATATATATCAATGTCGTATTCTCCTAATCTTAATAACCATCTTTGCAATCTTGGACTAATATCTTTTCCGTTTGTTTTTGCATACAACCACTTTAAGGGCTGATGATCTGTTAACAGATTAAATTTTACACCGTAAAGGTATGGTCGAAAGTAATTTGTAGCCCATACTATTGCGAGTAGCTCTTTTTCTGTTGTAGAATATTTACGTTCATGATCGTTAAGTGTTCTACTAGCAAAGCAAATAGGATGATCACCTTGTTGGAGTACTGCACCAATCGCAAAATCACTAGCGTCAGTAGCAAGTTTAAATTTTCTCCTAAGGTCGGGATATTTCAAAACAGGTGCTTCCGTTATAATTCGTTTGAGCTTTTCAAAGGCTTGAATATAATTTGGGTCCCTTGTATTTAGTTTTACGCCTTTCTTCAAGTAATATGTCATTGGCTGTGCAACCTTAGCATAATCTTTAATAAATTTCCTATAAAAGCCGGTAGTACCCAGAAAAGATTTTATCTGTCTTAGCGTTTCAGGTAATTTTAATTTGACGATATCTGCTATTTTCTTTTCGTCAACTTTGATTCCTTTGCTAGTTAATATGTGGCCTAGATATGGTGTCTCTTTAGCTAAAAAGTTGCACTTATTAAATTGTATTTTCAAAATGTATTTCCGAAGTCTCTCGAATATTTTTTTAATGCTATTCACGTGTTCGCTAAGAGTTGTACTAAATACCAAGATATCGTCGATATAAACAACACATATCTTGTTTATGTAATCTCTTAGGACGAAATTCATCAGACGTTGGAAAGTTGAAGGGGCATTTTTTAGTCCGAAGGGCATACGAACATATTCGAAGTGGCCCTGAGGAGTAGAAAAAGCTGTTTTCATTCGGTCTTCCTCCTTCACTAGGATTTGGTGAAACCCTTTTGCCAAATCAAGTGTTGTAAAGTATTGAGCTCTGCCAAGTTTATCCAAGATGTTCTCAATGTTTGGCATTGGAAACTTATCGCTAACAGTTATTTCGTTTAACTTTCTATAATCTATAACGATCCTCCAAGCCTTGTTCTCATTGATAGCTTGTTTTTTCTCTACTAGCGGACTATTATATGGCGAAGAGCTGTGCCTTATTATACCTTGCTTCAGCATTTCGTTGATTTGTCTGGTAATTTCACGTTCATGAACTTGAGGATATCTGTATATTTTGCTGTATACAGGAGCATTAGTTGTGGTCACTATTTCATGTTTGACTTCGGAGGTACAAGTCAAAGTATCGCCCCCTTTATAGAAGAGATCATTATTGGACTTAATTAAGTTACGTAATATATTTATCTCCTCTTCATTTACTGAATTCGAAGGGATATTCGAAAAGTTTGGGACACAATATTCTAATTGGTGAATTTCATTTACATCATAAGGAAAACAAAAAGGAAAACAATTTATGAATTTAATGGGATTGTTGCGTATAGTTAGAATTCCCTTACTCAAGTCTATGATGGCATCAAAAGCTTTCAAAATATTTTGCCCTAGAATTGCGTCAAATGATTTGTTAACAAATTCCGTTAACTTCCACATCATAAGAGCATCTTCCTTAAATTCGAGCGGTATCTCTGTCGTTATCTGGGTATTAACGACATTAACACCGTGGAGTGTTTTAAGAGTAATAGGTTCTTTCAGATATTCTCTCTTGTAGTGTGGTAATTTTCTACAATCGAGAAGAGAAATCGAAGAACCTGAGTCAATAAGGCAGATGATTTTATTGCGTCCTATTGTCAACTCTACTAAGGGTAGATTGTTGTGTAGGCAGTTATGGGAAAATTTATATGCTCAACATGATCAACACTCATAGCATCTCCATTTCCGCTGGAATTTTGGGCTTCAGGCCTTGAATTATTTTGTTGCTGTCTATAATTCTGCCTATTGTTATTATTAAACCTAAAATTTTGTCTGCTATTTCTGCTCTGTCTTGAATCATTTCTATTGTTATTATTGCTATTCTGATTTGCCTGCCTATTGTTATGGCTAGATGTTGGTTCATTATATCTACTTAGAGTAAAATGTACAATGCAAACTTCAATGTGCAGTCGGTGCAAAAGCCAAACGTGGGAATGAAGAAAAGGTGTCAAGCGGAAAATGTGAAATGGGAGATTAGTGGGAGACAAGCAAGGTAAATTGAAAAATTACGGGGAATATTTAAAGAAAGATGATCTTCGGGACGGATGTAAAGATTCGGGTTGCGTCTGGGACGTAACACACGCGTCCGTATAGTTTTACGGACATAGTAAAGTTTAATGTTAATAGTTCAGTAGAGTTAAATCTTAGGTTAGTGTGAATTGGATATAGCTATAAATTTAAATTAAGTTTAGGTAGTGTATATTTATTAGTTATTTAAGTCTGGTTAAGAACCTGGACGAATTACAAAAAAATATGCATAGGTTTATGTATTAAATTTAAAATATTACCAATGGCTTGTGAAATATGTACAAAAATGGAAGGACGCATATTTGCAATGTCAAAATTGAGCATTAAAAGGAATTTAATATTTCATAGACGGTTTTCGTTTCTACTGATATTTTGAATTACATATACTACTCAGAAGAATTTTGTTATTACCACCTTATTAAGTTACATAAATAAATGTATATCTGAATGTAAAATTAAAGACAGATACGCATGTTCGGAATTTTATTTTCATGGCTTGTATATTATCGATTCCATTTTAACTAATATTTCGATTCGATTTATTATACAGCTTAAGTTATAACTAACAAAACAAAATATCCACATCGATTCTTATAAAATCAATAATTTAATGGAATTCAATATTTTTCTAATCACAACTACTCAGTATGAACAGCGCAATTATTTAATAACATTGCATTCTTTAACTAAGAGAGCGATTTATGATAATTTTTCATATTAAACATAAGTCAGCAGTTGCATTTTGAAGTCATATTATTAGAGAAGTATTTTAATATGACAATTTCTTTTTAGAGAAAAGTTATTAAAATTCAACACATAAGTATAAAATTGTGAATTCCATATAAGTTTGATGTCTGCAATTATGTATGCAATTGAAGTTTATATAAGAACAAGGCCTATCGATATGTTATTCAATACAAAATTATTTAAACACTTTTAACATATATTTATTTAATACATTTCCCAAACGTATGCCTTACTAGTGCAACTACTGCCTTACTGGTGCACCTTCTGCACACGCACTCCCTCCGTCATGTTCTTGAATTTTTAAGTGGTGAGAAATATTGCCGGTATTTTAAATACACTTTGAACATTCAATCGGTTCGATTGTGAACGATTTAAAATAACACAAGACAATACAAGAAAATATTTTTCCACATTCCACAGAATTTATCACAGGAATTAGGATTATATGGCATTGGTTAAAATTGACAAAAAATTAACGATATTTTTTCATATTAAAACCCAACCCAGTAGTTTGAGCGGGAAGGTAATCAGCTGATTGAGTAGCTCACACGTATTCTCAGTTCGGAGAAAAAACCCTGTGTGCGAATTTGCCTCTCGAATCAGCTGTTCAAGAAAGGGAAATGTTATAAAAAACGCTGTTAAATTATCTCAAGTTGATGGTGAGGAGAGGCTGTGTATCTCTTTCCTTGTTCATCTCTGGTTATTGGTTTCTGCTTGGAAAGACGAATATCTGAGCAGCTTAAGTTCTGGAAAAGACTTGAATGACAGCACAAACTAACGTTGGTTGCACAAACCACCTATAGGTCAATTTTCAAACTAATTCTTCTTTTCAAAACGTCATTTGCTCAAATTGCTCAAAAAATGATGAAAAAGGGAATTTCACCAGGCAGTATTGCCCACCCCAAATTACTTTAAATTTACAAAACAAATTACAATTTATGGCTCGATGACATCCCCCCGCCCGTCTAAATGTCTATATGAAGACTCAAGGTTTAGAACGGCGAGTCTACCAACTGATTTCTTTAACAACAAAACTCCACTTGCCAATTGAACATCTACCATCTACAGCACGTACAATATCATCAGGCTGGTCCTATTACTAGAACAATATTGCCAACTACCACAGGATGCGATTCCTTAAGCCATTTCGTCCGTCGTGTGATCTCCGGAAGATACTCGGTATACCAGCGTCGTGTAAACTCCTTCATAAGGTGCTGAGCTCGTCGGCAATACAGTTAACTCCATTGGTCCTTTTCCGAAAAAAACACCAGGCGCAGTAATATTTCGATCTGCATCACCGAAAAGAATGAAATTAAGCGTTAGTGGTCTTGGATCCTCTTGGTCGACTAGAATATGAGTTAATGGTCGTCTGTTGAAATGTCCTTGAGCTTCCAACGGAGCATTCAAAAGAACATCTTCCCGCGGTTTTACTCCTTTCGAAATGAAATTAATGCTGTCTTTGATAGATTTAATTAGGCGTTCCCATGCTCAACCCATCCATGGAGATTACGCAGGAATAAACCGCCACACTATGCGCTCATACTTTGCACAATACTGACTCAAAGCCACATCCTGTTCCAAATCACGATACAGAACAGAAGGTAGTATCTTGCGCATGTTGCACACATATAAACGAAAAAAAAAGAACTAGATGGCTGACCGAAGTGACATACATTTTCGTTCACATTGGATTTTGGTTTGTGATTTGAATTAGTTTGGATTCGTTATGGATTTTTTCCTTATTTTTAGTTATTAAATTCAGAATTTTCAATAACAATTAATCGTGATTTAGTGTCAGTGTATCTAACATGCATCTTATATGTACATGAAATAAAAATACGATTTCTTTTGCCTGAAAAATTGTGATGTGAAATTTATTTATTAAAAAAGTTGTTTGTTGTTTGGAAAATATTAAAGTAAAGTAAAACTAAACTCTTTTATCGAAAATAAATAATACCGATGTAAACAATTTCTTCTCATTCAACGATGTCACAGACGGCGGCCATATTGAGAGAATTTGTCAGATGCGCAGAACGAAACCAAAATAATTGCCCGGAGTATATTACCTCCTATATATGTATCTTGGTTCCAAATAGTATGTTGTGCCCAAGATACATATATAGGAGGTTCTGCGCACCTGTCAAATTCTCTCAATATGGCCGGCGTTTGTGACATCGTTGAATGAGAAGAAATTGTTTACATCGGTATTATTAATTTTCGATAAAAGAGTTTAGTTTTTATAATGCGCTGTGCAGTATTTGGGTGTGAATGCTATGATATGTCTTCATTCCCAATTTTAATTTTTATCGTTATTGTTGTTCACAGAACACCCAAATACTGCACAGCGCATTATAAAAACTAAACTCTTTTATCGAAAATTAATAATACCGATGTAAACAATTTCTTCTCATTCAACGATGTCACAGACGGCGGCCATATTGAGAGAATTTGTCAGATGCGCAGAACGAAACCAAAATAATTGCCCGGAGTATATTACCTCCTATATATGTATCTTGGTTCCAAATAGTATGTTGTGCCCAAGATACATATATAGGAGGTTCTGCGCACCTGTCAAATTCTCTCAATATGGCCGGCGTCTGTGACATCGTTGAATGAGAAGAAATTGTTTACATCGGTATTATTAATTTTCGATAAAAGAGTTTAGTTTTTATAATGCGCTGTGCAGTATTTGGGTGTTCTGTGAACAACAATAACGATAAAAATTAAAATTGGGAATGAAGACATATCATAGCATTCATTCCCAAAGCAAAGCAAAATGTGTAAGCAGTGGGTTTTTTTGTGTCGTCACAAGGATAAATTTAACGTATAAGCAGCGCGAATTTGTTCGAAACATTTTGAAAAAAGTGATTTTGTGTCAATAAACCCATTGTATGAACAATATGGAATCACATTAAAAACCAGACGTCTCAGAAAAGATGCTGTGCCTTCAATTTTACTACCGCTTGAAAATGAAACGACCACAAGAGGTTTGAGACTTCAAAATAGATGTTTGATCTCCAGGTTAGAGCAGATTGATTGTTGTATCTATTATATATATTATCTTTATCTGTTTTTTATTTTAGTGTTGAACTGATTACCGAAGAGAATATAGAGTCGAACTTTTCAACGGACAAGATATTTCAAACAAATACAATCAATTGTTCCACACAAACGGATTCGAAAATTAGGAATATGGATTGCGGGGTACAAGTAAAACCATTGATGGTAGATTGTAGTACCCAAACTGAAGAGTGTAGACCGACATATTCCGAATAAGTAAATCAGAATGTATAAAAATGCGGTTAAAAAGCTTTAACTGGAAGCAACAGCAAGTCATTGACTGAAAAAGAACTATGATGCCCTTCCAAAAAGGTACCATTTAATTAAGAAAATAGTTTGTTTTATAATATCAAATCGCTTTTAGGTGTCATCATGACGAATAATTCCTTAAAACATTTGTATGCTGATCTCAAAAATGAGTACAATATTTCGTACGTGATCATCCAGACAGGTACGAGGGACTGGAGCATTTGGCCGGCTACATTTGCAACAGATTAAGGAACCCTGACTCAGAAGTCGAAGATGGGCAGCAAGAATCTTCATTTACTTGGACAAATCAGCTAACGGAGGGATTTCTTCAAGAGCCTACCAGGGATATGATGGCAAATATGGAGAGGATGGAGGCAGTATTCAAACAATTTAACAAAGTCGAGATAGTTTACAGTAGAAATTATTTAAAGAAATTAATTCATTTATCTGAAGACACTCCGTCCGAAAAAAGGTGAAACAAATTTTCTTTCGGTCAAGAATGTATTTTCGCATTAAACACCTCAACAATGTACGCGAGAACTCTTCAATAAGAAAGAAAAGAAAACCAGTAAAAACCATTTCATAAAACAACGCACAAAAGCACTTTTATTTACTTTAATGTTTTCCAAACAACAAACAACTTTTTCAATAAATAAATTTCACAATTTTTCAAGCAAAAGAAATCGTATTTTTATTTATGTACATATAAGATGCATGTCAGATACACTGACACTAAATCGCAATTAATTGTTATTGAAAATTCTGAATTTAATAACTAAAAATAAGGAAAAAATCCATAACGAATCCAAACTAATTCAAATCACAAACCAAAATCCAATGTGAACAAAAATGTATGTCACTTCGGTCAGCCATTTACAAATTTGAGTTACTTTCTTAGTATTCTTTTAAAAAAAAGTATCAAAATATGGGGATTACTTTAGCAAATATAATATTTGTTACCAACAATAATATGAAAGATATCAGTTTTTAGAATACGAGTCTTAGAATTCCAAGATAGTGATAAGAGTTTAGTAATTATTTGGGAATTCTAAAATACTATTTGTCTAGTTATTGTGTTGAACTGATGAAATTACTGCCTTAATGATACAATTTATGAACGCGCCAAATGTCGGCCATTATTTCGTGGTGGAATTTTTAGCAGAAATCATTGAGTAAGGGAGACAGTCACCAACCCCGTCTCCCTCACTCACACAAGTAGTTTGCGCGTGAAACTAATCATCTGATCACGCAGCTCACACGTAGTCTCAGTCAAGTGAAAAAACCCTGTCTGTGAAACTGCCTCGAATCAGCTGTTCAAGGAGGGAAAATGTTATATAAAACACTATTAAAGGAATTCAAGTGCGGGAGACGAGGGAGTCGACTGTCTCCTTATTGGTCTCTGCTATCATGGCCGAATTCGATTTTTGGAAGTAATCAGCTGTTCGAAACACACCACATGAGTAAGTATGCGTGAAAAACAGCTTGGGAATAAGATAGTATGCGTTTATTTTTATATTGTAAGGGGTTTTCCCAGTCGAAGACGCATGTCTACTATAGGTGGTTTGTGCTTCACAGCTTGTTGTTTTTGTAACGTCTGTGAATACATGTGAGCCGTTGTAATTAGCTGATTGCTTTCACTTTTTCAATCTCTACGCTACAAATTATTTGCACAATACTTATGTATTAAATTTTATTTAGTGTAAGCAAACAATATTAAAATGCATAAATACGTTTCTTTCACATAACAGAATGAATAATATTATCTTATCGTATAAACACAAAACTGTACGGCTTCAAATACACCTCAGTGGTGATGATTGCTTTCGAAATATTAAATATTCAATATTTTCGACTTCTAAACGAGTTTAGGTACATAATATATATATTTTACTGGCTTGAGGGGTTGTCCATCCATATCCGATTTCATTCGGTACAAAGGATTATTTTTTCCTTCGGTCTAAAAATTGTATATTAGTATTGTTAAATTATACCTCATAAGACAAGCTAGTATTTGCCCAAATCTCAGAACTGTAATGAAACTTTGTAATTCCAATTATGGATATTCCTTACTCCAAGGAATATTCATTGCGTATTCTTGAAAAGTTATGAAAACCTGATTTAAGTATAAAATATAGAACAAAACATACATCCGACTATTTGATAAGAGTCGGATGAAACTAACGTAAGAAAACTCTGCGGACACTGCCTTTGAAGCACTTCCAGAGACGTTCCAATTTGGTACTTTTCTTCTGAAGCTGGGTGCTATTCGCCATTATTTGTCAACTGTCATGGCCGATACACACCACATGAGTAAGTGTGCGTGAAAAACAGCTTGGGAATAAGATAGTATGCGTGTTTTTTATCGGTAAGGGGGTTTTTCCAGTCGAAGACGCATGTCTTCTATAGGTGGTTTGTGGGTTGTGGTTTGTGCCTCACACGTTGCTGGTCTGTGCACAGGTTGTCGACGTCTGCTCATAAATCTATTTCGTAAAAGAATACTTAACTGATAACTTTTGCTTTCTTTACTTTTTGTGTCGTGTCTATTTGCATATACTCGTTGTAATTTTCGATAATGTCTGAAGAAATAGTTAAACCTTTTGTCAATGGGGAGGACCCACCAAAAACTGCAAAACAATTAGAAAAAGAGGCAAAAAAAGCTGCAAAGTTGGCAAAACTTCAGGAAAAATTAGAAAGGAAATCTACCCCAGTCATAAAAGAAAAACCTGACGTGAGTTGCTTTTTTAAACAATGTCTTACTTATTATATATAAATGATTTTATAATGTCAGAAAAAAGCAAAGGAAGTTAAAGAATTCGCGGTGTACTGTGCAAACACATCTGATGGAGAAAAGAAGAATACTTCAGATGCTTTACCTGATGCATATAGTCCACGTTATGTTGAAGCTGCTTGGTACAGCTGGTGGGAGAAGGAAGGTTTTTTTAAACCTGAGTATCATGTATGTTTATTAAGATATTGCGTCATGTAAACTGAAATGATTCATACCTTTAAATAGAGCGATAATTCTGGTGAAAAACCAAGAGGAAAATTCGTAATGGTTATTCCACCACCGAATGTGACGGGTTCACTGCACTTAGGTCATGCATTAACCAACGCCATTGAAGATGCAATAACCCGGTACCATCGAATGAAAGGTTTTAAAACGCTTTGGGTTCCTGGATGTGATCATGCCGGAATAGCAACTCAAGTTGTGGTTGAGAAAAAATTATGGCGTGAAGAACAACTTAGTCGACATGATTTAGGCCGGGAGAAATTCATTGAGAAGATATGGGAGTGGCGAAGAGAAAAAGGCGATAGAATATATGACCAGTTAAAATTGTTAGGTTCATCTTATGATTGGAGTCGCGTAGCTTTTACTATGGATCCTAAATTATGTCGTGCAGTGACTGAAGCTTTTGTTCGTCTTCATGAAGATGGAAGCGTTTACAGGAGCTCGAGATTGGTTAACTGGTCTTGTGCCTTACGATCTGCGATATCAGATATAGAAGTTGATAAGATTGATATTCCTGGACGAACATTTTTGAGCATTCCCGGATATAATGAAAAGGTTGAATTTGGGGTCTTAATCAAATTTGCCTATCGAATCGAAGATACTGATGAGGAAATTATTGTTGCAACAACACGAATCGAGACAATGTTAGGAGATACAGCTATTGCAGTTCACCCCAATGATGATCGTTATAAGCACTTACATGGAAAATTTGTCAAACATCCATTTTGCAGTCGAAGACTGCCAATTGTATGTGACGATTTTGTGGATATGCAATTTGGAACTGGAGCTGTGAAAATCACTCCTGCCCATGACCCTAACGACTACGAAGTGGGAAAACGAAAGCAGCTGCCTTTTATTACAATTTTTAACGAAGATGGTTACATTATTGGTGACTACGGCGAATTTACAGGGATGAAACGATTTGATTGCCGCAAGAAGATAATTGAGAAATTGAAGGAACAAGGGTTGTACAGGGAAACAGTGAATAACCCAATGGTTGTTCCCTTTTGCAGCCGATCCAAAGATGTGGTTGAGCCGATGATTAAACCGCAATGGTAGCTAACACTTTATTACTTTACATAGTTAATTTAAATTTTTCTCCTTAGGTATGTAAAATGTTCTGACATGGCTGCAGCTGCGACGGAAGCGGTAAAGTCTGGAGAGTTAAAAATTACGCCAGAAAGTCATAAAAAAATTTGGTATCACTGGATGGACGGGATTAGAGATTGGTGTGTTTCTAGACAGCTTTGGTGGGGTCATCGAATACCAGCTTATTTTGTCACTTTTAAGGATCAATCTCTTAACAGTGGTTCGGTGAGTTTTGCCATAAAATTTTTTGTTTCGAGAAATAGTTAAAAGTAAAAAAATCACATTAACTTAAAGTCCAAACCCAACAACGAACTATTTCTATTTTAAAATTATATTGGCATCTAGAGACTTACGTAACTTCAACAGTGCCGTGGTGAATGTTAAGAAAAATTAAAACAATATTGCTCACCCTGTTCTACACTAAGTAAAATGCATAGATTGACTTGGACAATCGTTGTTCTATCCATCTGATCAAGGTATTGACTGAAAGCCCAGCTTCGTTATAAATAGGAGGGAAAAATCGTTTTTTCTTAAACAAGTACAGGGCGGGTAACAAAGATAAGGAACTGCATGAGTTATGTTTCTATTCTGATTGCCCACTACACACCTCTACATTTATTAGCTCATATTAGATCTTAATTGGATACAAATTTTGAAAATGTAATCTTTTATTTATATTATGCTTGCTATACTCGTATTTAGTGAATATATCGAAAAAATCTGTCGTAAAATGAATAATCGAAAATGGGGCAACGATTCCAAAAATGATGAATGGATTACGTGAATGTGCAACGACTTTACAATATTTTTTTTTTTATCAAAAATTTATATTTTCTGGTGGTCAATATCCAGATTAGCGATGGGCAATTGCGAATAAAAACAATCGAATATTTCGATTGTTGTCGCAATCGCAATTATTCGTATTCAAATTGAGCGGAGTCGATTGTTGATTTTCGATTTTTGTAACTACGATTCCAATCGTCAATGAAAGTGTGTATTCGCCGATTCTTCAAGTCGGAGAGAGATTGTTAGATTGTGTGTATTCGCTTATTCTTCAAGTCGGAGAGAGATTGTGTGTATTCGCGGTGTATTGCTGGAACAGTTTTTTTATTCGCAATTGCCCTTTGCTTTTTCATTTCGTCTCATTACTAAAATTCAAACTTTACATTCATGAGAGCGGGAGTACAATCCTCTCACTAGTTGGTTGAGAAGGGTGAAGAATACAGTCGAACCTTCAATATTCAAATAGCCGCGGGAACCATTATTTTTCAGAAATTTGGTTTGACTTATAGAAATTTCCATTCCCAATGTTTCTATTTTGGTAGGTTTTTGGAGCAACAGCTTTACGCTGATATTTTTGTATGGAGTGTGAGTCCATTCGTCGATTGCTTTAGTGCGGTTTTCATTTTATTCGGTACGTACGTAATTGTCTTTGCATTGTGTCGTTTTTTAAAATATAATAAAAAGTCTGTTGTTTTGAAGTAAGTAAGATGTCAAAATTTAACCCATCAATAGTTTGGAAATACATACATTTCTACAATGGGATATTAGTAGCGGCTTTCTCTTTTTTTTTTTTTTTTTAATTCATTTTTATTTCTGACTTCATGCAATTCTTAGGTACTAGACAAAAAATGCTTAAAACTAGTTAATCGAACCAATGAGCGGCTTTCTCTTGGTTGTAATAGGTACTGAGAATAAATTGTAGAATTCGATTCGATTCGATTATTATTCGATTGTTTTCTAATGAGACCGAATAAATCGACAATCGAATTCAATTTTTAACAATTGCCAATTTATTCGATTGTGAAATTCATTCGCAAGTGCGTGCCATTTTTCTCGCACGAGAAGAGGGAACCTACACTTGCTTGCCGATTCTCAACGGCACTCTTTGAAACTTGTCAGCAACTCGAAATTTCATTTCATTTTTTAAAATCACAGGCATAGTTTATTGCAGCCTGTGATCTAAATGGGGCTTTTACAGTAACTACTTCGAACCGCTTGATTTGAGAAGCTTTTCATAAAACATAAGTGCTCTCTGAGTGATGTCAGCAACTCCAAAGAGGTGGTGCCATGAAAGGGGATGACGTGTTCCGCCCTGGAATCGAACCTGGTGCCTTGGCGTGTGAGACGATGCAATTACCCACTACGCCGCGGCGACCACGACCTTCAAATATATATCCAACCTAAATTAAACAATTGCAGTTATACTTTAAAATGATACAATAAGCGCAGCCGCAATAAAATAAACAGCTTCTCGCGTATCAAAACAAATTAAAGAAAATTAAGAAAACTGCGAAATTACAAGATCTTCTTCTTGTGGCGCTACAATCCGGGGTGGACCTGGGCCTCAACCAACATGCCTCTCCAGCCGGCACGATCTTTGGCTAGATTTCTCCAGCTGCGCAGTCCAAGTAGGTTGAGGTCCTTCTTCAACTTGTTGTGGGCGCCACTATGGCGTCCTCTGTTGCGTTGTCCCAATAGCTCAGATGTGAAGACTTATCGGACCAGAGCAGTAGTGTCCATAGGCTCTACATATTGGAAAATTAAAAGATCACCCGAAGTCAAAAAGAGCACACAGAAATCCGAAACTAATTTTTAGAACTATGGAAAGCAAAAAAGAGTGAAATTAATATAATAATAAATAAACGAACTGCCTTTAAAAAATATATAATACTATTGCTCGAACAACATGGCTGTAATAATGGCAATGATAATGCCACCTAAGCTCCAATTGGCGGTCGACGCACTTACCCACTACGCCACGGCGACCACAAAAGAAATAGAACATACTATAAAATAGAACTAACTATAAAAAAGCTTTGGGACATGACCTACTGACAGGGAAAGTACTACAAGAGTTCCCCAAAAAGGTATTTATCTTTATTGGAAACGTGTTTAGTACTATAATAAGACGAAATACTTCCTCAAAACCTTGAAGTTTTACCAAATAAAAGCCATTGCTAACCATTCCAAGGATACTACGAATCCATCTTCTTACCGGTCATTTAATTTGATTGCATTAACGACAGCCCCCTCGTGCTGTGACTTAAATCCGGTCACTTAATGGTAGTCGTAACCCCTTTAGTGCGCGCCAACTATAAAAAAAAAAAACACTCAACTCCAAAGGGTAATCAATATAATAGCAAGGAACCTTGACTGACTGGCGCGTTTCTTGACGGCAAATGCCTTCGTGTCAAATGTCTTGTGTGTCACAAGAGTTTTCTGTGTAAACTTAAACATATGCTTACGGGTATTTGCCTCCTAATTAAAAACTAACCGACTTACCGTAGCTTACATACGTAGAAGGAAAAATATGAGAAATACATCTGATGAAGGTAGAAGTCCCAGAGGGCAGCGAAGTGTTTTAGCGACTGGCGAATAAAAATCAACTTGAACAAAATGGTACCTACATATTTTTCACTAGTAATTAACAACAAAATTTCCTAAGCAACAAAGTAGCAAATTATTTAAGCGTGCACCTGGACTCGAGGTTAACCTGGAAACACCTAAAAAAAAAAAAAACAAATAGTTATTCTGTCTGTAAAATTGTCTGACTAATACTATTTTGTCTGTAGAATTGTTTGTCTAATACATTTATGGGAAAAGAAATGAAAAAAAAGAAAAATGTTAATGTTAATACATAGTTAATTTTTTTTGAATTTGTAATTTACTAAAGTTCAATTGATATGAAAAGATAATGGTGCCATAGAACGCAGAATACTAATCTAAACCAATTGAAGACAAATGTATACGTTTCATTGAGAAGTAAAGTGCGTGCGAGTTGTAAACAATTCTTTGATAATGAGAATTGTTGACAAGTCGCACTCGTCGTTTTGTCGTCATTCACAAATGGATGAGTTGCATAAAGCAGCTAGATTGTTCCGTAAAGCTATAAACGCTGTCAAATTATGTATTGAAGCCGATGGTCTTCTGCTCCTGTGTTTTTCTTCAAAATGTTCTCTGGTGTAATATTTAATATATTGCGCGGGAGCCATACTATTATAGATAGCTGTTGGCGTTCACACGAACGGCTGTATGCGTTCGTACTAACACAACACGACAAACAATATTTCGTATGCGATGCTTAAAAGATTGATTTTTCTGTGGTCTGGTGAATCGGGTAAACAATGCAGAAGGTCCATTCATGCTTTCCGCTGACTTAATTTTAGAGTTGGCACATGCTACGAAAAGCTGCTGACGAAAAAAATTAAGATAATAGATAGACAAAAAAGAAAAAATGATCCTGAAAATATGGTTAATATCATCTGAGTAAATTCACCGCGCATTCCGATTTGAAACAGATAATGCCGCGTTATACAATTTCTATACTTCTTCTTCTTCTTCGGATGGCGCTACAGTCCGGGGTGGACCTGGGCCTCAACCAACATGCCTCTCCAGCTAGCACGATCTCTTGCCAGCTGCTTCCAGTTGCGCACTCCAAGTTGGTTGAGGTCCTTTTCCACTTGTGTGCGCCATCTCAGTCTAGGAAGTCCTCTCTTGCGTTGTCCCTGTGGTTCGGATTCGAAGATTCTTCGGGCCGGAGCAGTGCTGTCCATCCGCTCTACATGGCCTAGCCACCTTAAGAGTTGTATCCGTAGATGCTTGACTAGGTTCATGCCGCCGTACAGCCCATATAGTTCGTGGTTGAATCTTCTCCTCCAGATGCCATCAACGCAAACAGGACCAAAAATCGCACGCAGAACTTTTCTCTCAAACAGACCAAGGGCTTCCTCATCCGCTTTTAGTAACGTCCAGGTTTCAGCGCCGTAAAGCAGGACAGGGATGATCAAGGTGTTGTACAAAGATACTTTGGTCGTTCGGGAGTGGGCTTTATTACTCAATTGCCTCTTAAGCCCAAAGAAACAGCGATTGGCAAGAGTAATTCTGCGCTTGATTTCGGTAACTACCTCGAAATGTCTGCTGCCCATAGTGACGCTCTGTCCGAGACGTCGATGTTCTGCGTCCTTCTTCGATGGCAGCATATACTTAGTTTTGCCCTCGTTTACCAACAGTCCAACTTTAGCCGCTTCCGCCTCGATGCTAGCAAACGCCTCACGGCCTTGACGGCTCGCTGAGTTCGGCCGATCACGTCAATGTCATCCGCATAAGCTACCAGTTGAAAGGACTTGTGAAGATCGTGCCTCTGATGTTGACGTGTGAGTTACGCACGATCCCCTCAAGAATGATGTTAAAGAAGTCGCATGACAGCGCGTCGCCTTGTCTAAATCCTTTTTTGACATCGAAGGTCTCGGTGAGTTCGCTACCGACCTTGACGGAGCAGCGAGAGTTCTCCATCGTCATCCTACACAATCTGACGAGTTTGGTAGGGATGCCAAAACTAGACATGGCACTGTATAGCTCGTCTCTATGCACGCTGTCATACGCGGCCTTGAAATCGACAAATATATGGTGGGTGTCGATTTGTACCTCTTGGGACTTCTCCAGGATTTGCCGCAGTGTGAAAATCTGGTCGATTGTGGACTTCCCTGGCCTGAAACCACACTGATAAGGACCTATCAGGTTGTTGACAAACGGTTTCAGGCGCTCACACAATACGGCAGAGAGAATCTTATATGCGATATTAAGGAGACTGATCCCCCGATAGTTGGCGCAGTCGAGGGGTCTCCTTTCTTGTGGACCGGACATACGATGCTGAGATTCCACTCGTCGGGCATGCTTTCCTCCGACCATATCTCACAGATGAGCTGGTGCATGCACGCCCGAGGCGAAGTCAACTAGCCTGAGTCCGTTTCCGGAGGTGTTGGCGTGCAGGCTGTGTCTTCCGATGATTTAAGCAAAGGCTTCTTCTCTTCCCAGCTGAGCGTTGAAATCTCCTAGAACGATCTTGGTGTCGTAGCTGAGGCATCGTATGTCATTTCTAGGTGGTGATAGAAGTCTTCTTTACTGAATCATCTTTTTCATCTTTCATCATCGTCATCTTTTTCCTCTGTCGGGGCGTGGGCTTATATGAGGCTTATATTTCTAAATTTAGCCTTGATGCGGATTGTTATGAGGAGTTCGCTTTCGTGTTGGAAGCTTAAGACTTTTTGCCTAAGTCTGCCTCGAACAACAAAACCGCATCCAAATAAGCGTTTCCCTCTCTCCCTGTAGCAGTCGCCGTGGTATATGTCGCAGTTTCTCACTCTTCTCTTTCCCGGTCCATCCCACCGCATTTCCTGGATTGCGGTAATATCTGCTTTATAGCAGTCCAGGGCCTCCGCAAGTTCATCGGCTGCACGTGGTCTGTTTAGGGACCTCACATTCCTCGTGCAGATCCGTCAATCGTTGTCCTTTATCCGTTTGCGAGGGTCGTCAACAGTGTATCCATCGGTATCCGAGGCATTCGGTTGTTCCGTAACTATAATTTTTAATGTGGCCGGGCAGTTACCCCGACGCACACCCCCAACCAGGAGGACCAGGCCCTTTTTTATACCTCTTGGGCGGAGGTCGCACTTATAGGTTTAGCAAGTTGAGTTCGGATGAACAACAGCCAGTACCCGGTGGCTACCAACGTGAAGGTACTATAAGCACAGTTGATGTGTGGGAAACAGTTACAACATCTGGGCATCGCCAGGTTGATACCAATCAGTGCCTACCCTGTTCCCACATCACCCAGCCACCACAATTTCTATACTAATCGTGCAAATTTGAATAAGCATCAGTTTAAAAAAATCGTTTTCAATTAGTGGGCAAAATCAAGAACACATCCTTTATATCAGAAAATTATGTACCTGATTATCCGAATATAATAACAAACCAATCGGATAAATTTTGTCGGCATAAAGAAAGATTTCAAAATAATGATAAAGGAACAAAATATATCCCTGCGCAAACGTACGATTTGATAGTTTTCCTTTCGTATCCAAATGTTAATATAAAAAAGAATTGCTTAAAATAAAATTGAAAAAACAAGAGATAAAAGTTGATGTAAATGATACTAGCAACAAAACCTAAATAGAAAGGACCAAAAATTGAGCGCAGAACATTACTCTCGAAAAGACTAAGGGCTTCCTCATCTGGTTTCCGCGCCGTAATTGACTGGGGTCAAGCTGGTATACAAAGGCAGTTTAGTCCTTCGAGAGAGGGCTCCATTACTCAATTAACTCTTGAATCCAAAGAAGCAGAGATTGGCAAAAGTGATTCTGCCTTTAATGTAGGCACTGATGTTGTTGTCCCTATTTTCTGCGGAGCAGAAAAAGACGCAGACATTCACTACCTCAAAGATTCCGCTGTCGATGTTCTGTGTCCTTCCTAGATGACAGCATATACATAATTCGTCTTGTCCTCATTTGTTGCCAAACCCATTTTATCCGCCTCCGCTTCAATGTCAACAAATGTCTAAAATCTCGGTGAATTCGTTGCCGACGTTGACGGAGCAGCGAGAACTCTGCATTATCGTCCTACACAATCTTCCAAGTTTGGTGGGAATCCCAAAACTAGACATGACACTGTAAAGCTCGTCTCTATTCACGTTGTCATTTGCGTCCTTATACGAATTCAACGAATAGTTGGTGTGTGTCGATTTTTACTACTTGGGTCTTTTCCAGGATCTGACGTATTGTCAAAATTTGTTCAATGGTCGACTTCCTTGTCCCAAAATCACATAAGAATCTATCAGGTTGTTGCCGAACGGTTTCAGGCGTTCACAGAACATGGCAGAGTAGAGACTGATCCCTCGATAGTTGGCGCAGTCGAAGGTGTCTCCTTTCTTGTGGATGACGCTGATATTCCACTCATGGGGCATGCTTTCTCAAGACCATACCTTACAAATGAGCTGGTGCGTGCGTCCAGCTGCTTTCAACTGTTCTGCGGACGGGCAGTCCGCAATTCGGACATACTGGAGGAGTGTCTGACATCGACCGCAACGTGATCAATCTGATTGATCAGAGGATCGCTAGGTTCCTTTATCAATTTTTAGGTGCGGAAAAAGCATACAAGCCACAGAGAGGTTCCGGCCCGAGGCGAAGTCCACTAGCCTAATTCCAATTACAGATGTGGTTGCAGGCTATGTTTCACGATGACACCAACAAAGATGTCCTTTTTTCCCAGCTGAGCGTTGAAATCTCCTAGAACGATCTTGGTGTCGTAGCTGGGGCATCGATCGTACATATGTTTTTTTAAATAAGTTTTTAAGCAATTGCTTAAAACGCTGATGAAATAAATTTTCCTTATGAATGATTAATTCAGGTGCATTCCTCCACTTAAATAATCCTCCCGCAATACCATTATGGAATGCCCATCAGTTCACAGTTCAAATTCGAATTAGCTGGAGCTAGGGGGAGTTTGCTAATTCGATAACTATATTCTTGTTCAAGAGGATTTAACGGGGAGACAGAATTGTTTGGAATACCTAAGCTTTTTGTTAACGAAAGCACCTTTTTGCCTCCTTTTACGGAATGATATCTTTTTTTAATATTATAGTAGAGCAGAACTTTTTTGCGAGGGTAGGTGAAAATCTTCCAAAAGACTACCGTTTCTACATACCGAAAAGGATTTTTACCCAGTTAAAAAACCTCCCTTCAAATAAAATATATTTCCACTACAACTAAGTTTTACACTTAAACAGCAGTTTAACTTTCTTCAATCAGTATGGCAAGAGATTTCCCACTGTTAAGTTCTTGCAAATACCGCAGTTAAGCGTGTATTCACCGTGGTAGGTCAAGGGGTTTAGTCCTCTGAAGACGGCAGAAAACCTTACTTTCGCCGAGAATTGGAAGGACAGCAGAGTTAATGTGCTCTTCCAGACGACGCCTATGCTTATAAGCAAAATTCTTAACTTGAATGAATAAATGGAGTCGCTGCTTAAATTTTCCCTAAAATTTTGCGAAAAATTCTGTGATATGCACTGGACAAGTTACATTACGTAGGATACAGTGACTATCGCTTATGGAGTACAATTACCAATAAAGTATTTTATGTCAGGCCAATTCTATTCTTTTTCATGTTTGGAGGAAATCAGATTTCGAGTACAATAGTTTCAAACATTTTGCGAATTATTATATATATATATAAGTATTTATGTTTTGCGTAATTTGTTAACATTTTGTATCATTATTTATATTTTGCAGAGTGACGATGAAGACTATTGGATTGTCGCCCGCAGTAGAGAAGAAGCATTGATTAAAGCTGCTTCAAAATTCAATGTAACTGAGGAAGATATTATTTTGAAACAAGACGAAGATGTTCTGGACACTTGGTTCAGCTCAGGTTTATTTCCATTTTCTGTATTTGGTTGGCCGGATAATACTGATGACTTGGAAGCATTCTACCCGACGTCATTACTTGAAACAGGTCATGATATTCTTTTTTTCTGGGTAGCACGAATGGTATTTTTCGGGCAAAAACTACTCGGTAAATTACCATTTAAGGAGGTATATTTACACCCTATGGTTCGAGATGCTCATGGGCGCAAGATGTCTAAAAGCTTAGGAAACGTAATAGATCCTGTTGATGTGATCCAAGGAATAACCCTTGAAGAACTACACAAACAACTACTTGACTCAAACTTAGACCCCAGAGAAATAGAGAAAGCTAAAGCAGGCCAAAGGCAAGATTTTCCCAACGGTATTCCAGAGTGTGGAACTGACGCTCTCCGTTTTGCTCTATGTGCTTATATAACTCAAGCTCGTGATATAAATCTTGACATCAATCGCGTACAAGGTTATCGTTTTTTCTGTAATAAGCTATGGAATGCAACCAAATTTGCATTAATGTATTTCGGCGGGGATGAAAAATATTCGTCAGACATTACTTTAAACGGAGACGAAAACAATATGGATCGTTGGATTTTATCCCGTCTTGCTGCAGCAATTAATGCATGTAACACAGGATTTGACAATTACGATTTTGCCGCAGCTACAAGTGCTTGTTATAGTTTCTGGTTATATGACCTTTGCGATGTGTACTTAGAATGTTTAAAACCCATCTTCCAAAACGGAAGTGAAAGTCAAAAGGTCCACTCTCGAAAGGTACTTTTTACTTGTCTTGACATGGGTTTAAGGATACTATCGCCGTTTATGCCTTTCATTTCGGAAGAACTATATCAACGGTTGCCAAGACTGGATGAAACACCAAGTGTTTGTGTAGCTGCTTATCCTGGTAATGTCTTAGAGAATGTTTAAATATTGATTTTATTATAACTTTTTTTTCTATGTAGAAAAAACAACCTGGAGAAATGAAGAGGTCGAACGTGAAGTAGAATTTGTTCAAAAAACAGCTCGTATTATTCGGTCTGCTCGTAGTGACTACAATCTTCCTAATAAAACAAAAACTGAAGTATTTATAGTTTGTTCTAATCCTCAGCCAAATGCAATATTAAAAAAATATGCAAACGATTTGGCTACTATTGCGTTTTGCTCAAGAGTAGAATTTGAAACAACACCCCCTCAAGGTTGTGCTATACTGACAGTATCAGGGCAATGCGAGGTATATCTTCTGTTAAAAGGCCTTATTGAAGCTGATAAAGAGATATTAAAACTGGAGAAGAAGATGAAGCAACTAGAGCAGACCGTTACAAAATTGAAACAAGCTATGACCGCGGCTGATTATCAGACTAAAGTGCCGGCAGACGTACAGATAGCTAATACAGAGAAAGTACATGAATCATCTAATGAAATTCAAAGAATTGCTGAAGCTATTAAAACTCTAAAAGTTATGTAAAAAAAACTATTGACAATGAAATTCAAACCATAACGATATTGGTGAAAATTAAGCTAAGATTTAAATACAAGGCTATTTGCACATAAATTAAATTAAATTTAAATCAATTGCGAAAAGTAGTGCATTTATTGAAGATAATAAGAAATAAAAACACAAACTTAAATAAATATATAAAAAATGGTAAAAATAAATAAAAAATAAATTAAACAAGTTATTGTTGAAGAGTTTTTACTTTACCACGTTAATCGGGTAACGTGATCAGTCTTTCTTTTGGATGTTTTTATATAGCCGAGGAACTGCAACTCAGCAACAGACCGCGTAAATCGGGCTCTGTAAAGAAAAGATAAAAACATGTGGCATGCAGAAAGATAATGAACCAAAATACATAAACGTGTCAACTTTGAAAGAACTTACTGAATTTTTGGATCTATTTGATCGTGATCATTTTCACTATAATCAACCACCGAACGAAAAGCCTGTAACCAATCGAAGAGATTTATCATTCTTCCACACTCAAGATGTAATTTATAAGCAATGGAGAGGTCAGGCAGTGATGTTATAATGTCGGAAGAATTCTCCAAGTCACAGCATTTGCATTGTAAATAAAATCTCGGATTGTTTAGAGCCATATGTAGTGCAGCACGCGGCGCCCCGATAATATTTCTTCGAATGGTTTGAATATCGGAGAATACGAATAGTTCATGCAGAGGAGGAGCTTTGCTCAAAGGTTTAAGAAACTCTTTCACAACTTTGTTTTCTATATATTCCAAGGTATCCTTTACAGACTTTGCAAAGTTGGAAAGTACCAAATCTTTTTTTGACATTTGTAGAAGTTTTTCTTTCAAATCATGTCGACTAACTTGTTTTAAAGTATGTTTTATATCAGCGTTAGAAACATTTTTCTGTGTTGTTTCCATACCAGCCATCACAACAATAGTGAGCAACTCCTTAATTGCGTTTATTTTCTAAACAACAATAGTTACCATAAGTAAATTTGTAATAAAATTGTACTCACCTCGTCGATTATAGGTCTGCATGTATCTGCGAGGCTGATGCCATTAATTTCTACATTAACAAAGTCAATTGTAGATGTAAGAGCTTCCGATATTTTCGTCACAAATTCATCTTTCGACATAAATGAAAGCATTTTCCAGGCTTCTTTAAATTCACTTGTTTCGGTAATATCTTTCAATAAACAGTTGACATATATTTCTCTTTGCAATTTACCCAAAGGTGCTTTGGGCAGATCATGTACAAGGGATGTAATAAATTTAAGAAAAATGCGAAAGTATATAAAGTATAAGTGACAATCTCGAAGAAGCTGTGGTAATTTCTTCTTCAAATAGTTATCATCTGTTAAAACTGATATTACTTTTTTGCAGTCATTTAATCCTTCGACGTAGGGACGAAATGATAATAAACGTCGAATACATTCCATGTCTTCGTGGGATAGTTGTTTTATAATCTTTAGGGAATATCCGTAGTCAGTGCAAAGGGCGTACGCATTGCCCTGAAGATAGTGCTCCATTAAGCAATACTATGAGACAATGTCAATGTTAGTCTTTAAATTCAGTAAAATGTTTACCTTAAATCCTTGAATAAAACCATTTATTGAAAAATCATAGAAAAGAAATATGTGCGACAGAAACTTAAATGCTTTGCCCGACAGATGAACTGCATATTTTGGAGAGAGGATAACATTTTCTACAATCTAGAAGGAAATTTGTTACTAATTAACGTTTTATAATAATTGCATGAATTTTTACTTCATTTAAACCAATGGGTGCAGCCTGAGTTTGAAAAATTTTAAGTCGAATTTTGCTTGTGACGTGATAAGGCAAAGTGCTATGTAGAGCTGATTCCGAGGTTGCAACACCTAAAACTAACACCAAGGGTATCATTCTACAATATGAACTGAGAATAAGTATTAAATCCTGAAGAACTTCCGCATTAAAACGTTCAAAATCTGGGAGTATTACAACAAGATTGTTCCTTCTTTTGCAACCTTTGTACCATGCGCTAAGTACTTGCATTGTACATTGGGATCGTCTCAACCTTTTATGCTCTCTTTCTTCATTCTCGAATGGGGCTTCAACGAATCCGTACACCATCATTTCAATGGCACTTTTAATATTCGTACAGTCACGAGATTGTACACATACACAAGACGATAGTTTCTCCGAAATACATTCTGACATTGTCTTGAACTGTTCGTAATGGTCTGACTGGTTGATGCCTAAACATTTGTTTTGTTTTATTGTTATTTTGGACATTATGTATTACAATATAATATTACCAGTTAGTAAAGCCACTGCTGGTAAAATATTCGCTCCGGAATCCTCATACTCATACGCCTTCTCGATATGATCTATTAAATCGTTTAGAGTTTTTAAATTGCACTCTCGTTGCATCCTATCAATTTCAGTATTAAATTGAGCCCATGTTTGTGAATAAGCTCTATAAAATGGTTGTTCGGCAATATCGTTTCCCAAAAGCGATGTAGCTGGGATAGTTCCCTTATCAGATCTCTTTCCATCGACTTCTGCACCATTTTTGAAAACAAAACAACCCTTTGAACAAAATTAATAAATTAGAACGATAGGATTAGTTATCGAATTCTTGTGTGCAAAAGGGCAGTACTTTAGAAACGGAGATTATGGAATCCATTGGGAATGTACTCAAATCCAAAACACAGATTTACCACTTTCTATTGTTTCAAATAATCACTGCTCTAAACGTTTCCCGCCAAACTATTTCACAAACACTCGGCATGAATGAGGAAAGAAACGAATAGCTTCACAGCTGATATCTCTTAACAAATTCTCGAACTTGACGTTTATTTACAAATCGTGGGCAGGGATGAACAAGGAAGGAGATACACAGCTTCTTCGTCTCCCGCCCTTGGGGAAAATTTGACAGCGTTTTTTATAACATTTCCCCTTCTTGAACAGCTGATCGGAGAGCCAAATTCACAGACAGGGTTTCTCTCCGAAATGAGAATACGTGTGAGCTACTCAATCTACCGATTACCTTCCCGCTCAAACTATTGGGGTGGGTTTTAATATGAAAAAAAGGCGTTATTTTTTGCCAATTTCATTTAATGTCATAGAATGCTGATTCCTGTGATAAATTCTGCGGAATGTGGAAACATAATTTTTTTTGTTATCTTTTGTTGTTTTAAGACATTTTACACAGTTGAACTGATTAAAAATTTAAAGTGAATTTAAAATACCGGCAATATTTCTCACCACCAAAAAATTCAAGAACATGGCGGAGGGAGTGCGTGTTCAGAAGGTGCACCAGTAACGCAGCAGTTGCACTTCAGGCATACTTTTAAGAAATGTTTTAACATATTATTTGTGTGTAAATAATTTTGAATTTATTAACATATCAATAGACCTTGTTGCTAAATTATAAATTAAAGTTGCATACATAATTTTATACATACAATATATATAAAATGAATACAAAACGCTACTACAGATTTATGTTTAAAATGAAAAATTATCATAAATCGCTCTATTACTTTAAGTATAAATATGTTATTTAATAATTGTGTTCGTCATACTGTAGATGTGATTAGAAAAATATTGAATTCCACTAAATTATTGATTTTATAAGAATCGATGTAGACACGTCTTTTCGTTAGTTATAGCTTTAGCTTTATAATACTACCAAGTCGAAATATTAATAAAAATGAAATCAATAATATACAAAACAAGAACATGAAATTCCGAACATGCGTAAATGTCTTTAATCGTACATTCATTTCTGTTTTCATAAGTCATGTGATATACAAATATAAATTTTACATCGTTGTTTTTGGTTGTAATTAGTTACACATTGGCATTACTATATACATTTTAATAAATGTAATGTAGTGGTATAGAATCAAAAAGAGTAAGTTATTTTTTATAATTTATAGCCCATTATTAAAAAAGAGTGGACTTGTGTTGTTTTTCTAAAGCTCATCAGAGTCCTTACAGTAAAATACTGAATTCCCCTTTATTTCTGTAATTAAATAAGGTGCTAATAATAAAATTCTTCTTAGTAGAATATGTAATTCAAAATATCGGTAGAAACGAAAACCGCTAAAAAAATACAAAATTCCCTCTTATGCTCAACTTTGAAATTGCAAATATGCATCCTTTCCTTTTTTGTACATATTTCACAAGCCATTGTGTGTATAATATAATACTGAATATCTATTTAATAATAATTTAAAATCTTTATATATTAATTAATTAAAGTTTAGATGAGACTAATATCAAGGAAAATTTATTTGGTTACTTACGAACCTACTCCGAATAAAATCTCATAATGGTTGACGAATACAGGAAATACGTGGGCAATTTACGAATGTTTGACACTATTGTGGGCAAAAATTCAGGAAATGGTCGACATGTTGCAAATTTTGGAGGGGAAACGTAAACAAGTGTGGGTAACATGAAAAAATGTTCGATGGTTCGTAAATAACTTTCAGAAATAAACCTAAATCCACCACAATTCGTCAATAACTGTCAAACGTTTGTAGGATGTAGGGGAAATCAGCTGATCGATCAGCTGTGAAGCTGTGTATCTCCTTCTTCGTTCATCCATGATCGTGGGTTAATTTCTGAAAGTTATTTTCCGACCATTTATGAACAGGGATGGGAAGACACAACTTCAGCGTTTATTTCAAATGAATAGTTTGACAGTAATTTACGAATTGTGGTGAAAATAATTAAATTTCTGAAAGTTACTTACGAAGCATCGAACTTTTTCTCATTTCGCGTTTCCCCACTAAAAATGGCCGATTTTTTTTTTTCTGAAATTTTGCCCCCAATAGTGTCAAACAAAATTGACCACGGTTTTTTTTTTGCAATCCATTTCAAAACATTTATTCTTCCTTGTTAATTTCTGTTTGGAACCATCGAACATTTTTTCGTTTTACCCATACAATGCTCATGGTTGCATTTTCAAATTTGAACATGAGTAGGAACCATGGATGAACAAGGAAGGAGATACACAGCTTCTTCGACTCCCGCCCTTGGGGAAAATTTGACAGCGTTATTTATAACATTTCCCCTTCTTGAACAGCTGATCGGAGAGCCAAATTCACAGACAGGGTTTCTCTCCGAAATGAGAATACGTGTGAGCTACTCAATCTGCCGATTACCTTCCCGCTCAAACTATTGGGGTAGGTTTTAATATGAAAAAAATTCGTTATTTTTTGCCAATTTCATTTAATGTCATAGAATGTTGATTCCTGTTATAAATCAACAAATATCTTTTGTTGTTTTAAGACATTTTACACAGTTGAACTGATTAAAAATTTAAAGTGTATTTAAAATACCGGCAATATTTCTCACCACCAAAAAATACAAGAACATGGCGGAGGGAGTGCGTGTTCAGAAGGTGCACCAGTAAGGCAGCAGTTGCACTTAAGGCATACTTTTAAGAAATGTTTTAACATATTATTTGTGTGTAAATAATTTTGAATTTATTAACATATCAATAGACCTTGTTGCTAAATTATAAACTAAAATTGCATACATAATTGTATACATACAATATTACAATGCTTCCCTTATAAAATTAATACAAAACGCTACTACAGACATATGTTTCAAATGAAAAATTATCATAAATCGCTCTATTACTTTAAGTATAAATATGTTATTTAATAAGTGTGTTCGTCATACTGTAGATGTGATTAGAAAAATATCGAATTCCACTAAATTATTGATTTTATAAGAATCGATGTAGATACGTCTTTTCGTTAGTTATAGCTATAGCTTTATAATACTACCAAGTCGAAATATTAATAAAAATTAAATCAATAATATACAAAACAAGAACAGGAATTTCCGAATATGCGTAAATGTCTTTAATCGTACATTCATTTCTGTTTTCATAAGTCATCGGATATAAAAGTAAAAATAAATTTTACATCGTTGTTTTAGGTTGTAATTAGTTACACAAACTACTGGCATTACTATATACATATATTTTAATAAATGTAATGTAGTGGTATGGAATCAAAAAGAGTAGTGTTTTTATTATTTATAGCCCATTATTAAAGAAGAGTTTGTACCGTGTGGACGTGTGTTGTTTTTCTAAGGCTCATCAGAATCCATACAGTAAAATACTGATTTTGCCTTTATTTCTGTAATTAAATAAGGTGATAATAATAAAATTCTTCTGAGTAGTATATGTAATTCAAAATATCGATAGAAACGAAAATCGCATAAAAATACAAAATTCCTTCTTATGCTCAACTTTGAAATTGCAAATATACATCCTTTCCTTTTTTGTACATATTTCACAAGCCACTGGATATATAATATAATACTGATCTATTTATTTTAAAGTTTTGATGACACTAATTTCAAGGAAAACTTTATATGGTTACATACGAACCTACTCCGAATGAAATTTCATAATGGTTGACGAATATAGGAAATACGTGGGCAATTTACGAATGTTTGACACTATTGTGAGCAAAAATTCAGGAAATGGTCGACATGTTGCAAATTTTGGAGGGGAAACGTAAACAAGTGTGGGTAACATGAAAAAATGTTCGATAGTTCGTAAATAACTTTCAGAAATAAACCTAAATCCACCACAATTCGTCAATAACTGTCAAACGTTTGTAGAATGTAAGGGAAATCAGCTGATCGATCAGCTGTGAAGCTGTGTATCTGCTTCTTCGTTCATCCATGGTAGGAACCACAAACCACCTAAAGTAGACATGCGTCTTTAGCCCTCTTTGCCCCCGAGGATTTTTTGACAGCTTGTTGTGTTTGTAGCGTCTGTGAATACATGTGAGCCGTTGTAATGAGCTGATTGCTTTCCCCTCCAAAATCGGTGGTGGAATATGTTATCGTTTATCATTGCCATTGACATACATATATATGTATGTAAGCAAATATGTATACTTCGGATCGATAGAATAAAAAACTACCAGGTAAAGTTATCTTTATCCAAGGTACATAGCTAATGTTAATGTGCATGCATGGCTTTTTCAACATTTGCATCAACATTTACATCCATAATATCCATCCACATAAAAAAAACTGTTTCGTTCGTCCACGTCAATGTTAAATTTTAATGGGGGTCTAAATGTTAAAATAAAGTTATTTAAATGTAAGTTATCAACTATCCAGGATGTAGATGTGAAAAGATGTTGCTTGCTAGTGGCATGCAATTTCTCATATTCTACATGTTGGCAATTTAATGCTCTAATAACTTTTTGTTTTCAGTTACTTTTTAAATTTCAAATTTCAAATTCCACCGTCCTTACTACCACAGAAAGTAGGGGAAATCGAACAGTTGATGTCTAAAAGAGAAGCGTTCGATAGGTGCACTCATTTTCGTGGTAGTTGGATAACTGGAAATGGACTGGAAACTTGCTCAAAAGTGATTATCAAATCAAATCAATTTTACTTTTTCAATCTCTAAGCTACAAATTATTTGCACAATACTTATGTATTAAATTTTATTTAGTGTAAGCAAACAATACTAAAATGCATAAATACGTTTCTTTCACATAACAAAATGAAAAATGTTATCTTATCGTGTAAACACAAAACTGTACGGCTTCAAATACACCTCAGTGGTGATGATTGTTTTTAAACTATTAAATATTAAATATTTTCGACTTCTAAACGAGTTTTGGTACATAATATATATATTTTATTGGCTTGAGGGGTTGTCCACCCATATAAATCCATATTCAGTACAAACAATTATTTTTTTTTCGGTCTGAAAATTGTTTATTCATATTATTAAATTATTTCGTATATATACTTGAAAAAGACATACTTGAAGGGTTGTCCATCCATATCCGATATTATTCGGTACAAAGAATTTTTTTTTCCTTCGGTCTGAAAATTCTATATTAGTATTGTTAAATTATATCTCATAAGACAAGCTAGTATTTGCCCAAATCTCAGAACTGTAAACAAAATTGAAAAAGTAACTTAAAATTGAATGAAACTTTGTAATTCCAATTATGGATATTCCTAACTCCAAGGAATATTCATTGCGTATTCGTGAAAAGTTATGAAAACCCGGTTTAAGTATAAAATATAGAACAAAACATACATCCGACTATTTGATAAGAGTCGGATGAAACTAACGGAAGAAAACTCTGCGGACACTGCCTTTGAAGCACTTCCAGAGGCGTTCCAATTTGGTACTTTTCTTCTGAAGTTGGGTGCTATTCGCCATTATTTGGAAAGTGTCATGGCCGATACACACCACATGAGTAAGTATGCGTGAAAAACAGCTTGGGAATAAGATAGTATGCGTGTTTTTTATAGGATAAGGGGTTTTTCCAGTCGAAGACGCATGTCTTCTATAGGTGGTTTGTGGTAGGAACTTAGTACTGCAAATGGTTATGAGTATATACTGCAAACAAACACTGTATTATTAGCTCCTTATTAATTTACATTAATTAGTTAAAAATACACTTCAGTATTTTTGTAGCCATCCAATTTTAATCACTTAGTAATGAAAACTAGTAATAATATAAATTAACATTACCCAATAATTACTTATATATGCGAAGGGTTTTGAAATATACGAATGAATGTACAAATACTCATGTTCGGAATATCATCTGCCTTGTATATTGTATAAAACCGGGTCCGTTAATGCATGTGAGTTGTTTTCATCAGCTGATTACCCATTCTCTTCACATATCAATCTAATTCGTAGTTAAATGTAGCAGAACTTCAGAGTAATGAATATACGCGAACAGATAATGGAGAACTTTAGAGAATATGGTATAAAACAGCAAGCGTTCATAATGTATTATTCATATTGTTAAGAACTTAAATAAATAAGAACAGAAACAGTAAGGAAGGAGATGGTCGACTGAACAGCTTGTAAAACAGCTGATTTCCCCTGGTCCAGCCGCCGTTTGAGTGTTATTTACGAATTGTGGTGGATATAGCCTAATTTTCCGGAACTCATTTACGTAGCATCGAACATTTTCTCATTTTACTCACACTTGTTTACGTTTAATAATAATAATTAAGTGGCACTTCAGCCCACAACGGACCAGCTTCTACAACAAGTACTCGTGTTGTACATGCTACTGTTCTTCACGAGTAGAAGGGACCTACAGTTTTTTGCCGACTCCGAACGGCGAGATTTGAGAAGCTTCCCATAGACAATTAATACTCTTTGAGTGTTGTCAGCAACTCGAAAGAGGTGATGCCGTGAAAAAATGCTAGGTGTCCCGCCCGGGAACCGAACCCAGAGTCTCTGCGCCGCAGTCGATGCACTTACCACTACGCCACGGCGACCACGTTTTTTTGTTTACGTTTCCCCTCCAAAAAAACAACATGAAGGCCAATTCGTGAATGTATGCCCTCAATAGTGTCAAACATTCGTAAATTGCCCACAATTAGTGAATTCGTCAGGCATTTTGATATATATTCAACAGAATGTGTTCGTAAATAACTGCAGGAAATTGTTTATGGTCTTAGTGTCATCGACACTTTGAATACTATGTTATTTAAAAAATTAGTTACTATGATGGAACTTTAACTTTATTTTTGATTTCTTAAGAAATATGTACAAAATTAAAACAGCTACGAATGTTTGAAAATCGATCATTGCAGACAAATTTCGTTTCATATGGTATTCCCAAGTGTATTTAAATGAAAATAAAGATTATTGTAATTCTGGTGTTACCCAGTAGTTATAATTTCAATAACTGATTATGGAAAGTGTAATACTGGAAAACATAAGGAAACCTAACCTAATACATCGGTGATAGTTATAGTGCAGGCAATATATATAATATAACATATTGACATATAACATATGAATTAAAAAATTAGTCCCTCCAGCATATTTTACTAAAACTTAACATTGGTTAAAATCAAAAAAACCATTGGATATGTAAAATCATTTCTAACTAACAGAAAATTCTGTATAAAAACAAATAACACCTTTTCGTCTTACTACCTGATGCACAACGGTATCCCGTTATATATAATAAACAAATTCAAAATGTTAATAACTTACATATCTTAGGTTTAGTCTTCAGTAATATGTATTTTTGGAAACAACATTGTCTAGAATTAAAAAAATCCTTAGCTGCGAGAACTAACATTATGAGATATTTAGCCTGTAAAAAAAGTAAAATACACATAAATTGTCTTACTAATATTACAAAAATGTGGTCGCCGTGGCGTAGTGGTAAGTGCATCGACCGCGGCGCAGAAAAGTCTGGGTTCGATTCCCGACGGGACACCTAGCATTTTTTCACGGCACCACCTCTTTCGAGTTGCTGACAACACTCAAAGAGTATTAATTGTCTATGGAAAGCTTCTCAAATCTCGCCGTTCGGAGTCGGCAAAAAACTGTAGGTCCCTTCTACTCGTGAAGAACAGTAGCATGCACAACACGAGTAGTTGTTGTAGAAGCTAGGCCCTGGCCCGTTGTGGGCTGTAGTGCCACTCAATTATTATTATTATTAATATTACAAAAATGTTAGTATTAAGTAAAGTAGACTACGGCCTCGCCATATACGGACACTGCCCAAAATCCACACTCAAATTAATCAAGCCAACATACCACCTATCTGCACTAAAAGCATCAATGCTTTCCCCACCACCCCTATCAAGAACATCCTTATAGAAGCGGGACTACCCAGCATTGAGGAATGCAGAGATATGCTAACACTAAAACAATCTGCTAAACTCATATTTTCCAAAAATTCCATCATTGATGAAGATACAAAAAAGATATTAAACTCTAAACTTGAAAGAAGAATACCTTCAGCAATGGCTACCATAGTTAAAATGGCAGAAGCAAACAATCTTCCGTCAAAACTCAAAAAAGCTCTACACCTCGCTACCCTCCATGGTTTATCAACCCCGAGTCTATAGTTCTGACCCTAACAGAGCACAGCAAGAAAAACACACCAAATACAACATATCGTCAAATCTGTGCCGACATCACTTCAACCTTAAAAGCAGACTGCTGGAATTTTATCTTCACAGATGATTCGAAGAGGGGGGCATGGGCCTATGCACACGACGCAATGTCCTTGATTGCGCTCAACATGGCGAGCTGCCAAGGCTATCCTCGTCCGTGCATAGGTCAAGTTGACATACAGCCTCCCCGTGGCGCCCCCTGGATGAACCAATGTATGCAGCGACTGGCCTACCAGTCTGTAGGTTGTGCGTGAGGCTAACTCCCTCACCACACAAAAATAACCGAGTTCAACAAGGACAACTTGCCTCGGATATGGATGGATCCAATGTTGATGATCCCAGCAAACGTACAAAGGACAACGATTTTCGGTTCTGCACGTGGAATGTGAGGTCCCTTAACAGACCACGTACAGCCGAACAACTTGCGGAGGCCCTTGACTGCTACAAAGCAGATATCACCGCCATCCAGGAAGTGCGGTGGGATGGGCCGGGCAGAAAGAAGATGAAGAACTGCGACATATACTACAGCGACTGCTACAGGGAGAGAAGGCAGCGCATATTCGGATGCGGATTTGTTGTTCGAGGCAGACTTAGGCAAAAAGTCATAAGCTACGATCCCGTAAGCGAACGCCTCACGACATTCCGCATTAAGGCTAAATTCGGGAACATCAGCCTGATATGCGCTCACGCCCCGACAGAAGAGAAGGATGACAACAGCAAGGATGAGTTCTATGATTTCCTAGAAAGAACATGCGATCGATGCTCCAGCTATGACACCAAGATCGTTCTAGGAGATTTCAATGCTCAGCTGGGGAAAGAGGACATCTTTTCTGGCGTCATCGGGAAACACAGCCTGCACGACACGACCTCCGGAAACGGACTCAGGCTGCTGGACTTCGCCGCGGGGCGGAACCTCTCTGTGAGCAGTACGCGGTTCCCACATCGCAACATCCATAAAGGAACCTGACGATCCCCTGATCAATCAACCGTCAACCAGATTGATCACGGTGCGATCGACGTCAGACACTAATCCAACATTCTCGATGTCCGAACATTCCGCGGCGCAAGCATCGACTCGGATCATCACCTTGTTGTAGCCAAGGTAGGAACCCGGATATCGAGAGAGCAGCGGAGTCCAGATATGCCAAAACGGTTTGACATCGGAAAGCTACAATCGCAACAGGTCGCTGGGATCTTTGCCGATCGAGTCTCCCTCAAACTCTCCCAAAGTTCGACGCTGCCTGCACTGACAATAGAAGAAGAATGGAAACGTTGTCAAAAAGCCATCAAAGACGCTCCCACTGATGTGCTGGGTTTCACGCCGCCACCTAGAAGGAACCCATGGTTTGACGACGAGTGCAGGCAGTCACATGCAGCTAAACAGGAGGCCTACCAGGCAACGCTGCATCGGACAACGAGAGCTGTTAGTAAGCTCTACGAACAGAAAAGAAGGGAAGAGAACCGGCTTCTCTAAAGGAAAAAGAGAGAGCATGAGAAGCGCGCGGTCGAAGAGGTGGAGAGGTGTTATGGCAGGAATGAAGTCCGAAAGTTTTACCGAAAGGTGAAACAATTATCCGGTGGATATAGGGTTCGGACCGAAGCCTGCCGGGACCAAAATGGAAACCTTGTAGTAGAGTCGCAATCGATGCTGAGAATCTGGAAAGATCATTTCTGCAGACTTTTAAACGGCGATGACGACACAAATCCCGCTGTTAGGCAGAATGTTCCACTTAATTTGGACGATCATAGACTAGAATTCCGTTCCCCCGACTTCGACGAGGTCAAGATAGCAATATCGAGACTGAAGTCGAACAAAGCTGCTGGCGCGGATGGACTGTCCGCAGAACTATTTAAAGCAGCTGGGGATGAGCTGGTTGGGCGCATGCACCAGCTCATCTGTAAGATATGGTCGGAGGAAAGCATGCCTGATGAGTGGAATCTCAGCGTCGTCTGTCCGATCCACAAGAAAGGAGACCCCTTCGACTGCGCCAACTATCGAGGGATAAGTCTCCTTAACATCGCATACACGATCCTTTCTGCCGTACTGTGAGAACGCCTGAAACCGTTTGTCAACAACCTGATTGGTCCTTATTAGTGTGGTTTCAGGCCAGGGAAGTCCACCATCGACCAAATCTTCACACTACGGCAGATCCTGGAAAATACCTAAGAAATGCAAATCGACACTCACCACCTTTTCGTCGATTTCAAGGCCGCATATGACAGTGTGCATAGAGACGAGCTATACAGTGCCATGTCTAGTTTTGGCATTCCTACCAAACTCGTCAGATTGTGTAGGATGACGATGGAGAACTCTCGCTGCTCCGTCAAGGTCGGGAACGAACTCACCGAGACCTTCAATGTCAAAAAAGGTTTTAGACAAGGCGACGCACTGTCATGTGACTTTTTTAACATCATCCTTGAGAAGATCGTGCGTAACTCACAGGTCAACACCAGAGGCACGATGTGCCAACAGTCAGCTCAATTGCTAGCTTACGCCGACGACATTGAAGTGATTGGTCAAACACAGCGAGCCGTCAATGATGCGTTTGCTGGCAGTGAAGCGGAAGCGGCTAAAATGGGTCTGGTGGTAAATGAGGGCAAAACGAAGTACATGCTGTCATCAAGGAAGGACACACAACATCGGCGTCTCGGACAGAGCGTCACGCTAGGCAGAAGAAACTTCGAGGTAGTCAAGGACTTCGTCTACCTCGGCTCCGCAGTAAACAGGGACAATAACATCAGTACCGAAATCAAGCGCAGAATCACTCTTGCCAATTGCTGTTTCTTTGGGCTTAAGAGGCAATTGAGTAATAAAGCCCTCTCTCGAAAGACTTAGCTTGCTATATATAACACCTTAATCATCCCAGTCCTACTTTATGGCGCGGAAACTTGGACACTACTAAAAGCGGATGAGGATGCCCTTGGTCTCTTCGAGAGAAAAGTTCTGCGCGCGATTTTTGGTCCTGTTTGCGTTGATGGCATCTGGAGGAGAAGATTCAACCACGAACTGTATGGGCTGTACAGCGGCATGAGCCTAGTCAAGCGTCTACGGATACAACGCTTAAGATGGCTAGGCCATGTAGAGGGTATGGACACCACTGCTCCGGCCCGAAAAGTCTTCGAATCTGAGCCATTGGGACAACGCAACAGAGGACGGCCCAGGATAAGGTGGCGCACACAAGTGGAGAAGGACCTCAACCAACTTGGAGTGGCGGCAGCTGGCGAAAGATCGTGCTGGCTGGAGAGGCATGTTGGTTGAGGCCCAGGTCCACCCCGGACTGTAGCGCCACAAGAAGAAGAAGAAGAAGATGGTTCGAAGACAGCACGTAACACATCCTCTGCCGTACTCTTCAAAAATGACACAATCGACTGTAAGGAAAATCTACCACATATTGCCTCGATTTTCACTGCGGAAGCATTTGCCATTCTTCAAGCCATGAAAACCGCCAATAGCAAGAGGGGTAAACATATTATATGCTCAGACAGTATGTCTGTCCTAAAAGCCATATTAAACCCAAACAATAACTCTGATCTTATTGCTGACATCCGATACCACCTAGTAAAAGCACCCAGAAACATGAAACTTATGTGGATTCCCGGACACGCTGGAATTCAGGGCAATGAAAACGCTGACCAAGAAGCAAACCTGGCTAATAAAGCTCCACTGCAGACGTTCAATATCATCATAAAACTAGATTTGATCAATAGAATTAAAAAAAAAAGAAAATAATCTAAAACACGATTGGAGCCTTTATCACTTCTTCTTCTTCTTCGGATGGCGCTACAGTCCGGGGTGGACCTGGGCCTCAACCAACATGCCTCTCCAGCTAGCACGATCTCTTGCCAGCTGCTTCCAGTTGCGCACTCCAAGTTGGTTGAGGTCCTTTTCCACTTGTGTGCGCCATCTCAATCTAGGACGTCCTCTGTTGCGTTGTCCCTGTGGTTCGGATTCGAAGACTCTTCGGGCCGGAGCAGTGCTGTCCATCCGCTCTACATGGCCTAGCCACCTTAAGCGTTGTATCCGTAGACGCTTGACTAGGTTCATGCCGCCGTACAGCCCATACAGTTCGTGGTTGAATCTTCTCCTCCAGATGCCATCAACGCAAACAGGACCAAAAATCGCACGCAGAACTTTTCTCTCGAATAGACCAAGGGCTTCTTCATCCGCTTTTAGTAACGTCCAGGTTTCTGCGCCGTAAAGCAGGACAGGGATGATCAAGGTGTTGTACAAAGTTACTTTGGTCGTTCGGGAGAGGGCTTTATTACTCAATTGCCTCTTAAGCCCAAAGAAACAGCGATTGGCAAGAGTGATTCTGCGCTTGATTTCGGTACTGATGTTATTGTCCCTATTCACCGCGGAGCCGAGATAGACGAAGTCCTTCACTACCTCGAAACGTTTGCTGTCCATAGTGACGCTCTGTCCGAGACGTCGATGTTCTGCGTCCTTCTTTGATGACAGCATATACTTTGTTTTGCCCTCGTTTACCACCAGTCCCACTTTAGCCGCTTCCGCTTCGATGCTAGCAAACGCCTCATTGACGGCTCGCTGAGTTCGGCCGATCACGTCAATGTCATCCGCATAAGCTAGCAGTTGAACGGACTTGTGGAAGATCGTGCCTCTGGTGTTGACGTGTGAGTTACGCACGATCCCCTCAAGAATGATGTTATAGAAGTCGCATGACAGCGCGTCGCCTTGTCTAAATCCTTTTTTGACATCGAAGGTCTCGGTGAGTTCGCTACCGACCTTGACGGAGCAGCGAGAGTTCTCCATCGTCATCCTACACAATCTGACGAGTTTGGTAGGGATGCCAAAACTAGACATGGCACTGTATAGCTCGTCTCTATGCACGCTGTCATACGCGGCCTTGAAATCGACAAATAGATGGTGGGTGTCGATTTGTACTTCTTGGGACTTCTCCAGGATTTGCCGCAGTGTGAAGATCTGGTCAATTGTGGACTTCCCTGGCCTGAAACCACACTGATAAGGACCTATCAGGTTGTTGACGAACGGTTTCAGGCGCTCACACAATTTGGCAGAGAGAATCTTATACGCGATATTAAGGAGACTGATCCCTCGATAGTTGGCGTAGTCGAAGGGGTCTCCTTTCTTGTGGACCGGGCATACGATGCTGAGATTCCACTCGTCGGGCATGCTTTCCTCCGACCATATCTCACAGATGAGCTGGTGCATGCACCCAACCAGCTCATCCCCAGCCGCTTTGAACAGCTCTGCGGATAGTCCGTCCGCGCCAGCAGCTTTGTTCGACTTCTGTCTCGATATTGCTATCTTGACCTCGTCGAGGTCGGGGGGACGGAATTCTTGTCCATCGTCGTCCAAATTGGGTGGAACATTCTGCCTAACAGCGGGATTTGTGTCGTCATCGCCGTTTAGGAGTCTGCAGAAATGATCCTTCCAGATTCTCAGCACCGACTGCGACTCTACCACCAGTTGTCCATTTTGGTCCCGGCAGGCTTCAGTCCGAGGTTTGTAACCGCCAGATAACTGTTTTACCTTGCGGTAAAAATTTCGGACGTCATTCCTGCCATAGCATCTCTCCATTTCCTCGACCGCGCGCTTCTCCGGTTCTCTTCCCTTCTTCTCTGTTTGTAGAGCTCACAAACAGCTCTCGTCGTTCGATGCAGCGTTGCCTTGTAAGCTTCCTGTTTGGCTGCATGCGCCTGCCTGCACTCGTCGTCAAACCATGGGTTCCTCTTAGGTGGTGGCATGAAACCCAGCACATCAGTGGCGGCCTCTTTGATGGCTTCTTGACAACGTTTCCATTTGTCTTCTATTGTTTGTGCAGGCAGCGTCGAACTTTGAGACAGTTTCAGGGAGAATCGATCGGTAAAGGCTCTAGCGATCGGCTGCGATTGTAGCTTTCCGACGTCAAACCGTTTTGGCCTGTCTCGACTCCGTTGCTCTCTCGATATCCGGGTTCTTACCTTGGCTACAACAAGGAAATGATCCGAGTCGATGTTTGCACCTCGGAAGGTTCGGACATCGAGAATACTGGAGGAGTGTCTGACGTCGATCGCAACATGATCAATCTGGTTGACGGTTGATTGATCAGGTGATCGCCAGGTCCCTTTATGAATGTTGAGGTGTGGGAACCGCGTGCTGGCCACAGAGAGATTTCGCCCCGAGGCGAAGTCAACTAGCCTGAGTCCGTTTCCGGAGGTGTTGGCGTGCAGGCTGTGTCTTCCGATGACTTTAGCAAAGACTTCTTCTCTTCCCAGCTGAGCGTTGAAATCTCCTAGAACGATCTTGGTGTCGTAGCTGGGGCAACGATCGTAAGTCCTTTCTAGGAGGTGATAGAAGTCTTCTTTACTGCTGTCATCTTTTTCCTCTGTCGGGGCGTGGGCGCATATGAGGCTTATATTTCCGAATTTAGCCTTGATGCGGATTGTTATGAGGCGTTCGCTTATGTATTGGAAGCTTAAGACTTTTTGCCTAAGTCTGCCTCGAACAACAAAACCGCATCCAAATAAGCGTTTCCCTCTCTCCCTGTAGCAGTCGCCGTGGTAAATGTCGCAGTTTCTCACTCTTCTCTTGCCCGGCCCATCCCACCGCATTTCCTGGATTGCGGTAATGTCTGCTTTATAGCAGTCCAGGGCCTCCGCAAGTTCATCGGCTGCACGTGGTCTGTTTAGGGACCTCACATTCCACGTGCAGATCCGTAAATCATTGTCCTTTGTTCGTTTGCGGGGGTCGTCAACAGTGTATCCATCCGTATCCGAGGCATTCGGTCGGTTCGTAACTTGTTCTTTTTACTGTGGCCGGGCAGTTACCCCGACGCACACCCCCAACCTGGAGGACCGGGCCCTTTTTTATACCTCTTGGGCGGAGGTCGCACTTATAGGTTTAGCAAGTTGAGTTCGGATGAACAACAACCAGTATCCGGTGGCTACCGACGCGGAGGTACTATAAGCACAGTTGATGTGTGGGAAACAGTTACAACAGCTGGGCATCGCCAGGTTGATACCAATCAGTGCCTACCCTGTTCCCACATCACCCAGCCACCTTTATCACTACCACTACAAAAAAATCAATCCGGAAAGGTATAAGCCCGTTTATCCCACTAATATAGCCAAACATAAAATAACTAACTTCGTGCGCTTAATGGTAGGACACTCTGCAGCCACCCACCAACACCTCCTCTCCAACACCACCCCACCAACCTGTCATTCCTGCAACGCTGTCATGGATTTAAGACACATTTTTGGAAAAATGCCAATAATGAAACCTATAATTAGAAACATATTAAAAACAAACATCTGTGATACTTTAAAAAACATCAACTGTACAAATATCGAACTTATCTCAAAATGCTTACACAGTACAAATATTATAGCTTAATTTATGTTATTTTGAACCAATAGTCTCTGCATCTAGGTTCTGTACATATGGTCTATTATCATGTAATTTTTATTATATGTTAATAAATAATAATAATAATAATATATAATTTTGAAACATAAGTAATATAAACATAAGAATTCAATACACATACTGAGTTGTTTTGGAAAAAAGTACATATTAACATATTAAATTTTAACATACTAAATTTGAATTACTTTCTTATTATATTTTTAGCATCAAAATAGTATCAAAATATGGATAACTTTAAAAAACATAATATTTGTAAACAACAATTATATGAAAGAAATCAGTTTTTAGAAAACGAGTCTTAGAATTCAAAGATAGTGATAGGAGTTTAGTAAATTTTTGGGAATTCCAAAATACTATTTGTCTAGTTATTATTTTCAATATATATTCGTGTCGTATTTTTGTTTCAGAATCTATTATAAAGTTTTAGTTCAAGTTCAATCTTTATTCTTCATTGTTCAAAAGTAATTTTACAGTTTGGTTGAGACTCAGCTTGCACAGAGATACAATATTAATATATTTTACTACTGAAATTATATAAGTCCTTTTTGAACAGCAATTTTTATCAAAGGGCATTTGAAGGAAAACAATGGTAAAAAACCTTCATTTAAATAATTTACATAGTTCTTTATCACCAAATGTGAAATTTAGTAAAATTGATTAAATAAATAACAAGAAAATAAATAGACAAATAGTAAATATGTTAACAAATAAGTAAAATAAGTATGTAAATAAATAAATAAACAAATGAATAAATAAATAATAAGATGCGTCAATAAATTAATATATTAATCAATTAACAAATCGATTAACAAATTAATAAATAAATTATTAAATAATCAAATATATAAATAAATAAACAAATATATAATTAATTAAATGAATGTATAAATAAATAAATATTTAGATATATAAATAAATAAATAAAGAAGTAAATAAATAAATAAATAAAGCAAATAAATAAGTATATAAATAAATGTATAGATAAATAAATGTAATGATACAACGGCGTGACCATAGCTAGGGTGGTGATGTTTTAATTGCACTATTGAGAGCTGCAATGAGCGGATTTTTTGAATATTGACATTTTTCAAAAAATTTTTCATTGTGGATATCTATTTTTCTCTTCACAAGTACAACGCCAGCTTGTTCGTGTAGTATCTGAGTTGAGTAGAGCCAAGGTAGATTGAGCATCATTTTAAGTGTTTTGTTTTGAGCAATTTGGAGTTTTTTAATATGCGTTTTTGCACAATTTCCCCATACTGGGCAGGCATACAGTATTATAGCCTGAAAAATTAATTTATATAGCAGTATTTTGTTTGATTTATTCAGCAAAGATTGTCTGTTTATCAAGGGATAGAGCATTTTTGTGTCTAAACTGAGTTTATTTAATATATTGTTAACATGAACACCATAAGTAAGTTTCTTGTCTAGGTATACCCCGAGATACTTAACAGAACCTACCCATGGAATGTCAACGTGGTTTATGTTTAACATATTGCTGGGTAAAAAGGAAGCTTTTCTCTTTCTTGTGAAAAATATAGCTTGAGTTTTACTCTCGTTTATGTTCATCTTCCAAGCCCGACAAAATTCCTCAGCGGTGTTTAACGCCCCTTGTAACTTGTTTGTGATTATATCACCTACTTCATGTGAGCAGTAGTAGGCTGTGTCATCAGCAAACATAGCTAATTCACAATCTAGAACGTTTGGGAAATCAGCAACATATATGAGATATAGAATTGGACTCAGAACCGATCCTTGGGGAATGCCTGAGTTTATTGTCTTAGCTGTTGATTTCACTTTGCCAATGAAAACCATGAAATCTCTTTTTTCAGAAAACTTTTGATTAACTTTATAAGATAAATAGGGAAATTAAGATTCAAGAGCTTGTAAATCAGCCCATTGTGCCATATGGAATCGAATGCTTTTTCGAAATCAAGAAGAACCAGGCCGGTAGACTCTTTATTTGCAAGTTTATCTTTAACGTATTGGGTTATTCGAATTACTTGGTGCGAAGTGCTGTGATCTTGGCGGAAACCGAATTGTTGGTGGGGGATTATATTCCTACCCTCAATAATGTTTATCAGTTTTTCTTTGAGAATTCTTTCAAAGATTTTACTGATACCACTTAGTAAGCTAATTGGGCGACAGTTGTAAGGGTCCATTGCGGGCTTACCAGGTTTTCGAATAGGTATCACTTTCGATATTTTCCAAACAATTGGGAAGTATCCTAGTTTCAGACATGAATTTATGATGAAGCATAGATATTTAATTCCCATCTGTGGAAGTTGCCTTAGAACGATATTTTTTATTTCATTCGAGCTCGGAGATTTTCGGTTAAGAAGATTTCGTACGTGGAATTGAACGTCTTCTTCATTTATGTAAAAGTTGGAGGGTACTGAAGCGTTGCTGGTTTCAATTATGCGTGCAGCATTGTTGACTATGGAGTCCATAGGGCCAGTCACAGTTAATGCACGATTGTTAAAATGTTCACTAAAGATGTTTGTGAAAAATTCACTGTTTTCTTCGTTAGTGATGCAGAGGGAATATGGTGTTACTATATGAGGAATGAAATTATTTTTATTTTTTTAAATAATTTTGCTACATTCCAAAATGGTTTGCTATTTTTTGTTAAATTAGTGAGACGTACGTTCCACGATCGATTTCTAAGGTCCCGGATTTCGTTTTCAATCTTTTTTTTTAAGATATCTCATTCTCAAATAGAAAATATTGAATCTATATCGTTGCCATATCTTTCTGCAATAGTTCCTTTCTTTAATTAAGGCAATGATGTGATTTGGGAGTGTTGTACTTCTCATAGTGATAGTTTTAGTAGGAATAGCTTCTGATACGCTTTCTTTTACAGAGGATGTACATTTTTCAACATGTCTATCCATCTGTTCTGGGTCGTTAATATTGTCTAGGTTAATTGCGATATTCGTAAGTTTTGATTTGAGATTTTGCCGAAATCTTTTCCAGTTGGCATTTTTGTAATCAAAGAACTGATGATTATTGAATATTCCTCGGAGATGAATTTGGAATTTGATGGGACGGTGATCAGAGGGAAGTGCGTTAAGTACAATTGGCTGAGTAGCAATGTTCGCAGAATTTGTTAGTACTAGGTCTAGCACAGATGGAGATCCTCTGGTACCCAGGGGATAGTATGTCGGGTTATTTAGAAATAATATTCTAATGGGGTGTCTTGTGACTAGATCGTTTAGAATATTGTCCCATTTGTTTGCCCTAAGACAACCCCAAGAACGATGTCTACAATTTACGAGTATATCACCACCAATTACAGTTTTATCGGCGTTACATATTAACTTACGAAGATCGTTTCGAAAAGCATCATTACCTAAAGAGCTTTTGCCCGGGTAGTAGACTGAAAAAATTTTAATTTTAGAATTATCTTCGGCCTCAAATTCTATGCCAATTGCTTCAATAACACTAGTATTGATAAATGGCAGTAATTTGTGATTAAGTACCTTTTTAATAACAATGGCAACTCCACCGCCTTGTCTACTATTACTACGATCAAGTCTATGGCAAATGTACTGACTGTGTGAGAAACGAATACTTGAGTTTAGACCAGTTTCACTTACAAGACATATATCAACATTGTTAACACATAGAAAAATTAAAAAATTCAGTACATTTATTCCTGATGCCTCTAGCATTCCAACATATAACATTAAGAGAATTAATTAACATTAGAGAAGAGATACTTAAGTGCAAGCTGAGTAACTGCTTAATATTGCTCATACTTATTTCTACAATGACTTAACTTGGAGACCATTTCCATCATGAGAGAACATAATTCTTCCTTAGTGAAAAGATCGTTCTCTTTATCCATATGACTAGTAGACGCTCCGGCAGTAACAGGTTTGGTCGTTTAGCCTCTCTATGATGCAGTGGGATGTGTGTGACAGGGACAGTCGGTGTATTTTTCTTCTTTAAACTCTTGTTAGGAAGAGATGGAAAGTCATGTATGCTTTCAATATTTGGAGTGTTTGTCGCTTTTTTCCGTAAATTAGAGTGAGAGTGAATTTGCTGGCGGTTTGCATTTTCTCTCATTTGGCAATATTTTACGCGGTTTGGACAGTTTGAATCTGTGGATTTATGGTTTTCTTTGCAATTAGCACATTTGAACAAACCATTTGATTTGCACTCCGCTATTTTATGGTTTTCAGCACAATTTGCACAAGAAGTTCTGACCTTGCAATTTCGTTCGCCGTGTCCGTACATTTGGCAGTTACGGCATAGAGTGACTTTGTTTTTTAATTGTCTCTGGAATTCCCACCTCACTTGAGTGCGGAAAATTGATTTAATTCGTTTTTGTAGATCCGAGAGTTTTACAGAACCATTCACTAGATAAACGATATATATAAGGTCCGTGTACCGATCATAATTAACTTTTTTAATGTCTTTGCATTGTAGACCCAATGCTTGCAGTTCTTTTTTTAATATAGAGGTGTCATAATCATCAAGTCCAAACAGTGCAACCTTGAATGACCTTTCATTTTTTGAGTCACCGGAAAAGAATTGCAGTTTCTGTTTAATTAACTTATTACACACACGATGGTATGAATCAGAAGTTTCGCATATTAATTTAATTCCAATAGAAATTTTTTTAATGCAATAATCTGAGACATTAATTTTTTTGCATAAGTTCATGAACGAATTCACCACTTTTTTGTAAAATTTTTATCAGAGGCACAGACGAACTTTCTTTTTTCTTGGTTGGCTCTGGTATTTGATCATTATTATCCAGAGCAGCATAGTAGTTGTTATTGTTAATCGCCGTTGATGAGTCCATGGTTAAAACGTTTCGTTTTGAAGATCGAGGATCTTCGTCACTTTCACTTCGCGTACGTTTGTTAATTTTTATTTGTGAACTAGTACTATTGAAGGGAAAAATATGTCTAATTCCAATTATAAAGTTTCAGCATTATAGCCTAGCTGATGAAAATACTGCCTTAATGATACAATTTATGAACGCCTCCAATGTCGGCCATTATTTCGTGGTAGAATTTTTAGCAGAAATCTATGAGTAAGGGAGACAGTCAACGTCCCCGTCTCCCTTACTCTCAAAAATAGTTTGCGCGGGATACTAATCAGCTGATTACGCAGCTCATACGTGTTCTCAGCCAAGATAAAAAACGCTGTCTGTGAAACTGCCTCGAATCAGCTGTTCAAGGGGGGGGGGGGGAATGTTAAGATAACGCTGTCAAAACGAATTCATGGGCGGGAGACGAGGGAGTCGACTGTCTCCTTATTGGTCTCTGATGTATATGTGGCGGTGTGAACGCACCCCTTATGCGAGTGCACAAGTCAGCCACAAGCCGAGGAATTGCCGTCCATCGGATACGTGGCGTACGTGTCAAAATGCGGAAACTTCCTTCTTCTATCTCCAACAGCCGAAGCGAACGGCAGCGCCCCGAAGCAGATAAACTTAAATAAAGCCAATAGAGTTAAATAACATTTGTTTAGAGTTAACCTCCACAACGGTGACCCCGACGTGATGGAGCTAAACAAGCAGCCAAGTCCCGTCGAAGGAGCAGTCACTCCAGCGACAGCACCCGACAGCCGGATCGACATAGCAGCGACTTTCACGCATTTCTTCAGATTACAACGTTCATCGAAACAGACGTCGACGCTTGGTTTTACCAATTAATTTTTTTCTTTCGTGCCTCCGGAATTGGCCAAGACATTAAGAAATTCGACACGGTGTGTTCGCAGCTTTACGCATATTGGAACTATTTCGCAGAAAGCCAACCAAGAAGAATTTGACGCATCATCCATGACATGCCCTTAGGCGACATGAGACCTAGCCAGCTGTACTTCGATATGGTCCGCGCGGCGAAAGGTGCTCTCAATGAGCAAGTTCTCCTCGACCTGTGGGCCTCCCGCCTACTACTAAGGGATCGGCCCTCGAGAAGACCAGGATAGCTGACATGGTCATGGAGAACGCTGACCTTCGTCAACTGAATGCGGTTAACCGTCCAAATGCTGCAGTAGGCGAGAGCGACGCTCAAGGTCAGGGGACCGCCCCGGAAGCGCCGACATCATCCGAGGCCGCTCAACTAATATCCGAAGTCTATCCGAAAACTCGTTTCGGGTTGAACCATCCAGCGCCGGCGGGAAAGCTCTATCGAACAATTCAACTATTGCTGGTTTCATCGAACGTTCGGTAACCGTCCTAGCGTCGTCCTAGCGTTCCCCAACATCACACGGCATGTGCCCCCAGGAGCCTCAACGAACTCAAATACCTTACACTTCATCGAAACGAGTGGACCTCCATGTTCAGCAAGGACAAGACGCATACCTCCAGACAAATTAAAGGCCGCTAAAAATGAATTTGAGCTGCTTATGCGCGGTGGTATTTGCCGTCTTTCAAAATCGAATTGGTCAAGCCCGCTATACATGGTTCGGAAGTGCGACGGCTCTTGGCGACCGTGCGGGGACTACAGAGCTCTCAACACAATCATCGTACCTGATCGTTAACCGCTCCCATATTTGCATGATTTCACACACATCTTGCGCGGTAAGACCATTTTTTCAAAAATAGATTTACAAAGAGCCTTCCCCCTTTCCACCTTTAAAATCGAATTGGTCAAGCCCGCTATACATGGTTCGGAAGTGCGACGGCTCTTGGCGACCGTGCGGGCATTACAGAGCTCTCAACACAATCATCGTACCGGATCGTTAACCGCTCCCATATTTGCATGATTTCACACACATCTTGCGCGGTAAGACCATTTTTTCAAAAATAGATTTACAAAAAGCCTTCCACCAGGTGCCCATTTACTCGGTCGATATCCCAAAAACCGCCATCATCACGCCGTTTGGACTCCACAACGCAACGCCGCGCAAACGCTTCAACGCTCACGAAGTTTTACGGGGGCTAGATTTCATATTTTCCTACTTGGACGATCTTTGTGTAGCATCTGGAAATGCCAGAGAACATCGACAGCATCTTAAAACAGTCTTCGAGCGTCTCTCGAACCACAACTTGGCAAAAAACCTAGCAAAATGCAAGTTTGGACAGTCAGTGATAGATTTCCTCGGCCATCTCGTTATCTTCTTCTTCTTCTTCGGATGGCGCTACAGTCCGGGGTAGACCTGGGCCTCAACCAACATGCCTCTCCAGCTAGCACGATCTCTTGCCAGCTGCTTCCAGTTGCGCACTCCAAGTTGGTTGAGGTCCTTTTCCACTTGTGTGCGCCATCTCAATCTAGGACGTCCTCTGTTGCGTTGTCCCTTTGGTTCGGATTCGAAGACCCTTCGGGCCGGAGCAGTGCTGTCCATCCGCTCTACATGGCCTAGCCACCTTAAGCGTTGTATCCGTAGACGCTTGACTAGGTTCATGCCGCCGTACAGTCCATACAGTTCGTGGTTGAATCTTCTCCTCCAGATGTCATCAACGCAAACAGGACCAAAAATCGCAGGCAGAGCTTTTCTCTCGAACAGAATAAGGGCTTCCTCATCCGCTTTTAGTAACGTCCAAGTTTCCGCACCATAAAGTAGGACTGGGATGATTAAGGTGTTGTATAAAGCAAGCTTAGTCTTTCGAGAGAGGGCTTTATTACTCAATTGCCTTTTGAGCCCAAAGAAACAGCGATTGGCAAGAGTGATTCTGCGCTTGATTTCGATACTGATGTTATTGTCCCTATTCACCGCGGAGCCGAGATAGACGAAGTCCTTAACTACCTCGAAATGTCTGCTGCCCATAGTGACGCTCTGTCCGAGACGTCGATGTTCTGCGTCCTTCTTCGATGACAGCATATACTTAGTTTTGCCCTAGTTGACCACCAGTCCCACTTTAGCCGCTTCCGCTTCGATGCTAGCAAACGCCTCATTGACGGCTCGCTGAGTTCGGCCGATCACGTCAATGTCATCCGCATAAGCTAGCAGTTGAACGGACTTGTGGAAGATCGTGCCTCTGGTGTTGACGTGTGAGTTACGCACGATCCCCTCAAGAATGATGTTAAAGAAGTCGCATGACAGCGCGTCGCCTTGTCTAAATCCTTTTTTGACATCGAAGGTCTCGGTGAGTTCGCTACCGACCTTGACGGAGCAGCGAGAGTTCTCCATCGTCATCCTACACAATCTGACGAGTTTGGTAGGGATGCCAAAACTAGACATGGCACTGTATAGCTCGTCTCTATGCACGCTGTCATACGCGGCCTTGAAATCGACAAATAGATGGTGGGTGTCGATTTGTACTTCTTGGGACTTCTCCAGGATTTGCCGCAGTGTGAAGATCTGGTCGATTGTGGACTTTCCTGGCCTGAAACCACACTGATAAGGACCTATCAGGTTGTTGACGAATGGTTTCAGGCGCTCACACAATACGGCAGAGAGAATCTTATACGCGATATTAAGGAGACTGATCCCTCGATAGTTGGCGCAGTCGAAGGGGTCTCCTTTCTTGTGGACCGGACATACGATGCTGAGATTCCACTCGTCGGGCATGCTTTCCTCCGACCATATCTCACAGATGAGCTGGTGCAAGCACCCAACCAGCTCATCCCCAGCCGATTTGAACAGCTCTGCGGACAGTCCGTCCGCGCCAGCAGCTTTGTTCGACTTCAGTCTCGATATTGCTATCTTGACCTCGTCGAGGCCGGGGGGACGGAATTCTAGTCCATCGTCGTCCAAATTGAGTGGAACATTCTGCCTAACAGCGGGATTTGTGTCGTCATCGCCGTTTAGGAGTCTGCAGAAATGATCCTTCCAGATTTTCAGGACCGACTGTGACTCTACCACCAGTTGTCCATTTTGGTCCCCGCAGGCTACAGTCCGAGGTTTGTAACCGCCAGATAACTGTTTTATCTTGCGGTACAAATTTCGGACGTCATTCCTGCCATAGCACCTCTCCATTTCCTCGACCGCGCGCTTCTCGTGCTCTTTCTTTTTTCTTCTGAGAAGCCGGTTCTCTTCCCTTCTTCTCTGTTTGTAGAGCTCACAAACAGCTCTCGTCGTTCGATTTCGGAACTCCGTCAGAGAGTAAAAGACGCAAGGATAAACAAGAAGGTAGAAGCCAGGCCGATTGCCAGAGCTGTACCTACCACTGTTACGCCCGCCGTCTCCTACGCCCAAATGGTGTCAGGCAGAGAACCGGCACAACGGACAGTGCCGAAGGTTGTCCCGGCTCCAATGGCTAGGCAACCCGAGGCAGAGCCCTCCATAAGGGACGTAATGTCCTCCATCCAGTCGATGCAAGCGCAGATGATTGCCTTGTAGAAACAGATGGTCGAATTACAGACCAGTTTCCTTGCGCAGATGGCTAGAGTAGATTTCCTCTTCTCTAAGCTGCCTGTGAACCAACGCTCGCAGATATAATGGGCTCACGCGAGGTAAGAACCTTTAAGATCCTAGCAGTGAATGTTAATTCGCTGATTAGGATCGAACGAAAATTAACGCTCTTAAACTTGTTGCAAACCCACAATCCGCACCTAACGTGCGGATGGCTAGCGAAACTAAGCTAAACCAGACGCGCATTCTCAGGTACAAAAATTACCACATAATCAGAAGAGACTGTCCCCAATCCACTCGATGTGACGGGGTCGCTCTCTTGATTAAAAAGAACATTTTTCATGGTCGTATATAGCAATGTGGTACGTAGATTTAGTGTGCTTGAAGCATCCATCGCACGCATCTCTCTCCAAGGTGGAAAGAAGCTGTTTATGATCGCTGCTTATGCATCAGAGCCTCAAAACCCTAACTTTCTGTCGGAGCTCGAGGCTCTCTTCACTAGCCTGCGCTTGAACTCGGAAGAAAATTACTACAAAATTACAGTCTAGCTGTAAGCTTGCATTGGGGCAATAAGATTCGGGCTGTAAGATCTAACAACCCGAGCATGTTCCCGCAAGTAAATTAAATCTTCCGGAGGAGAGTTCATAATGACATTCAGTGCGCTCGTTAAAAAGATAAGATTAGAGGTTGACAGGTACCTCACACAAATGGACGAGGTCATTAAACGTACAATGGATAGGACGATTCCGAATGTGTCACAAACCGACTATACAAAAATTACCACATAATCAGAAGAGACCGTCCCCAATCCACTCGATGTGACGGGGTCGCTCTCTTGATTAAAAAGAACATTTTTCATGGTCGTATATAGCAATGTGGTACGTAGATTTAGTGTGCTTGAAGCATCCATCGCACGCATCTCTCTCCAAGGTGGAAAGAAGCTGTTTATGATCGCTGCTTATGCATCAGAGCCTCAAAACCCTAACTTTCTGTCGGAGCTCGAGGCTCTCTTCACTAGCCTGCGCTTGAACTCGGAAGAAAATTACTATATCCTAGCCGGAGATTTGAACGCCAAACACGGTGAATGGGGTAATAATGTTCCAAATGAGAGAGGAAACGCCCTCTTAGAGTGGATGGAACAGAACAATATCGAGGTTAGATTTGCTTGCAACCGATAGACCATCCTTTCCTCGAAGTGGGTCCTATCTGGATGTGATGCTAATCGACAGACGACTGACGATACTTAACGTGGAGCGACGCACGTGGAACTGTTTCACTACGGTCGAGTATGACAGTGATCACTGTGGTCTCGCCGCGGTAATACAGCACCCGAACGAGCTGAAGGAACTAGAGGAATATGTCCAAATGCATCCTTACAAGCCCTCTTAGAGTGGATGGAACAGAACAATATCGAGGTTAGATTTGCTTGCAACCGATAGACCATCCTTTCCTCGAATTGGGTCCTATCTGGATGTGATGCTAATCGACAGACGACTGACGATACTTAACGTGGAGCGACGCACGTGGAACTGTTTAACTACGGTCGAGTATGACAGTGATCACTGTGGTCTCGCCGCGGTAATACAGCACCCGAACGAGCTGAAGGAACTAGAGGAATATGTCCAAATGCATCCTTACAATTATAATAAGGTGCGCTGGCCACGTTTTTCGAGAGCCTTATCCAGAGAAATAAGTTCGAGTGTGATCAATCCTCCTACAAACAGAAACCTTACGAACTAAGAGGTTGACAGGTACCTCACACAAATGGACGAGGTCATTAAACGTACAATGGATAGGACGATTCCGAATGTGTCACAAACCGACTATAGACATCTATCGGAACTCTGAAATCGATGCACTTCACGTGCAAAAAAGTAGACTCCTGTCAAGGCTAAAACTCTTTTACAGTCGGTTTACAGATCCACAGAGTACAGAGATTCGCTCTCTGAAGTCACAGATCAAAGTACTCCAACAGTTTATACGACAAAATTACAGTCTAGCTGTAAGCTTGCATTGGGGCAATAAGATTCGGGCTGTAAGATCTAACAACCCGAGCACGTTCCCACAAGTAAATTAAATCTTCCGGAGGAGAGTTCATAATGACATTCAGTGCGTTCGACTTGACAGAACAACAGACAACGCGAACTTACTTACGTTAGTTGGCATCGATCCAGATGGGGCAGTGCTTGACAACGACTTCTTCGTATTGGAAGATCCTCAGGAGAAGGTTAATGCAATTGGTGCTGTTTTCCAGAAAGTGTATACGGTCAACGAGACTCGTAGTCCGAACCACGACCTGGAGAACAGGGCCTTGCTGAACCACTTCTACCTTCGGAACGAAATAAGTCAATGGCGATCCGAGAATCCTGGTTTTACCAGATTCAGTGACGATCTTCTGGCAAATAATGCCGTCGCCGACGATGGAAACAACTCCATCCTTATTTCGAAAGATGAACTCCAGGGTATCTTCAACTCACTGAAGTTGGTCAGGCTCGGCATCAATAAAACATTGCTATATATGATCACAGGTAGGAAGTTTGTTGTGAAAAATGGCAACGAAATTTCAACTACTGTGTTTCATATAAAAAATGGGCTGCAACAAGGAGCTGTTGGTTCGCCGATCTTATTCAGTATATTAACTAGCGATCTCATAGGTTCTATGCCTAACATCATAGCGTTTGCCGATGATCTAATCGCGTACAGATCAGGTCCGAAGGTAGAGGTAATAAATGTCTTGTTGCAACGCGACTTCGATACAATTCAAAGATTTTGCGACGACTGGAAGTTGAAAATCAACTACCAAAAGTGTGAAACTATCCTTTTCAGAACCCCGTTGTCCAGGGCCTCAAGGGACACGAAAATGAACTGGCGCAAGTTCGACATTAACTGTAAAAAGTGTAGTCAGGTATCTAGGCATCTGGTTGGACCAGTATCTGTATGGTGGTATCCACATAGATACAGCTCTGACCAGGGCTAAGAAGGCCTTCGCTATAGCAAGAGGGCTGTTTTACAGCAGTCAACTTGACACCAGAGTGAAGGTCATCTCCTACATGGCCCTCATCCGGCCAATTATGGTGTATGGTTGTCCTGTGTTGTTCAACGTGAGTCCTTCCCAGATGGAAAAGATGAGGGTGTTCGAGAGGCAGTGTCTTCGAGCCTGTCTCCGTTTATATCGAACACCAGAATCCCAGTACAAGAAATTCTACCCCAACGAGGTTCTGTACAACGAGGCAGACCTTATAAGGATAGATAATTTTATTATCAAGTTGATACGAAGTCACACTGCTCGAGGCATGGCTTCAACCAACAGTCTTATCTTTGGGGCTTACTACCTAAATGAAATGTACCATGAACGGGTACGTCTTAACGGCTTTATTCCGCCTGAAGCTTTCCTCTATTTGGACGCTAAAGGCCTGATACAAGATAGGGAAGGCTGCCCTATCATCTTCCATGTCGCACGCCGAACAGTCGAGAGGCAACTCCAATACGAGCCGGACGTCGCTCGCAGCCACGAGGAACTGCTACGGTTCAGTAGAGCGATTTCTGCCCGCGACAGAGCAGTTTCTGCCAAATCGACGGGGTAGTTAGGTCTACAGGGCCAACTCACATAGGTTAAGGTAGTCTTTTAAGCATTATATTATAAAAAACAACAAAAAAATAAAAATTGAAAGAAAAAGGTGCATCACTGCGTATTAGATATATATGTAAGACATATAAATAACACATACGCCCTGGTGCACGCGTCCGTATAATTTTACGGACATAGTTGAGTTTTATAGTTAAGTAGACTTAAGTTTTAGGTTAGTTTGAAATGTATATAGTAATAAGTTTTAGTTTAGTTTTAAGTAGAATAGGTTTATTAATTAGTTTTTTAAGTTAGGTTAAGAAGCAAAACTAACAAAGATTTCCAAGTTTTTTTGAATTTTCTTGGGGGAATAATAAAAAAAATATAATTACTTATAAGCGATGAATTTAAAAAGATATAAGAGGCCAAAAGGCATAGAGAAAAAGCAAAAAACCTCAGTCAGTAAGTTAGAATTAAGATCACTCGATTATATGGTAAGCTAGCTTTAAGTATTTTTGTCTAGCATTTAAGAAATTGAATTTTAAAATAAAAATGCATTGAAAAAAAGAAGGATCTTCATACATCTACACACGCATTCGTATGAAACGATACGGTTAAGGCATGCATAACTCCCCATACATGCATAACTCCCCACCTGATGCACTCGATCAGGACGCCCCATACGCACTCCACAAAGAGTCCGGCAGTAATTAAAAGTGCGGAAGTCTTCTAGGGAGCTAATGTGGCGGTGTAGACGCAACCCATATGCGAGTGCACAAGTCAGCCACAAGCCGAGGAATTGCCGTCCATCGGACACGTGGCGTACGTGTCAAAATGCGGAAACTTCCTTCTTCTATCTCGAACAGCCGAAGCGAACGGCCGCGCCTCGAAGCAGATAAACTTAAATAAAGCCAATAAAGTAAAATAACATTTTGTTTAGAGCTTACCTCCACATATAATTCAACATAATCGGTACACTTTGAATTTGAAAAAACAGCGCCGGCCGCGAAGTACGTACATGCCTGAATTAGAAGGAACTTCACCATTAGTGTAAAACTCACCCGGATTCGGATTGCGCCTCCGTATAACATTTCAGCTGGAGACGCTTTGATGTCGTTTGGTATGCTGTCCGAAGTCCCAGGAGCACAGTCGGAAGTGTTCTCGTCCAGCTGGTGTTTGGATGGCACATAAGCGCTGATTTGAGGGTCCTGTGCCAGCGCTGTCATCCCATTGGACTGTGGATGATATGGTGACGTTTTTATCCGCTAGGTACCGCACATGTTTGTAAGTGCATTGAATAGCGCTGACTCGAACTGAGTACCCTGGTCCGTTGTTAATGTCTTCGGTGATCCGCCTGGATGCGAAATATTGTGGATTAAGTTGAAAGCTGTTTGGCGTAGTGACTATGGTATGTAGGGTCAGACGATGTCAGTTGAAATATCGCAGTAAATATGGCAATCTGGTTCTAATGTGATTTTTTGTAGTTTGATGGATGAATTTGTAGGATTTTGTAATATTTCTTTCAGCTCTGTCTTTTTGTTCTGTTTGTAGAAGATGATGGTCTATCTTTGTGGGCATGGATATGGCGCTGACTCGCATGTATCTGTGACTTGGTTGCTTTCACCAGACAAGTACACGATGTACGTAGTGTACTGTGAAATGTAGTCTAGGTGTCTAAGTCATCATTGGGATGCTTTATCGGATTTCTGCTGGAAGGCGTACATTAATGGCTTATGGTCGGTTTAGATTGTTATTTGTCGACCATCCAACAGATGGTTGAAAAATTTATTGGCCAGATATATTGCAAACAGCTCTCTGTCATATGTGCAGTATCTAGTTCGTGTTTCGGTGAACTTACACGAGAAGAATCCAACCGGTTGGAGATGTTTGCCTTTCAGCCGCTCCAGTTTTGCGCCAGCTGCTACGTCTGTATCCGTAGTTAGTACCAGTGGTGCCTTAGTGTCAATGTGACTGAGAGTTGTTACTGTGCCGATGCTCTCCTTAAATTGAGTGACCGCATCCACTACCTCAGGTGTCCAGGGAATCTGCCGATGATCGTTCTTCTTGGAATTCTTCAGATACTTGTTGAGAGGTGCTTGCATATGGGCGCAAGATAGTTTTCCCATTTAGCTGATCATTGAAATCCATAAGGTAAGGTATTGGATAGCGATCTGGCCGTGTTTGAGCATTAAGGCCTCAGTAGTCGCCGCATGGTTTCCAACCTCCTGTTTTCTTTTTAAAATATGGGGAGGGCCCACCCATTGACTGCTGGACAGCCGGCAAATGCCCTTCTCAATCATGGATTTGAATTTAGCTTTTGCTTGTTTCAGCTTCTCACTAGAAAGTTGTCGTGGTCGCTATGCTACGGGTTGTCCAGTGGTGATGATATGGTGATGAACTGCACTCTTTGTAGAAGATGTATGTGATGACAAAGTAATATACTCATCGATGATGTCCCTATATGTATCCACATTCGAGAGGCCAAATATCGATGCGGTTTGTACACTACCGGGTACTACGATGGAATCTTTGGAATTGATTAGACGTCTTGACTTAAGATCGATGATCAAACCATAGTGAGCCAATAAATCAGCATCGATGATTGCGGTCTTGACATCTGCTATTACGAACTTCCAATCGATCGTACGTCAAAGGCCAAGGTTTAGTTGAAGATCCTTTTCACCGTAAGTCCGGATTGGAGTATTGTGGGCTGCATAAACGATTTGGTGTGTGGAGGTGCTATTGCAGTTGAATGGACGTGGTAAAACTGATATTGTGGAGCCAGAACCAATGAGGAATTTGTGGTGCGTATATTTGTCGTATGCGTGAAGGCCAGTTGGCTGCTACTTACCGCCTTGGAAGGTAACAGCGACTCTTGTTTAAAGTCAATGCGTAACCGCACCGTTTTTGGCATTTTCTCGCCTCGTCACCAAATCGTTGATAGAATTTGCATACATTTGTTCTGCATTGATCCGTAATTCTGGCAGGCGAAACGGTTCTGCTGATGTCTGTACAGTGCGGTCGAGACTGTGACCGTTGTCTTTGAAATGCGCTTCGATTGCTTGTTGGAGTGTGCATCATACCTTTCAGCAACGATAGCGTTTTCTCAATCTCATCGAGACGTTTGTAAATGTCGGTGAAGGAAGTCTGTATTAGTAGCACAAACTGCAGGATACTTGCTCATTTGGAAAGTGAAATTGTTGATGTGAATGTGGAATAAAATGTTAGTTGTGATTTTTGGGAAATCAGATTGTGATGGTATTTCCTCTTGAGCGACAAAAGCAGGTTTAAGACGTTCAACTGACACGTTGACATCTTTGTTGTTTATACGGATAGTGAAAACACGATCGGACCTGATGGCAGAACTTAATTTGCGAACGAGTGCTTTGACGTCCATTTCGAAGCTAGGGACTCAATTAGACGCTCGACGCACGATCGAACTTGCCGATAGCAGATCCCGGTCATTGTTATTACTGCAATGGTGACCATTACATTGGACGATGCCCAGCTCTAACTGCATTAGGCCCTTTAGAGAGATCCGGTAAAGTTAAAGACACTAATTTATGCTATAATTGTTTAACTCCAAGTCACGCCACACGAGCATACGAATCGAAGAAAAGATGTATGCATTGTCAAGGCACGCATCATACGATTTTTTGCCGAACGAGGACGCAAACCCAGGCAACAACTACTACGACTTCTGCTCCAGTGCAATTAGCATTGCAGGGACAGGCATCACTAAATAACTCTCCAGCTGTTTCATCATTCATCTACAATGGTCACACAATATTATTGGCAACGGCATGCGTTAATATACTTGACGTTCAAGGCAATCCCATCTTGGCACGAGCAAATTATTTTTATTGTCGAACGATGCATGCAACTGTTACGAATAAAAAGGTAAAAGGTTGACGTTGTTATAGCTGGCGCGGGTGATGTACAAGGACAAAAGTCACGAGGCGTAGCTTCGTTACAAATACAATCACGATACGATCCAGGCTTCAGCATACAAGTTGATGCTTTCGTCTTAACTAAGATAACAGCAGATTTGCCTACTTATCGTATAGGCACAGACCAATGACAGCATTTAAAAGGCTTTTAGCAGACCCTAATTTTAAATTTACAAAGCAAGAAAGGAGCAATGTTTATTCGTCCAAATAAAAACAGGAGCAAGTTTAATCGTGGATCCATCTGAGCCGAAGGCGTTTAATTTTAAGTGCTATAAATGCCATAAAATTGGCCACAAAGCATCTGAGTGTCCCGACGAAAGATCACGAGAGTACAGCAGATGGGAATCGTCAGCAAGAGCAGGAATTCGAGTCATTGGAGATGCATTTCACACATCAGAAAAAGAAGAGGCAAAGTTTGTGTGGTACAAGTGAGCGGCAGTGGTGTTTGGACAGCGGTTGCACATCACACATGTGCAATGATGTGCAGTTGTTCGTCAATAAACCATCAGCTATGAATGAGACGAAGCTGTTGTAAGCAAACGATACGTGTGCATATGTGGATGCTAGAGGTACTGCTGAAATATTAGTCACGAATCGAAATTCAAAAAGGTCGATAAGACTCTATGACACTTTGTTAATTAAGAATTTACGAACTATTCTTCTTTCTGTTGCTTGAGTCACAGACCACGGAAATAAAGTAATATTTACTGAAGATGAAGAAATAGTACGTGGGAAAGATGGCGAAATTAAACTCAAAGCACGCCGCGTCGGCCATTTGTACTTTGTTCGAAACGAAGCAGATGAAGCTAACACAATTTTAATCATCGATACTAGCTTGGAGCTGTGGCACCGTAGATCTGGCCGCCTAAATGAAAGTGATTTGCTCAAAATGTATCAAAAGAATTTAGCTGCCGATAAAACCGAGTCAACGCTATGCGAAGTGTGTCTTCGTGAAAAAATGACAACGCTACCTTTTTCAAAAAATCAAAAAGATGTACACAAATTCTTGAAATCGTGCACACAGATATTTGGGGACCATCAAGAACAGCGTCATTTAGAAATTGTCGTTACTTCGTCACATTTATCGACGATAGGAGCCGATGGTGTGAAGTTTTTTTTTCAGGAACCAGAGCGACGTTTTTCAAAAATTCAAGGACTATAAAGTTCTCATTGAGACACCAAAAGGACGTCGAATAAAATGCTTGACGTCAGACAACGGACGCGAGTATTGCAATCAGGAATTTGATGAATATTTGAAGGCAAATGGAATTCGTCGCCATCTTACTATTCCAAACACACCACAACAAAATGGAATTGCAGAATGCAAAAACAGAACCCTTGTGGAAATGGCTCGATGTTTACTTCTACAGTCTGAACTTGAAAATGTGTTTTGGGCAGAAGCTAGCGGCATCAAATTATTTGAGAAATAGATGCCCAACAATCAGTCTGGAAGGCCATATACCGTTTGAAATTTGGAAACAAAAATTACCGGACTTGAGCAACCTAAAAGTTTTCGGATCCAGAACCTTCGTGCTGAATAAAACTCCGGGCAAAGGAAAGTTTGAACCTCGATCGAAAGAAGGTGTCTTGGTGGGATACTGAGACGAGTGCAATTGATAACGTGTTTGGATCGTTAATGATAAGAAAGTTGCAATGTTTAGAGATGTTCGTGTGTTAGAAAATCAAGTGAGTGATTACAAAATCAGACCAACATTTTCCAAAGTTGAAAATCAAGAATGTGTGATAGAAGTTATCACCAGAACCAAACACGGAGTTTGAGGAATCTAAACCAGCATTGAGTGAAATACAAAAGACAACTGACTTGAAACAATTACAAAAGAAACCCATGGCAGATATCAAACCAGATGAAGCATGCGCACCCTTGATGAAAAGCGAACGACAAACGAGTCAGAATCTAAAGGTAAGAAAATTGAAATAGAGGATAGTGATGACATTTACATGGACGCAAGGGAAGATCACATTTTACTAGGAGAAGCGGCGTTTATTTGAGAGGTGTTGTTGGAGGATGCAAGGAATAGTTGGCTTAAGGCTATAGCTGAAGAAGTTCGTGCACCCATCAAAAACGAGACGTGGGATCTCGTTGACAGATTACCGAATAGGGCAATAGTATCCAGTAAAATTGTTCTACGCAATAAAATAAAATCGGATGGATCTCTGGATCGTAGCTTGAAGCTTGATACTGTATTGGTGGACATCGGTTTAAACGCATCTCCAGGCGGCAGTTGTTTTTATTACGATTCAAGAAAAGAGCAGTTCACCATTGTTGCGGTATATTTGGACCACATTTTGATAGCTTCCAAAAGTCAACAAAGGTTGCGCGAAATAAAAACAGGCGTTGCGAAAAGCTTTCGAAGTTAAAGATCTTGGTTGTGCGCGATATTGCTTGTGAGTGGAGATTTGTCAAGAAGATGGTGAAAGCAAGCTGAAGTCGTCAGGGTATATAAAAGAGCTTCTGAAAAGGCTTAAAATGGAATTGTAAATATTTGTTCAATAAAGAAAATTGAAAAAAAAAACGTTTAAAATGGATGGTTCAAAACGAATTAATACACCAAGTGACTCAAAGACAAAACTACCGCCAGGAGAAAGAAGATCGGAGGAAAATCAAGAAGAAAAACTGTATCGACAACTCATCGGTTCTCTAATGTATTTAACAATAGCCACGAGACCGGATATTTCATTCACAGTGAACCGCTTGGCGCAATTTAATAACAGCTATCACTGGTCGGCTGCTTAGTGTGTCCTGAGATATTTGAATGGAATACAAAACCATGGGCTTGTATACAAAAAGAACTCTTTGGGACTTCGAGGTTTTTCGGATGCTGACCACGGAAATGATAAAGTTGAACGAATCTCATACACCGGATACGTTTTTATTTTAAGCAGTGTGGCGATTACTTGGAGATTACAAAAGCAAAGGTCAGTAGCTATTGCAACGACAGATGCCGAGTATGTCGCTTTATCCGAGTCATCCAGAGAGGCCACATATCTGCGAAACTTAATGGAAGAAATGAATCTTCATAGCTTATCGTCAATAAATCTGGGAACGGATAATCGTGGTGCGAGGCATATAGCTGAAAATGCGGTATGTCATTCTCGTACCCAGCATATTGCAACGAGAGATTTGATTAAGAAGAAGCAGTTAGCGATAATTTACACACCAACAGAAGCAATGCCAGCTGATGTTCTCACCAAGCCATAAGCAGGGCCCGCCCATCACACATGTATGAGGGACATCGGAATGGAGATTTGTGAAGGCGCGCTGTTTGAGGAGGGTATGTTGAATATATCTGCTAATCAGCGCTCTCTAACCATCGATAGATGTCGGAGCAGTAATATTGTAGTTTCTAGTTTTCTTTTCATCTGTCATTATTTTTTTCTTACTTCTGTACAAACTGAATAAAGTCACACTTAAAGATAAACGGTCGTTTGGATTGCTTCAACTCTGCACAAAGCTGAGGGATTGGTTTGCTGCAATAAATGTAGGGCGCTATGTTTATTTCAATCTTCAATATTACTTTAAGAAATTTTGTGGCACGAGGATCTTAGAAGAATCACCGTCATGGCGTCATCGGCATCTAAGAGCTGCAACAGGTGCACCAATAAGGACAACGAGGATATGTTTCAATGCGATTCCTGCGATGACTGGTTCCATTTTATTTGCGTCGAAGTGACAGACACACGAGGTGGAGTGGGTGTGTGACGGCTGTGCAGATGCAACGGATGAAACTTTGAAAGCTTCCCAAAGTGACAGCGTCGATAATTCTGAAGCGGAGTCAACTGCTAAGAAAAGCCGTGAGAAGGTACGTGAATTGTATGGAAATAGTATTAATAAACAAAACGTATCACATCTTGAAATTGCATGATGCGTCTTGAAGATGAAAAACAAACAGAAATTAATTTTATAAGAAAAAAGTATGAACTGATGGCATTAAACAGTGACTTGTGCATTGAGGTAGAGAAAAAGGCAGGGCACAGAAACAAAGAAGGCTGAGCAAATGAAATGTGACATGGGCTTGGGAATGGGCAAGTTCGATGGAAGACAAGTTAGTACTGGTGGATTTGTAAAACCACAGGGTGTTCTGTATTAGATAAAAACATGTGCGGTGACAGTAAATGTCAAGCTGAAACTTGATCTAAGACAGTTTCATTTCCGAGTCAATCGGTTCAGTTCGTTCCTACACCTGAGCAAATATATGCTCGTCAAATAAAGACCTTTCTATATTCAGCGGAAAACCCGAAGAGTGGCCGCTTTTTGCAAGCAGTTCCGAGAGCTCAACGCGATTGTGTGGTCTTAGTAATGAGGGAAATCTCCTTAGATAGCAATAAAGCATTGGAGTATGTAAGCAATAGGTTTACATTGCCTTCATTGGTACCAGAAGTAATGGCAACGTTACGGATGGTAATTGGAAGGCCGGAGCATATAATAAATAGCCTCTTGGCAAAGGTGCGCTCTTCATTCGGTGTAAACCCAGGAAAATTAGATACTTTGATAAATTTTTCGCTCGAGGTAAAAAACATCGTAGCCACAATGGAAGTAGCAAAGCCTGAAGTCACATTCGAATAATCCTTCGCTTTTGCAAGAGCTTTTAGAAAAGTTGCCACTTCAAATGCGTCTTGACTGGTCGATGTTCTCACGCTCAGTTGAAGATGTAAACTTAAGAAACTTAAGTGATTGGCTCTTCGAATTAGCTGGAACCACAAGTAAGGTTACAATAACACCAATAGCAGGTTTGGAAGATGCAAAAAGGAAAATGCATCGAGTAGGCTTCCATGGAAACAACTCTAAGGAGCATAAAAACTTGTCAAGAGAATGTTGCATCTGCGGGGAATTAAATCTCGTTTCCATTTGTCAAAAGTTTAAAAATTTGAATTACAACGACAAATGGAATATAGTTCATAACAATAAACTATGCAATTCATGTCTCAAGGAACACGATTCATATTTCTGTTCCGACCGAAAACAATGTCAAGATGAAGGATGCCAAGCAAAACATCATCAAAACATCTCTGTTGCACAAATTTGACATACCGATTATATCTTTAGTTGCCGTTCATAGTATGCAAACGTTAAAGATTCTTTATCGACACGTGCCTATAACCATTTTCGGAAAACATGGTTCCATTAATGTTTTTGCCTTCTTGGATGATACATTGATAGAAGAATACATCTTATCCCATCTAGGAATTGAAAGAATAAGATCTGAATTTTGTTTGAGGTGGTCAGATGGAACTGTAAGAGTTGAAAAAGATTCGCATAATCTTGATTTATTTGTGTCTCCCGAAAATAGTAATGCAAAAAGGTTTTCACTTGACGGTGTTCGATCTGTAAGTAAACTGGAATGACCATCTCAAACACTGAAAAATGCGGAATTGTCTAGAAAATTCAAACACCTAAGAGGTTTACCCGCGAAATCGTATAAAGAAGTGGTTCCGACTCAGTTGTCGAAGAGCTTTTGCTTGTGTATGACATCTCATATCGACCACTTTTCGCAGTGTATTTTGTATCCTTTAAAATAGCCAAAATTACTAAACGCGGTAGATCCCCGAATTCAGAGGGTGTTTCCAATCCCTCCGGTAAGAAACTTTGTAGTATGAGTGCAACTAGTGCAGGAAAGATGGATTCAAGGTACAGTCGTTTCAGCGCCTTTCGGTGTATGTTTGACAAAGACGATGACGATATGGACGAAATTGTTTCGCCAAGTGAATGTATACAAAAAAAGGAGCACGTGCCTCCTATTAAATTGATTGAAAAAACAAGTGACTATGTCCACAGTTTAATGAAGTCATTAAATATAACTGATAATTCCATTAAAAAAATCTCCATTGGAATAAAAATATCGTGTGATCCTCTCGATGCATACACCAGTGTAGTGTCTTATCTAAAAGAAAAAAAATGTCAATTTTTCACCCACGACATGAAAAGAATAACAGCATCTAAAGTTATTCTGTTTGGACTCGATGATTTAGAAGTTGATTTATTAAAGTCTAAATTGATTGAAATGCATGGACATAAAAAAAACTAATAAAAACTATGAACATTATAATGAAACATTCTATTTACTCTCATTGGAGAATGCTTCAATCAATTTAAATGATTTAAAAAAACTTTACCGATCTGAGCTGGAGCTTTCAACGAAAACTGAAAGGTAAACCGACACAATGCCATAATTGCCAAATGTTCGGGCATGGTGAGCGCAACTGTCACATAAAGGCTTATTCTGGTATTTGTGTTGGTACACACAAGACTGCAGACTGCAACAAAAAAGACTCTCTCAAATGTGTTAATTGCAATGGTGCGTATAAAGCTACCGATGCTGCTTGCTTAGCTAGATCAAAATACTTAGAGCTTAAAAGCAACTTCGACAATCGCAAGAATCAAACGCACCAGCTGACAAAATAAGCTTTTTTTCGCAACGAAAGCTTCCGCCTCTGTTCCATCAAGCAACACGACGCAGCAACTTAACTTGTGATCAATGTCAGATTTTCCCTCCATTCCTCATCGAAGTCAATCGACGAATTAAAGTGCAAAACAAGTGGAAGCCATCAGCTGTGTGCAACCGCCTAGTCCATGGGAGAGTACCACACATCATTCAAGAGGTTTGATCAGCAACAACAACAATCTTTTTATTATGGATGAATTAAATGTACTTCTTATGGAAATGATAAGTAAATTAGCTACTTGTAAATCAAAAGCAGATAAATTTCAAGTTATCGCACAGTTAGCTACTAAATGTTTGTACTCTAATGATAAGTTAAGATAGATAGTAACTTATATATTATAACATGGAATGCTAGGGGGATTCGAAACAAAAGCATTGTATTCCTAGATCTTTTAAATAGAAAAAACGTTCACATAGCCTTAGTAACAGAAACCTGGCTTAATGAAAATTATCCATTATCCACTTTAAATGCTATCGTCTTGATAAAACTGGCGGAACTGGTGGTGGTGTTGAAATATTTGTGAGGAGATCGGTTCAACACTCGCTATTACCTGTTATTAGAACATATTTAGTAGAAAACTTAGGAATCGAGGTGAGGTTATCAAACTAAAAAACAATTAAAGTCTTGTGTGTTTATTTTCCTGGTGCTACTGTGACACACTCTAATAAAACTAGTCTAAGTAATGATCTCCGAACGATTACTTAGTTGGAGGGGACCTAAATTGTAGGTTAGGTGTACGTTCACGTTCACGGTTCACGTGGTCGTCCTTTTGTTCTTGATATATTCATTACTAACTGTCCCATCTATTTATCCCAACCTGTAACTCTTAGTGAATTGAGCTCAGATCATAATCCTGTACTTTGCAAGCTTCTTCTGTCTGGTATGGAAGTAGTTGAACATATTCAAGACTTAAAGAAGGCTAATTGGAATCATTTTAGAGCAAATTTAAGTCAGAAACTATGGCAAGTTGATACCAACTTAGACCATATAACCTGCAAACAGGATGTTTACCTGCTTGTATCAAATTTCACTAAGCAAGTTCTAGACTCAGCTAATGAAAGTATTCCTATAATAGCTAAAAAGAATTTTTGCATTAAACTTCCTTCTTATATTTTAAATCTTCTTAAGTTTCGAAATATGCACAGAAGAAACTGGCAACGGTACAGGCAAATTGTATACAGAATCGAAGTCAATTATCTAAACAAGATCATCAAAGAGAGTATAGCTCGACTTCGTAATGACTCTTGGAATAATAAGCTTAAACTATTAGATAAAAATACAAAGCAGTTCTGGAATATTGTCAAATTAGTTAGAAATAAGAACATTCGTATACCATGCCTTAGAAACACATTAAATACGTACGTTACAGACGTCGATAAGGCTAATGCACTTTCCCAAACTTTTCAGCGTAACCATAACATATCGCGTCATCTGCGTGATATTCACACAGATTCTCTGGTGTATGGTACTGTTCAGACATTCCGTACGTTGAACTCCGTCACACCTTTGATTGAATTGGTAAATGAAGAAGATATTACATTCTTTATCAACAACCTAATAACGAGAAAATCTGGTGGACTAACTTAATAAAGAGGGGGGCATGGGCCTATGCACACGAGGCAATGTCCTTGATCGCGCTCAACATGGCGAGCTGCCAAGACTATCCTCGTCCGTGCATAGGTCAAGTTGACATACAGCCTCCCCGTGGCGCCCCCTGGATAGCCATCACAGCATCCGTTGTGTGGTGAATCAATGTATGCAGCGACTGGCCTACCAGTCTGTAGGTTGTGCGTGAGGCTAACTCCCTCACCACACAAAAAAAAACCGAGTTCAGCAACAACAACTTGCCTCGGATATGAACGGATCCAATGTTGACGACCCCGGCAAACGTACAAAGGACAACGATTTTCGGTTCTGCACGTGGAATGTGAGGTCCCTTAACAGACCACGTACAGCCGAACAACTTGCGGAGGCCCTTGACTGCTACAAAGCAGACATCACCGCCATCCAGGAAGTGCGGTGGGATGGGCCGGGCAGAAAGAAGATGAATAACTGCGACATTTACTACAGCGACTGCTACAGGGATAGAAGGCAGCGCCTATTCGGATGCGGATTTGTTGTTCGAGGCAGACTTAGGCAAAAAGTCATAAGCTACGATCCCTAAGTGAACGCCTCATGACAATCCGCATTAAGGCTAAATTCGGGAACATCAGCCTGATATGCGCTCACGCCGCGACAGAAGAGAAGGATGACAACAGCAAGGATGAGTTCTATGATCTCCTAGAAAGAACATACGATCGATGCCCCAGCTATGACACCAAGATCGCTCTAGGAGATTTCAATGCTCAGCTGGGGAAAGAGGATATCTTTGCTGGCGTCATCGGGAAACACAGCCTGCACGACACGACTTCCGAAAACGGACTCAGGCTGCTGGACTTCGCCGCGGGGCGGAACCTCTCTGTGAGCAGTACGCGGTTCCCACATCGCAACATCCATAAAGGAACCTGGCGATCCCCTGATCAATCAACCGTCAACCAGATTGATCACGTTGCGATCGACGTCAGACACTCCTCCAACATTCTCGATGTCCGAACATTCCGAGGCGCTAACATCGACTCGGATCATCACCTTGTTGTAGCCAAGGTAAGAACCCGGATATCGAGAGAACAACGGAGTCGAGATAGGCCGAAACGGTTTGACGTTGGAAAGCTACAATCGCAACAGGTCGCTGGGAACTTTGCCGACCGAGTCTCCCTGAAACTCTCCCAAAGTTCGACGCTGCCTGCACTAACAATAGAAGAAGAATGGAAACGTTTTCAAAAAGCCATCAAAGAAGCTGCCACTGATGTGCTGGGTTTCACGCCACCACTTAGAAGGAACCCATGGTTTGACGACGAGTACACGCAGGCACATGCAGCCAAACAGGAGGCCTACAAGGCAACGCTGCATCGGACAACGAGAGCTGTTCGTGAGCTCAACGAACAGAAAAGAGGGAAAGAGAACCGGCTTCTCAGAAGGAAAAAGAGAGAGCATGAGAAGCGCGCGGTCGAAGAGATGGAGAGATGTTATGGCAGGAATGAAGTCCGAAAGTTTTATCGAAAGCTGAAACAGCTATCCGGTGGATACAGGGTTCGGACCGAAGCCTGCCGGGACCAAAACGGAAACCTCGTAGTAGAGTCGCAATCGATTCTGAGAATCTGGAAAGATCATTTCTGCAGACTCTTAAACGGCGATAACGGCCCAAATCCCGCTGTAAGGCAGAATGTTCCACTTAATTTGGACGATGATAGACAAGAATTCCGCCCCCCCGACTTAGACGAGGTCAAGATAGCAATATCGAGACTGAAGTCAAATAAAGCTGCTGGAGCGGATGGACTGTCCGCAGAACTGTTTAAAGCAGCTGGGGATGACCTGGTTGGGCGCATGCACCAGCTCATCTGTAAGATTTGGTCGGAGGAAAGCATGACCGATGAGTGGAATCTCAGCGTCGTTTGTCCGGTCCACAAGAAAGGAGACCCCTTCGACTGCGCCAACTATCGAGGGATAAGTCTCCTTAACATCGCATACAAGATCCTTTCTGCCGTACTGTGTGAACGCCTGAAACCGTTTGTCAACAACCTGATTGGTCCTTATCAGTGTGGTTTCAGGCCAGGGTAGTCCACCATCGACCAAATCTTCACACTACGGCAGATCCTGGAAAAGACCCAAGAAATGCAAATGGACACTCACCACCTATTCGTCGATTTCAAGGCCGCATATGACAGTGTGCATAGAGACGAGCTATACAGTGCCATGTCTAGTCTTGACATTCCTACCAAACTCGTCAGATTGTGTAGGATGACGATGGAGAACTCTCGCTGCTCCGTCAAGGTCGGGAACGAACTCACCGAGACTTTCGATGTCATGAAAGGTTTAAGACAAGGCGACGCACTGTCATGCGACTTGTTTAACATCATCCTTGAGAAGATCGTGCGTAACATACAGGTCAACACCAGAGGCACGATCTTCCAAAAGTCAGCTCAGTTGCAAGCTTACGCCGAGACATTGACGTGATTGGACGAACACAGCGAGCCGTCAATGATGCATTTGCTGGCATTGAAGCGGAAGCGGCTAAAATGGGTCTGGTGGTAAATGAGGGCAAAACGAAGTACATGCTGTCATCAAGGAAGGACACACAACATCGGCGTCTCGGACAGAGCGTCACAATAGGCAGCAGAAAGTCAAGGACTTCGTCTATCTCGGCTCCGAGGTAAACAGAGACAATAACACCAGTACCGAAATCAAACGCAGAATCACTCTTGCCAATCGCTGTTTCTTTGGGCTCAAGAGGCAATCGAGTAATAAAGCCCTCTCTCGAAAGACTAAGCTTGCTTTATATAACACCTTAATCATCCCAGTCCTACTTTATGGCGCGGAAACTTGGACACTACTTAAAGCGGATAAGGATGCCCTTGGTCTCTTCGAGAGAAAAGTTCTGCGCGCGATTTTTGGTCCTGTTTGCGTTGATGGCATCTGGAGGAGAAGATTCAACCACGAACTGTATGGGCTGTACAGCGTCTACGGATACAACGCTTAAGATGGCTAGGCCATGTAGAGCGTATGGACACCACTGCTCCGGCCCGAAAAGTCTTCGAATCTGAGCCATTGGGACAACGCAACAGAGGACGGCCCAAGATACGGTGGCGCACACAAGTGGAGAAGGACCTCAACCAACTTGGAGTGCGCAACTGGCGGCAGCTGGCAAATGATCGTGCTGGCTGGAGAGGCATGTTTGTTGAGGCCCAGGTCCACCCCGGACTGTAGCGCCATAAGAAGAAGAAGAAGAACTTAATAAAGAATGCTTATTTAAAAGAATTACCGAAAATTGGAATAAAGATGGTGGCATATGTTGTAAATGCATGTTTGAAACTTCAATACTTGCCAACGAAATGGAAACTAGCAAAAGTTATGCCTATTCTTAAAGCTGGTAAGCCTCAAGATGGTCCTGATAGTTATAGACCAATTAGTTTACCATCGATAGATGTCGTAGCAGTAATATTGTAGTTTCTAGTTTTCTTTTCATCTGTCATTATTTTTTTCTTACTTCTGTACAAACTGAATAAAGTCACACTTAAAGATAAACGGTCGTTTGGATTGCTTCAACTCTGCACAAAGCTGAGAGATTGGTTTGCTGCAAGAAATGAAGGGCGCTATGTTTATTTCAATCTTCAATATTACTTTAAGAAATTTTGTGGCACGAGGATTTTAGAAGAATCACCGTCATGGCGTCATCGGCATCTAAGAGCTGCAACAAGTGCACCAATAAGGACAACGAGGATATGTTTCAATGCGATTCCTGCGATGACTGGTTCCATTTTATCTGCGTCGAAGTAACAGACACACGAGGTGGAGTGGGTGTGTGACGGCTGTGCAGATGCAACGGATGAAACTTTGAAAGCTTCCTAAAGTGACAGCGTCGATAATTCTGAAGCGGAGTCAACTGCTAAGACAAGCCGTGAGAAGGTACGTGAATTGTATGGAAATAGTATTAATAAACAAAACGTATCACATCTTGAAATTGCATGATGCGTCTTGAAGATGAAAAACAAACAGAAATTAATTTTATAAGAAAAAAGTATGAACTGATGGCATTAAACAGTGACTTGTGCATTGAGGTAGAGAAAAAGGCAGGGCACAGAAACAAAGAAGGCTGAGCAAATGAAATGTGACATGGACTTGGGAATGGGCAAGTTCGATGGAAGACAAGTTAGTACTGGTGGATTTGTAAAACCACAGGGTGTTCTGTATTAGATAAAAACATGTGCGGTGACAATAAATGTCAAGCTGAAACTTGATCTAAGACAGTTTCATTTCCGAGTCAATCGATTCAGTTCGTTCCTACACCTGAGCAAATATATGCTCGTCAAATAAAGACCTTTCTATATTCAGCGGAAAACCCGAAGAGTGGCCGCTTTTTGTAAGTAGTTCCGAGAGCTCAACGCGATTGTGTGGTCTTAGTAATGAGGGAAATCTCCTTAGATAGCAATAAAGCATTGGAGTATGTAAGCAATAGGTTTACATTGCCTTCATTGGTACCAGAAGTAATGGCAACGTTACGGATGGTAATTGGAAGGCCGGAGCATATAATAAATAGCCTCTTGGCAAAGGTGCGCTCTTCATTCGGTGTAAACCCAGGAAAATTAGATACTTTGATAAATTTTTCGCTCGAGGTAAAAAACATCGTAGCCACAATGGAAGTAGCAAAGCCTGAAGTCACATTCGAATAATCCTTCGCTTTTGCAAGAGCTTTTAGAAAAGTTGCCACTTCAAATGCGTCTTGACTGGTCGATGTTCTCACGCTCAGTTGAAGATGTAAACTTAAGAAACTTAAGTGATTGGCTCTTCGAATTAGCTGAAACCGCAAGTAAGGTTACAATAACACCAATAGCAGGTTTGGAAGATGAAAAAAGGAAAATGCATCGAGTAGGCTTCCATGGAAACAACTCTAAGGAGCATAAAAACTTGTCAAGAGAATGTTGCATCTGCGGGGAATTAAATCTCGTTTCCATTTGTCAAAAGTTTAAAAATTTGAATTACAACGACAAATGGAATATAGTTCATAACAATAAACTATGCAATTCATGTCTCAAGGAACACGATTCATATTTCTGTTCCGACCGAAAACAATGTCAAGATGAAGGATGCCAAGCAAAACATCATCAAAACATCTCTGTTGCACAAATTTGACATACCGATTATATCTTTAGTTGCCGTTCACAGTATGCAAACGTTAAAGATTCTTTATCGACACGTACCTATAACCATTTTCGGAAAACATGGTTCCATTAATGTTTTTGCCTTCTTGGATGATACATTGATAGAAGAATACATCTTATCCCATCTAGGAATTGAAAGAATAAGATCTGAATTTTGTTTGAGGTGGTCAGATGGAACTGTAAGAGTTGAAAAAGATTCGCATACTCTTGATTTATTTGTGTCTCCCGAAAATAGTAATGCAAAAAGGTTTTCACTTGACGGTGTTCGATCTGTAAGTAAACTGGAATGACCATCTCAAACACTGAAAAATGCGGAATTGTCTAGAAAATTCAAACACCTAAGAGGTTTACCCGCGAAATCGTATAAAGAAGTGGTTCCGACTCAGTTGTCGAAGAGCTTTTGCTTGTGTATGACATCTCATATCGACCACTTTTCGCAGTGTATTTTGTATCCTTTAAAATAGCCAAAATTACTAAACGCGGTAGATCCCCGAATTCAGAGGGTGTTTCCAATCCCTCCGGTAAGAAACTTTGTAGTATGAGTGCAACTAGTGCAGGAAAGATGGATTCAAGGTACAGTCGTTTCAGTGCCTTTCGGTGTATGTTTGACAAAGACGATGACGATATGGACGAAATTGTTTCGCCAAGTGAATGTATACAAAAAAAGGAGCACGTGCCTCCTATTAAATTGATTGAAAAAACAAGTGACTATGTCCACAGTTTAATGAAGTCATTAAATATAACTGATAATTCCATTAAAAAAATCTCCATTGGAATAAAAATATCGTGTGATCCTCTCGATGCATACACCAGTGTAGTGTCTTATCTAAAAGAAAAAAAATGTCAATTTTTCACCCACGACATGAAAAGAATAACAGCATCTAAAGTTATTCTGTTTGGACTCGATGATTTAGAAGTTGATTTATTAAAGTCTAAATTGATTGAAATGCATGGACATAAAAAAAACTAATAAAAACTATGAACATTATAATGAAACATTCTATTTACTCTCATTGGAGAATGCTTCAATCAATTTAAATGATTTAAAAAAACTTTACCGATCTGTTTTCCATACTCAAGTGAGCTGGAGCTTTCAACGAAAACTGAAAGGTAAACCGACACAATGCCATAATTGCCAAATGTTCGGGCATGGTGAGCGCAACTGTCACATAAAGGCTTATTCTTGTATTTGTGTTAGTACACACAAGACTGCAGACTGCAACAAAAAGGACTCTCTCAAATGTGTTAATTGCAATGGTGCGTATAAAGCTACCGATGCTGCTTGCTTAGCTAGATCAAAATACTTAGAGCTTAAAAGCAACTTCGACAATCGCAAGAATCAAACGCACCAGCTGACAAAATAAGCTTTTTTTCGCAACGAAAGCTTCCGCCTCTGTTCCATCAAGCAACACGACGCAGCAACTTAACTTGTGATCAATGTCAGATTTTCCCTCCATTCCTCATCGAAGTCAATCGACGAATTAAAGTGCAAAACATGTGGAAGCCATCAGCTGTGTACAACCGCCTAGTCCATGGGAGAGTACCACACATCATTCAAGAGGTTTGATCAGCAACAACAACAATCTTTTTATTATGGATGAATTAAATGTACTTCTTATGGAAATGATAAGTAAATTAGCTACTTGTAAATCAAAAGCAGATAAATTTCAAGTTATCGCACAGTTAGCTACTAAATTTTTGTACTCTAATGATAAGTTAAGATAGATAGTAACTTATATATTATAACATGGAATGCTAGGGGGATTCGAAACAAAAGCATTGTATTCCTAGATCTTTTAAATAGAAAAAACGTTCACATAGCCTTAGTAACAGAAACCTGGCTTAATGAAAATTATCCATTATCCACTTTAAATGCTATCGTCTTGATAAAACTGGCGGAACTGGTGGTGGTGTTGAAATATTTGTGAGGAGATCGGTTCAACACTCGCTATTACCTGTTATTAGAACACATTTAGTAGAAAACTTAGGAATCGAGGTGAGGTTATCAAACTAAAACACAATTTAAGTCTTGTGCGTTTATTTTCCTGGTGCTACTGTGGCACACTCTAATAAAACTAGTCTAAGTAATGATCTCCGAAAAATATTTTCTTTAAATGACGATTACTTAGTTGGAGGCAACCTAAATTGTAGGCATAGGGACTGGGGTTGTACACGTGCAAATGCATGGGGTAATTTACTTTCAAATTTTAGTGTTGTCTTGCCTTTAACTTTAATATTTCCACATAGTCCGTCTTATGTGCCTACTGGTTCACGTGGTCGTCCTTTTGTTCTTGATATATTCATTACTAACTGTCCTATCTATTTATCCCAACCTGTAACTCTTAGTGAATTGAGCTCAGATCATAATCCTGTACTTTGCAAGCTTCTTTGGTATGGAAGTAGTTGAACATATTCAAGACTTAAAGAAGGCTAATTGGAATCATTTTAGAGCAAATTTAAGTCAGAAACTATGGCAAGTTGATACCAACTTAGACCATATAACCTGCAAACAGGATGTTGACCTGCTTGTATCAAATTTCACTAAGCAAGTTCTAGACTCAGCTAATGAAAGTATTCCTATAATAGCTACATCTATTTTAAATCTTATTAAGTTACGAAATATGCACAGAAGAAACTGGCAACGGTACAAGCAAATTGTATACAGAATCGAAGTCAATTATCTAAACAAGATCATCAAAGAGAGTATAGCTCGACTTCGTAATGACTCTTGGAATAATAAGCTTAAACTATTAGATAAAAATACAAAGCCGTTCTGGAATATTGTCAAATTAGTTAGAAATAAGAACATTCGTATACCATGCCTTAGAAACACATTAAATACGTACGTTACAGACGTCGATAAGGCTAATGCACTTGCCCAAACTTTTCAGCGTAACCATAACATATCGCGTCATCTGCGTGATATTCACACAGATTCTCTGGTGAATGGTACTGTTCAGACATTCCGTACGTTGAACTCCGTCACACCTTTGATTGAATTGGTAAATGAAGAGGATATTACATTCTTTATCAACAACCTAGTAACGAAAAAATCTGGTGGACTAACTTAATAAAGAATGCTTATTTAAAAGAATTACCAAAAATTGGAATAAAGATGGTGGCATATGTTGTAAATGCATGTTTGAAACTTCAATACTTTCCAACGAAATGGAAACTAGCTAAAGTTATGCCTATTCTTAAAGCTGGTAAGCCCCAAGATGGTCCTGATAGTTATAGACCAATTAGTTTACTTAACAGCCTGAGTAAGCTTTATGAACGGATTTTAAAAAGAAAATATGATGAAGATTGTTGATGATTAGAATATTTTTCCCAATGCACAGTTTGGGTTTAGGCGTTATCACAACACTTCTCATCAAGTTAAGAGAATCTGTAATCATATAAAAAGTAATCGTATCAATGGTAAATTGACCGGCATGATTCTACTTGACATAGAGAAGGCATTTGATACTGTCTGGCATAATGGTCTAATTTTCAAAATGAATAATCTCAACCTTCCTCCTTATTTGTGCAATATAGTTCTAAGTCTTCTGCCTGGTCGTTGTTTCCAGGTCCATGTTAATAGTGGTGTTTCAAATTTGATATATTATAGTGCAGGTGTACCCCAAGGGTCTGTCTTGGCTCCAACTTTATACAATTTGTATACCTCGGATTTCCCAGAATTACCCGATTGTGGAACTGCTATCTTTGCTGATGATACAGCTATATTTTCATCACATTGAGAGCAATCTTAAATATGCGATGGAAATTATTTTTAGATACTGTGATAAATGGAAGATTAAGTACAATGAAGAAAAACTACAAGCGATATTTTTCACACGAAAAAGCAAAACTTGTTTTCTCCCTAGTTCCAACTTTCGGATGAATGGAATCAACGTTGAGTGGAAGAACTCCGTTAGGTACCTTGGTATTCATCCTGATAGTAAATTAACTTTTCATGAGCACATTAACCAAAACCCTTAAGAAAGTTCACATCGCAAAGAAGATTCTCTACCCATTCATTAATAGAAGATCTTTTTTGTCTTAATCTAACAAAGTAATCATACTTAAGGCTATATTTCAAGCCATAACTCTTTACGGTTGCCCAGTTTGGGGAAAATCCGCGCAGTGTCACATTAAAAGGTTGCAAACAGCCCAAAACAAAGTGCTAAAAATTATGTTGGACCTACAACACGATTATTCCACCTTAAAACTCCACAGAAGAGCGGGTGTTGAGCTGGTCCACAAAAGAATATTCAAACTGACAAATAAATTTAATTACTCATGTGTTTTTGCTGACAATCCTCTAGTCAATGAACTATCAAATTGTATTTCTCAAAGCGAATAAACATTATTAAAAATATAAATATTTTGTAATCCACACGATATATGTCTTAATCATTGTTTTGCTAATAATTATGTCCTTTACATTTATTTATTTACCAATATATTTATTTATTTATTTACTTATTTATTTCCTAATACAGTTTATTTATTTAGTTTTTTATTAATTTTTTTGTTTAATAATTTATTTATTTACAGTATAATTTTATACATACATATATATACATATAAATATAGATGTATATATATTATAAGTATTTACCTAAGTACTCGAACCTTAACTTACTTATTTTCTTTGACAGGTATTAACTGTGACTTTGACATATGTACATATAACTAAATAAATATATACATTTTTTTCTTCCTTTTTTTTTCTTCTTGTATTGAAGGTTTTTTGTCGTATTTTCCTTAAAATTTGTCTGATGCAAATTAATACTTATTGTATATAGATTTCACAGTAATGTTAAAACTTTTTTCAGAAGTAAGATATATTATATATCAAATCTCTGTACTGATACTGTACGGTATCTAAAATCAATGTAAACATTTTATAACGAAATAAAACATCTATCTATCTAAGTTGTTCCGACAATGATATTTGGCTTAAACAATAAGGGCTGAGCAATGCCATTGAAATTCCGCGAAGGAAAAGCTCATGAACCTGCGGCCACTAAAACTCGTTTGGTGGCAACCACCAGACTAGTTCATGAGCAACTGCATATATGCGAGTGTGATGATGATGTGGCTTTGCAGAATTTTATGAGCGAGAATATGAAAATTGAAAACCAATTTCAAGAAAATTATGTTTCAAAAAATTCTTTAGAATTGCAAGAACACGTAAAACGAGATGGTGATAATTTTGTTGCAAAACTTCTATGGAAAAGCGAAGATATTTCTCTTCCCGATAATTATGGCATGGCTTAACAAAAACTTTGTTGTTTTGAAAGGAAGTTGGCAAAAGATATGGCGCTGAAAGAACAGAACAGTCATATCAGGCAATGGAAGGGAAGAGGTACATCCGTAAATTGACGCCATCCGAAAGTGATGCCGAGCACAAAAGGAAATGGTATTTACATACAGTGAGGAATCCCAATAAACCGAACAAGATTAGGATTGTGTGGAACGCCGCCGCGGAATGCAATGGTGTTTCATTGAACACATGTCTTGAAAATGGTCCAGATCTGATGGTTCCTCAAGTCAATATACTCTTTAATTTCAGAACAGGTAAAATTGGGATCTGTGGGGATATTTGTGAGATGTCTCACCGTCAACGTCAAAGGTTCATATGGCGGGATGTAGAAAGAGATCGGCCACCTGAGTCTTCATTCTCCAAGTTATGAGCTTTGGTGCTAGCTGCTCTCCATCAGTTGTGCAGGCCGTTAAGAACCTAAATGCCATAGAGTACAGAGATAAGTTCCCTAGAGCCACAAAGTCAACAAAAGAGCGGCACTATGTCGATGACATGATGGACAGCGTTGACACGATCCAGGATGCTTCTTGATTTAGCTACACAAGCGCGAGAAATTAATAAATTTGGTAACTTTCAAATCCGCAATTGGTGTTCAAATTCAAAGGAGGTTACAGCAGCGCTGGGAGATCCAGGTCCCATGGAAAACTTTTGCAGGCGGGGCGAACAGTCGACCAAATTGTGGAAGCCGACAATGTGCTGGGGATGTGGTGGAAAACCATCGATGACACACTTTCAGCCTGAAGTATACAAAGGCTACGAAAGAAATACTAACTGGAGACATTTTATCAACGAAAAGACAACTTCTAAGGTTACTGATGTAAATTTTCGATCCATTAGGAAATGAAAACACTTTTCCAAGATATCGGGCGTTGTGGAATTGGTTGGGACGAAACTTTTCTACAAGAATTTGTAGGCACGTTACACTGACGGCAATCGGCTCTTAAGTGTGTTGAAGACGTCCAAATTTCGCAGTGTTATTTAACTGCTATAACAGGTTATCGAGACAAACTTGAGGTCCATGTTTTCGTCGATGCTAGTGCTGTTGCGTATGCAGCAGTGGCGTACTTGAAAATCGTATACGGTAGTGCAGTGGAGGTTGTTCTCGTATGTACAAGAACAAAGGTGACGCCACTCCGGCCTGTGTCTTCACCCCGAATGGAACTATTGGCGGCAGTGCTAGGGTGCCGACTTGGGAATACTGTAATCAGGTCCCATGATCTAAAAATCAAAACTGTACATTACTGGTCTGATTCGAGGACGGTATCGTCATGGATAAACTCTGATCCAAAGAAGTACAAACAATTCGTTATGTTCCGCATTGGAGAAATTCATGAAACCACTGAAGTCTCGCACATGAGGTATGTTCCGTCTAAAGAAAATATAGCAGATCTAGCAACGAAATGGAGCCGTTCGCCAGACTTCAGTCGAGACAGTAAATGGTTCACGATGGCCTTAGAATCAAGAAGACAGTCAAGGAAATCCAGGAGCTGAATGGAGTCAAGAGATAGATCCGTGTAAATGTCGACATATCGGCCATGAACGTACACGTGAATCGCTGTTCATGTATATTGAGACGAAGTGAATGATACGCCACTACCCGCTTTTACCCATCATCTCCAGATTGCATAAGGATTGCCCCTAGGCCTACGGCGCTAGCATCCGTGTAAAGGTAGACGGGTCGATCTCCCCTAAAAATGGCAATCACAGGTGCTGTTGTTAGTTCCACTTTGATTGCGTCGAACGCTCTCTGTTGCTCAAGCCCCACTCAAATCTGGTATCCTTCCTTGTTAGTCTAGTAAGGGGTTCTGCTATCGTGCTGAAGTCCTTAATGCGTCGTCGATAATAATTCGCTAGCCCGAGAAACCGCTGAAGGTTTTTTACATCAGAGGGGACTTGATAGTCCTTTACTGCGGCTAGTTTTGTCGGTGAAGGACGGACCGTTCCACTATTGATGACATGACCCAGGAATTCCACTTCAGTTTGGACGAAGCAGCATTTTTCTCGCCTGAGTCTCACGTTCGTTGTAGTTAGACGCTTGCAGATTTCCCTTAACAAGTTGGCGTGCTCGTTGATGTCAATATAGTACACGATAATGGCGTCTAAAAACGGTATGACGCCATTGTTGATTTAATCACCGAGCACCTGACGAACTATTCGCTGAAAAGTGCGTGATGCATCCTTAGGAACAATATACCGCTCGTTTTGTTCTGCGAGCAAGTTCTTTCTTCCCCCTTCCAGGTCTGTTTTTTAGTGTCCCTTCATATCTATAATTGTTTATTATTTTTTGTACCGTTGCATGCCATCGCCCAACAGTTTTTCCGATTTTTCGCATCGACTTCCCATTGCAAAATACCTTAGAGCATTCTACTTGACAAAGTAGTCTGTTTTCGCATGTTTTCCATATTTTCGCACAAAGAAAAGAATATTCGTATCTTCTTGCATGTATTGATTATGCGAAGCTTGTGTATAACGTAAAGACGACATCTGTTTGCTCAATTTTGTGTGTCGATTTCAGGGGTTGTTTCCTTTTTCATGTGAAACGTACCGGTAGGAAGTCGCCTCTTCTTCTTCTTCGGATGGCGCTACAGTCCGAAGTGGACCTGGACCTCAACCAACATGCCTCTCCAGCTAGCACGATCTCTTGCCAGCTGCTTCCAGTTGCGCATTCCAAGTTGGTTGAGGTCCTTTTCCACTTGTATGCGTCATCTCAGTCTAGGACGTCTGAGATAAGCTGGTGCATGCACCCAACCAGCTCATCCCCAGCCGCTTTGAACAGCTCTGCGGACAGTCCGTCCGCGCCAGCAACTTTGTTCCATCGTCGTCCAAATTTAGTGGAACATTCTGCCTAACAGCTGGATTTGTGTCGTCATCGCCGTTTAGGAGTCTGCAGATATGATCCTTCCAGATTCTCAGCACCGACTGCGACTCTACCACCAGTTGTCCATTTTGGTCCCGGCAGGCTTCAGTCCGAGGTTTGTAACCGCCAGATAACCGTTTTATCTTTCGGTAAAAATTTCGGACGTCATTTCTGCCATAGCACCTCTCTTCCCTTCTTCTCTGTTTGTAGAGCTCACAAACAGCTCTCGTCGTTCGATGCAGCGTTGCCTTGTATGCTTCTTGTTTGTCTGCATTCGCCGGCCTGCCACGTCGTCAAACCATGGGTTCATCTTAGAAGGCCGGCAAGGTCCCTTTATGAATGTTGCGGTGTGGGAACCGCGTGCTAGCCACAGAGAGATTTCGCCCCGAGGCGAAGTCAACTAGCCTGAGTCCGTTTCCGGATGTATTGACGTGCAGGCTGTGTCTTCCGATGACTTTAGCAAAGGCTTTTTCTCTTTCCAGCTGAGCGTTGAAATCTCCTAGAACGAACTTGGTGTCGTAGCTGGGGCATCGATCGTATGTCCTTTCTAGGAGGTGATAGAAATGTTCTTTACTGCTGTCATCTTTTTCCTCTGTCGGAGCGTGGGCGCATATGAGGCTTATATTCCCGAATTTAGCCTTGATGCGGATTGTTATGAGGCGTTCGCTTATGTATTGAAAGCTTAAGACCTTTTGCCTATGTCTGCCTCGAACAACAAAACCGCATCCAAATAAGCGTTTCCCTCTCTCCCTGTAGCAGTCGCCGTGATATATGTCGTAGTTTCTCATCCTTTCCTTGCCTGGCCCATCCCACCGCATTTCCTGAATTACGGTAATGTCTGCTTTATAGCAGTCCAAGGCCTCCGCAAGTTCATCGGCTGCACGTGGTCTGTTTAGGGACCTCACATTCCACGTGCAGATCCGTAAATCATTGTCCTTTGTACGTTTGCGAGGGTCGTCAACAGTGTATCCATCCGTATCCGAGGCATTCGGTCATTTCGCAACTGGAGATTTTTCAATGTTGCCGGGCTGTTACCTCGACGCACACCTCCAACCTGGAGGACCAGGCCCTTTTTTATACCTCTTGGGCGGAGGTCGTCTGTCTGTGAATTTGGCATATACTTTTGTTTAAGATATGTATTCAGTTATGATTGTATACCAAAAAAAAAATACAAAAAAGCGGTCGGCCTTAAAACAGCACGAATATGAAGTAACGATAGGTGTATGCTAAATTTTGTGAGGTACTGTATAAGTTAACAATGGGAAAGTTCACAAGCCATCGTTCACAAGCCATCCAACACCAGCGCTTCACGAGTTCAAATTCCTGTCTGGGTCAACTCGCGCAACCCAATATTCACCTGCCGGCGAGCGTCGTTCTGCTGATGCAGTAGGTTAAGCTTAAGTGTAATTATTAATCGAATTTAATGTTCAGTTCAGTCTTTAAGTAGATTCCAAATAATAAAGTTATTTTTTTTTAAATCCCAACAAGGAGGATTTTAATTGGCGCCCGAGCAGGGACACAGGTATCGCACCTTGAAATTAATAAAAACCCTCAAGCAGTGTGAAATTCATCCGCGAAATAATATAACGACGAGTATCCCTAAAGTAGGGAAAAAGTCGGGAAAAACCTGTGTCCCCGAACCCCTCGCGAACGTGAAGTGGAAAAAAAAACCCTAGTGAAAAATCCTAGTGAAAAACACACCGCAAAAGGCCCTACTTGTGCCAAGAGTGTGAGTGAAGCCTCAAGTTCGTTTAAGGAGAAAGGCCCTCAATCAGTGCCACCGTTCAACATACGGCCCTCAAGTAGTGCCAAAAAAGGAACGTTCGAGAAACAAGGCCCCTGAGTAGCAGTGCGCAAAAAGGAGATACGGAGTGTCAGCCGCAATGTTTCTACTTATAGTAAATAATCTGTAAAAATTGTATAACTCACATTTAATACATACTAAGAAATTATTAACAATCCAAGTGTTTATATAAATATTGACAAAAACAATTATAACCTACACGTAATTCTGAAGAAAAATTGTATAATTCCCATATAATTTGAAGAAAAACCCTTATACCTTATATATAATACTGATATAAATTGCAAATTTATACTTTCTACGAAAATCCTAACTGTTCCAAAATAATTTCTTTGATTTTCTTACTTACGTTTCTTACTACGAAAATTTTAACGTCCCCCGGTCCTTAATATCAATCCGATATTCGCGCCCCCAATCCAGATACTCCTAACCCCACAAATCCCCAAAATATGAATGTTGCAAGTCTTTCTTCACTGATTACTTCAATAGTCTCAAAAACACTGGAAACTGAAGGTAGGAGGATTATCCAATCGATAATCAACCCTAATTCAGACTAGTTCGCAGGTATTGAGCAAACAATCAACCAAGATCAACGAGCAAATCTCGCTGAACTTGATAAGATTCCGGATGTCGTAAGATCCCTACGCGAATTCTCAGTCCAACCCGGAGAATTTAGCTCTTGGCGGAAGAGCGTGGAGAGAATTTTAAAAATCTATGATTCGATATATGCTCATGCATACCTACAGTTAAAAAGCTTTGGACACCTTTGTAAGAGGTCTGAAAGGCGATTTGCCCCGGCTTCTCGGTATTCGAGGATCCGTAGGCTTACCTCAAGCCTAACATCTGTATCTAAAACTTGAGAATTAAAGTTTTAGGTCTCATTACGCTATGGCTACACAAAACAGTATGAGGAGGGTGCAACAGCCACCACCTCTTCCACCACGACGTGTAAATCCACATCCACAACCACAACCAAGACAACAATTTATACCTCAATTATGGCATAATCCAATAAGACCAAATACTACACAGAAGTATAATCCTGGCCCAAGACCTGTAGCACCTCAGTTCCGATCAAACAACTTCGCCCAGAATAATCCAGCTCCAAGATTATAACCACCACCATAGCCGATGGATGCCTCGGCAATAAGGACAAACAACGTGAATTATATGAACCGACCACAGCAGAAGAACTGGCCTCCCGCACCAAAAAGGCAAGTCGGACCGCCATCACGTCAAATTCACCCATCAAAGATGCAGAGGAATTTCCACATAAACAACATACGAACAGAGTATTCAATACGAGGACAATCAAAACCAACAAACGCTTGACGAATATATGGACTCCATCCCGCAGGAAACTGAAGCCGAATATGCCGAGTTTAATAATATCCATTTTTTAGAATGAATCATTCCTCTCTTCCATACTTTGAATGTAAGACGAGGAATGGTCAAATATTAAAATTTTTTATCGACACCGGGTCGAACAAAAATTATATCCAACCAAGTCTAGTTATTAAGCCTTTACCGAATGAAAAACCCTTTTTTGCAAATTCTGTTGGAGGTAATATTAAAGTCAGCGAACACACCTTTCTCAATCTCTTTGGTCTAAACGACAAAAAACTTAAATTTTTCCTCATGACTGGATTAAAATCGTTTCATGGCATTCTTGGTAATGACAGTCTAAAAGATCTTTCCGCTGTCATACACATCAAAAGCAATTATATGGTTGTCGATGGTTCCGTTAAAGCAAGAATCAAACAACTTATATCAGAATCCGTAAATTCCATAGCTATTCGTACCGATCATATGACTGCACAAGAGAAATCGAATATTGAAAGCCTAGTAAAAGAATTCCCTATCCTTTTTGACGATCCCGATAATAAGCTCACGTGTACCACTACAGTCAAAGGTGAGATTCGAACCACCTCGGACTCTCCCGTTTATTCCAAATTTTATCCCTATCCCGCAGCACTCAAAGACGAGGTCGAACAACAAGTCCAGAAACTCTTAGAAGATGGCATCATAAGACGCTCCAGATCGCCATACAATTCACCGGTGTGGATTGTCCCCAAAAAGGCAGATGCGTCTGGGAAGAAGAAGTACAGAGTCGTAATAGACTATCGGAAACTGCGAGTTTTATAAGCAGGAAGTAGAGTTCCTTGGATTTATGGTGTCATCGGAAGGCATTAAAACTAATCCTGAGAAAGTCAAGGCTAATCAAAATTTCCCAGCTCCAAACAACCTAAAGGCATTAAGATCTTTCCTTGGTCTGTCAGGGTATTATCGGAGATTCATCCGAGACTACGCAAAGCTTGCCAAAACCCCTGACATCCCTTTTAAGGGGGGAGGATGGACGCCTGTCCAAAAACCTCTCGAGCAAAAAGATCATCCATCTTAATAAAGAAGCCCAGGATGCCTTTGAGAAAATCAAGCGATCCTTGACATCGGATGATTTAGTGTTGACCTATCCCCATTTGATTTAACTACAGATGCGTCAAACTTTGCCATAGGTGCCTTTCTATCAAAACAGAATAGACCCATCACGTTCATTTCAAGGACACTCAGTAAGACAGAGGAAAACTACGCCACTAATGAGAAGGAGATGCTAGCCATCGTATGGACTCTCAACTCTCTCAGGAATTACCTTTACGGTTCGGCGGAAGTTCTCATCTATTCAGATCACCAACCTCTAATTTACGCACTGAGTAATAACAACAATAACACCAAGGCATTGTTGGAAGAATACGACTACGAGCTTAAATACAAGCCCGGAAAAACAAACGTAGTTGCCGACGCCCTATCAAGGCAAAACTTTGCCACACAAGTTAACTCGATGACTCCAACTATTCGCAGCGATGAGAGCTCATCACATAATCTAATATTCAGTGTCGACTCCCCAATTAACTGTTTTAAGAACCAAATTTTCCTTTTAGTAGGTACACCTCATAGTGAAACTTTCGAAATTGTATTCCCTACATAACGTAGACATATCATCACCTCACCCTTTTACAACGAATCAATGCTTATTGAAATTCTAAAAAAACGAATAAATCCATCCGTAACTAATTGCATCAAGACACAAGAGCGTATCATGAGAATGATACAAAATATCTACGCAGAACACTTTAGCGCTTATCGAATTCGGTTCACGCAGATCATAGTTCAAGACGTTAAGAACGAAGAGGAGCAACATAAGATCATCATAGCCACACACAACCGTGCTCACAGAAACGATCGCGAGAACAAAGTTCAGATTTTGGACAAATACTATTTCCCTATACTTTGCTCGATTTGTAAGGAAAATATGTACGACCGAAGGAAAGTTAGTGCTAACTGCTATTGATAAATTCTCGAAATATTCCTCATCCAAAATAATAGAATCAAAAGCAATAGAACACATACGCCAACCACTTAGAGAAATCATTGTGTGAATGAGTTTGGAATACAAGTTTTCACTACTCCACCGTATTCCAGTACATCTAACGGACAAGTGGAAAGACTTGATTCTACACTTGCCGAAATAATGTGATGTCTCAAAGCCGAAAGAAACTACCAGTCCTTCACGGAACTTATTGAAGCTGCTGTTTATGCGAACAACTTTTCCATTCAATCAGTAACGAAAAAAAAACCAGTCGACCTTTTCTTCTCCAAAAATATCAGTCTCAATCTTGAAGAAATTGACAGAGTACATTCGGAAAACGCGAACAGATTAAAAAAGGAGCAAGACGCCGATCTTGCTTATCATAACAAATACAGGCCACCTCTCAACAGGAGACACCATCTTCATAAAAGTAAATAAACGAATAGGCTCAAAATTAACGAAACGGTATAGAAAAGAAAAAGTAAAGGAAGATAAAACTACGACAGTAATTACCGAGACTGGAAAAACAGTCCACAAAAACAATATTAGACATTCGACATTACTCCTATCCTTTCTTTTCACCTTTTCCACAGGTTCCTCGTCCAAACTTCTTCTTCTTGGAGAAGTCAACATTCTCGGTTACTCCCACTCCCCCATAATTGTATTGAACGACGGTGCGGCCAAAATTACTGAAGGTAGTATTAAATTAATACACAACATCGATCTAATTCCCTTTGAAACCTATCCAAAAATGCTCCTAAGAATAATCCTTTCCTTCCCTTATTCAACTATGAGTTAGAAAAAATAGAATCTCTCATGAGAAAAGTAAGAAACGACAAGGTAAAAAGGTCACTAGATTTTATAGGTACAGGATGGAAGTGGATCGCGGGAACACCAGACCACTAAGATTTTGTCATATTAAGAAATAGTATAAATAATGTAATAAGTAATAACAATAACCATGTTGTCATTAATAAAGAACACGAAGAAAAAATGAATAGGTTTAGGTAAATGAAAAACAAAATAATAAATATTATGAAACAAAACGGCCTAATAAATAAAATAAACTATAGGCAAGTAATAAAAAGTGAAGACAAATTGTATGGAATTGTAAGTAGCTGTAAGAAAGTAAATGAAATAACATTATGTAAAAATTCAGAATTAGTAGATATAAGTTTCGATATATGCAATAAGAACCTATTAGATAATAGAAATGCATCATGCAGACAGACAAATAGCCAACATGTTCCTGAACTAGAGGAGATTTCAAAAGGACTCATCATTGTGAACAAATTCAACGGCACGGTAGAGCTCAACAACAAGACGCTGGCCCTAAACGGAACATACGTCATAAAATTCAACAATGACACAGTTGTGATAAACAACCAACGATACGTTTCGAAGGAAGCGGATGGACATTAAGCAAACAGCATCTCCACAAACCTTCCCCAGCATCTACAACATTCCTTTTGCGTGAAGATGCGCGACGCATCTTTTTAAGGAGGAAGGAGTTAACGATGGGAAAGTTCACAAGCCAGCGCCGCACGAGTTCAAATTCCTGTATTGCACCAGCCCCCAAATTGCTGACGTCGCGTCTGGGTCAACACGCGCAACCCAATATTCACCTGCCGGCGAGCGTCGTTCTGCTGATGCAGTAGGTTAAGCTTAGGTGTAATTATTAATCGAATTTAATGTTCAGTTCAGTCTTTAAGTAGATTCCAAATAATAAAGTTATTTTTTTTAAATCCCAGCAAGGAGGATTTGAATTTATATTCATTTTCCCTAATAAACCAGGAAAGGTTCGTTTGTTTTTTCATGCGGCCGTAGAAGTTAACTAATTTTTGCTAAAAAGAAATAGATTTTATTATATTTTGCAATTTTTGCATAGGAAATATAAATTTCGTAGGAGATACAGCACAAAACAAATAAACGAATGTTTCATCTGAGGATTCACAGCAGTTCTGATGGCGTGAAAACGATAACTAACAGATCCAAGTGTGTGTTATTAAGGCTGCATTGTTAACTATGTCGGTGCGAGAATATACAGGACATATGTGTGCGAAAAAATGTTGCATATATGTACATATCATATCCGAAAGGTTTAATCAGACCAGGGGCTGTTTGAGTCAAGCCCATAAGTTCGCCTGGTGGCACTTGGGAATTGTTCGTGATGTGTTAGAGACGATGACGTTGGATCGAGGGGCCTACAAGTCTCTCGTGCGTGCGTTGCCTCCGTGACCTCGTAAGTGGAACATGCGGGTCAGGAGTAATTTTCTTTCTGCATGTTTTTATCGTACAACATAAAGTTAATAAAGTATGTACAGCAGCTGTTTGAATCATCCGTGGCATGATATCAACAGCGCAGCCGATCGACATAACCGCTATCATAAACGCACATCACCCCACACCCAAAAACACATCCTAAGCAAACAAAGTAGAGCGACGGGCGCACGCATTATAAAATGCACATGTGCTAAACACCAAGAAGGAGCATGAGCAGCGACCAACGGCATCATGAGATGTCTACGTGCAGAGCAACGACGGCGAGCCAACCCTGTTGAGCGAAAGAAGACGAGCAAAACATCTGATCATCCCGTACGCCAGCGCGACAGCCTAGCGAGATCGATCATCGATACATTTTTTGTGTGCATCATGTGTGCCGACGTTTGGTGGTTAATAGAAAATCAAATTTCCTCACTCCAGATTTTACTTCCAGCGAGAGCACATACGAGCATAGCACAGAGCATATTTATTTTGTGTAATATAGTTTCGTGTTGTAATATTTCGTGCAGTATTATTTTTCGTGTTATACAGTCCACAATTTTATAATCGAAGGAGGAAAAATAAACAATATGTTTGTCCGTTGAATATTCTTTTATTGATCCAAACATTTGGTCATTCGTAGACGAATAAAGAACCAGTGCGTGCGTGCTTCGAAAAATAAAAACGTGTTTGTGTGTGTTTTTGTTAATTGGGCAAGAGCAAAACATTTCAGTGCAGTGCTGTGTGTAGCAAAATTTTTTCAGCAACACACCAGTAGAGCAGTTAGGTTAGAGCAAAAGAAAGAACGACAATTGTGCGTGCGAACGTTTCACACTCAGGTGAAAGTGCAAAAAGTGTGCAGGGCTCAGCTGATTCCATACGTTTTTTGTTGTGATTTTCGAAGGGTCGACCTGAATCACCTCAAATACGTACGGTCTTACGGTAAATAGCTAAGAGCAAGCAGGACCATGGGCGACACGGCTAGGAGGGATCTTTTCCGATCAGCCATAATGCGAACAGTTAGATTCATATCGGAACCGGAGTTCGCTTCTGCAAATGAACCGCTGTTAACGGCTAAACTGGCAGCTGTTGAAGCAGCATTCGAAAAACTTCTGCAAGAACACTTGAAGATTGAGGGGCAAACGGCGAATCAGGCAGAACTTGAGGTTCACGACGTCTACTTGGGTAGGATAGAGGACGCCGTTCACTCAACTGTCGCGAGCATAACCGAGCGGCTAGCAGTTCGGAGTGCCAGTGCAGTGGTTGTAGGTGCAACAACTCCGTCTGTAATCCAAGTGCGGCAGGAGCGGCCAACCAAAATCATTGTGTTTGAGGGCGATATCACGAAATGGCGCGAATTTCGTGATCTGTTCATCGCAGAAGTCCACAGCGATCATTCTTTTTCCAAAGTGGCAAAGATGAGAGAGTTGTCGCAGGCGCTCAAAGGACAACCTGCAGGTGTGATTGGAAGATGGCGCATCACGGAAGACAATTATGCCGATGCTTGGGCAAAACTCAATGAGGTTTACGATAATGAGCAAAATATCGTGGATGCTCACTTGAATGCCCTTATTCCATTCCGAAGCTGGAGGCAAAATACCCGCAAAGATACGGAATACGAGACATGGTGAACGAGGCAAATGTGCATCTAAGCTCGCTCCGAGCAATGGGACTAGACATTTCGTCCTGGGATCCCATGATTGTAAACATGCTGAGGGCCAGACTTGATCCAGAAACCAATCGTGCATGGCAGATGAGCAGAGAAGATGTCCGACAAATTGCAACATTAAAGGGAATTTGTTGTTTCTGGAGCGGAGAGCAAGCGCAATGGAGTCAACATTTTTCGACCACACGGTTAAGAGCACGAGTAAGCTTAACGAACAAACTTCCAAAAGTGCAGCTGGGACGAGCAAAGCGTGGGCTCCCCTTAAATGCCCACTATGCAGAGCATCCACTATATCGTTGTGCAGACTTCTTGGCTCTATACATACAAGGCAGGAATGCCGAAGTGCGCAAATGGCAACTGTGCGCCAATTGCTTGAGATCCGGGCATGTTGCGCAAGACTGCTCGCATCGAGCATGTCGTAGGTGCAATAAGAAACACAATAGTGTTCTATGTGCACAGCAAAACAAAACGGGCGTTTGCAGTGCAGTTGCAACAACATCGCAGCAGAAACCACTAAATACCCCGCCGGGAAAGGAAAAAAGCGAATAGCAATCACAGAATGTTGTTTGCGGAGCTGGAGCAGCAGGAAGAGCTAGAACACCGCCGATGGACGATGATAAATATGATGCAGAATCGAGCAACAGAGCAAGAGGACCTGATGAGATGTGCGGGCAAGGAACAAGTGCACTCCTTGCAACAGTGCGCGTCACAGCGAATGTCGCACCAGGGCGCGTTTTTCAGCTGAGAGCTTTGCTTGACAGTGGAAGTCAAGTAAATCTTATAATGGAGCAGTGCGTGCAGCGAATGGGCATCAAGAAGCAAAAATGCCTTTTGCAACTAAGCGGAGTTGGAGCTGAAGCTACAGTGCGTCTTTCATCCTATGTGCAGATCACAATACAATCACAAGTGGATCCCAACTTTTCGTTTGAGTGCAAAACGTATATCATCCGAAAAATATCATCGTGGCTTCCGGTCGATGATATTCCAAAAGAGCGTGCAGTGAACTTTGGACAGATGAAACTTGCGGGTCCGTCTTACAACAAACCAGCAAGGATAGAAGTTCTTCTTGGAGCACAAGTTTGGGCAGACATCATCAAGCGCAACATTAAGCGACACAAGACCGGTTTGATCATCTTTGGGCGTATACATACTCAAGGCAAACAAATAGTGCGAAGCATGGTTGGAGCAAAACCATCGTTGGAAACGCAATTGAGCAAGCAGATCCGGAAATCTTCCAGAGGAGCTGAAAGTGAAGGCAACCACGTCTCCGGAGGATCAGTGGGTTGAAGAACATTTTCAGACGACTCACCACAGAGATTCAACTGGGCGATACGTCGTGACGATTCCCATTAACGGGACACTGAGCTTGGGTAATTCGAAAGAAATAGCGCTGCAGAGATTTTTCCAGCTTGAGAAGAAGTTGAGCAAAAGTCCAGAGCTGAAGAAGCATATATAAGCTTCATGCGAGAATATCAAGCTCTGGATCACATGAGACCAGTGGAGAGAGAACCGGAGTTTGGTAAAAGTGCTTATTACATTCCTCACCATTGCGTGACAAAGAAATTCCGCATTGTCTTTGGCGCGCCATGTAAATCTGACAACGGAGTCTCCTTAAACGATGTTCAACTGGTGGGAGAGAAACTTCAGGACGACTTGGCTGTACTCATAACGCGTTTTCGATGCTTCAAAGTAGTGGTTACAGCGGACGTCCAAAAAATATATCGACAGGTGCGGATCAACCCGAGTCAGTGGGACTTGCAGCGAATTTTCTGGAGAGAGCAGTCAAACGATGAGCTTCAGGAATTTTGGCTTACAGTTGTCATGTATGGGATGACTTCGAGCAGCTTCAATGCAATCAGAGCGCAATTGATCACAAGACTGAGTTTCCACGTGCATTTAAAATGATAACCAAGAATTTTTATGTAGACGACATGCTAACCGGTGCGGATGACGAAGATCAAGCGATAGAGCTGTGCAAGGAAGTTACCTCCTCCCTGCGCAAAGGAGGATTCGAGCTAGACAGATTTGTCTCGTCCAGTGAAAGGGTCACATCAGAGCTATGCTGCAATTCCAATGGAGACAAGGAGCTAACCACTGACGAGAGTTACAGCACATTAATACTTGGTCTAATATGGGATTCAGGGTGAGCATCAATGAGGGCAATCACAGGTGTACGAAGCTAGTCATCGTCAGCGAAGTTGCAAGACTGTACGATCCAAATGGATACCTTGCACCAGTGATAGTGCGCGCCAAGATACTCATCCAGGATCTATGGCGTTCAGGGTTTCAATGAGACGAGGAGGTATCTGGAGCAATCGCCACCGTCTGGGAATCATTTCGAGAGCTGTTACCACAATTAGAGCACATAAGAGTACCCAGGTGGCTGGGCACGGACCAAGCGCGTGAAATAGAACTCCATGGTTTTGCTGACGCTTCAAATAGAGCGTATGGCGCGGCCGTTTACATACGGTCTACTTCCACTAATAGCGAAGTAGTTTGCATCCTAGTGGCGGCTAAAACCAGGGTGGCTCCGCTGAAGACTATATCCATCCCGAGGCTGGAACTGTGCGCAGCGGATCTGTTGTGCAAACTAATGGAGCAAGTGAGCAGTGCATTGGACCAGGAGCATATTTCCAGGACATATTGGAGTGATTCGATGATTTTGCTGCATTGGATCTCCAAAACGCCATTTGAGCTAAAAACGTTTAAAGCAAATAGGGTAAGTGCCATTCAAGAACTTACTGGGAGCTTTTCATGGAGGCATGTGTCTTCAACCGATAATCCCGCTGACATTGCGTCCAGAGGAATATCACCACAATTGCTGAAGAATTGTGACCTATGGTGGAATGGGGCGAAACGGTTAACTTGCGCGAACAAGAAGTGGCCGAGAGTGCAACCATTGCTCACCACCAAGGCAGGAGCAGATTCAGCCTTAAAGGTCCTTTGCGCTAGTGCCCTCGTTGAGCAAAATTTTCTGGGACTCAGCATTAATGGCGAAAGCTTGCTGGAACGGCGATCAACACTACAGAGTGTGCTTAGGGTGAGAGCTTTAGTGATGTGGAGCGGTGAGCCAATGCCTAAAGGAGCGGTTTCGCCGAGTGAGCGTGAGGCTGCTTTGGGTGGTACTGGGTGAAGGTGATACAACGTCAGGCATATGCTAAGGAGATCGCGCAGTTGGCAAACAAACGATCGGTAATCAAATCTAGTGAGATCGCGTCGTTAACCCCATTTATTGACAGCTCAGGACTCACAAGAGTGGGCGGACGACTTCAGCATGCTGAGCTACCTTACTCCAACACTCACCCGGTGATCCTGCCAGTCAAGAGCAAACTGAGTGTTCACATTATAAGGGACGCGCATCAGAGGACGATGCACGGCGGAGCGCAGTTATGTATACAGTACATCCGGAGCCTTTTCTGGATACCAGCGCTAAGAAGAGCAGTGAAGACATATATCAAGAAGTGCGTCATATGTTTTCGGCATTCGCAGATCGTAGCAGAGCAGCTAATGGGAAATCTACCCCAGGATCGTGTGCTTCAATCAAGAGCTTTCAAGCATAGTGGTGGGGACTATGCTGGTCCTGTGCAAATAAAAGCTTGCGCTGGAAAGTCAAAGGTAATTGAGAAAGGATATGTTGCAGTTTTCGTGTGCATGGCAACAAGAGCCATTCACTTAGAGCTAGTAAGCAAACAAACGTCAGAAGCATATTTGACTACATACCAGCGCTTCACTGGCCGTAGAGGTGCGTGCGCAGTCCTATGGAGCGATAATGCCACTACTTTCGTCGGAGCCTACAGACAGATGAAGAAAGATGCAGCGAGCTGGACTAACAACCTTCCGGTAGAGCAAATAAGAGCGATGGGCACTGAGTGAAAGTTCACCGGGTGCTCCACATGCAGGAGGTATTTGGGAAGCCGGCGTTAAGTCTCTGAAACATCATTTGCGACGAGGCAGGCAAATCTTCACTTTCGAGACTTTGGCGACAACATTGATCCAAATTGAGGCCTGCCTCAATTCTCGGCCCCTTAATGCAACTTCCGATGATCCGAGCGATCTGAGCGTCCTTACCCCCGGACACTTCCTTATTGGAGAGCAGATTGTGCAGCCACTTATTGCAGATGTGAGCAAGGTGCCGCCGAATCGCTTGAAACTTTGGGCGACTATTCAGCAGATCCAGCAACATTTTTGGAAGAGATGGAGTGAGGAGTATATCCATACTCTTCAACAGCGATTTAAGTGGTCTTCAGAGAAACGCAACGTGAGCATTGGCGATTTGGTACTGATCAAAGTAGAGCGACGGGCGCACGCATCATAAAATGCACATGTGCTAAACACCAAGAAGGAGCATGAGCAGCGAGCAGCGGCATCATGAGATGTCTACGTGGTAGAAATCAGCACGTGCAGAGCAACGACGGCGAGCCAACCCTTTTGTGCGGCGCGAAGAAGAATCACCGAAAGGAGACGAGCAAAACATCCGATCCTCCCGTACGACAGCGCGACAGCCTAGCGGGATTGATCATCGGTACATTTCTTGTGTGCATCATGTGTGCCGACGTTTGGTGGTTAATAGAAAATCAAATTTCCTCACTCCAGATTTTACTTCCAGCGAGAGCACATACGAGCATAGCACAGAGCATATTTATTTTGTGTAATATAGTTTCGTGTTGTAATATTTCGTGCTGTATTATTTTTCGTGTTATACAGTCCACAATTTTATAATCGAAGGAGGAAAAATAAAGAATATGTTTGTCCGTTGAATATTTTTTTATTGATCCAAACAGCAGCTTTTTAATATTATTCTCCCTATTGTTCGCTAAGAAACAGAAGATATTTTGTGTATAAACTATGAAGTTCAGTTCAATTTGTTAAGGGGGGAATATCAACTGCTTAAAACAGCTCACACGTAGACATGGACGCGGCTTTATAATAAACGTATGTATGTTAAAATTAATGGCCCAGAGAAAAGTAAGTTCAATATATTCTCTTTATTAATATCAGGGGTAAACCTTGTTCAAGTTTGATAGAACTGCAACAAAATACTTGTTGCGAGAGGTCGGTTTACGATCGTAGACATACCAATACCCGACGTCTACATTCCGATTTGAAAAATATGTACAAAAAGTAGAACGCACCAATTCCAATTCAGAATTTAAAATGTTTAATTGCAACATTAGCCTCCCTCTGTGATAGAGCTAAACATCCCGAAAAAATACCTAAAGTACAAATTGTGTCGGAGTGAGCACACCACTTCTATCCCCTATCGTTCTGTTTTTCCTCATGACACTGCTCGTTGCAGCGGTAATAACTTTCGCATACCTTTTTTGTTTAACTTGGCGTTTTGGTATCCAACTAAGAGATATACGATTAATATCACAGTAGAAATAAATCTGCATGAGGTTATTCGCCAGGTGTATTTTTACTACTTAAAACAACTTCATCGACAATTATAATACCGTCATTATAGTCGTTATTTCGTTTCGGGATATTATATAGAGAAAAAAATAAAGATGTACATATAAACTAAACAAAGACTGTACACACAAAAAATATTTTAATATATGATTCTACTTTATATGAAGCTATGAATGTTTATACTTTTATGTGTTAACACCAAATATGTTTAAACTACAGGTCAATAGAGACGAATTTTAAAATTAAGGATTATACAATTTCAGATGCCTCTTTTACAGGGCAATCCATTGATTCTATGGCTTGCTCAATGTCATCTATTTGAGCTTTTAGGTCGTCTGGTAAACTGTGTGCAGTCAGCGCTATTGGGTCCTCATCACCTACGATAATTTCTTCTGGATCCGGTGCCCGTGGTAGAAATGGTTCTTCAGGATAAATACTTTTAAAGATATTTTTCGCATTTTCAATTGAAATGTCATAGTCCATTCCAAAGGCTGGTGCGCAGGTGGAATATATTTTTTTAGTTAGCGGATGAGGCTCAGAAAATTTACTTTCTGTGTGACATTGATTGCACTGACCTATTAAAAAGAATGTAGAGTATAATACATTGGATATACCATGACTGCTTTCATTGCATATTTGTTTAATAAAAGGCTCCAAGTCCTTTTCCGGGTCTTTGGAGACTGATTCCGCCGTAATATGGATGAGATCTAAAAAGAAAAACGAATAGAAAAAACTATCTAGAACTAATGTTTAATGCCTGTGAACATTTTCTATTAATTTCTATGTTGTATTTATTTAATAGTATTAATTTCATCACAGACTTACATAATCCTTTAGGGCATGTTCCAGAGTAATGCGAACATTGAAGTACTATAGCTGCTCTACCAGAATCAGACTCGTCCATTAACCGTATAACATTTACACCTCCTCCGCCAGAATTTTGCTCCGCGCTTCCCACTGGTGTGGACGTAATAAGTACGCCTCTAGCTAAATTCCCACACCGGGATTGTATTGTACTGACATCTGTTACTAAATTGTTTTTATTAAGCCATGCATTAGATGCCACCAAATAGTTTGCGTTAATTATGTTTCCATCAATTTCTAAGGTAAGGTTTTCATCTTCCGTGGGGACCAGGTTGACTTTTTTCTTTAAGCAGTAAATGCCACCAAATACAGCAGATAATCGGCAAAAACACTGTGGAATTTCCCCACAACCGTACATTGGGTACAAAAACGGGCTATTCCCGTATTTACCTAAGCTTTGAAGGTATATTTTCATTTTATCCATACCAACAGCCATAGGGGTGTTGGCGTCGCACATTGCAATCGAATTTAAAACACAATGTATTATTTTTTTCGAGAGCTTGTTTTCCTGCAGATATTCGAGAAACGTTTTACCCTCGCATTCTATAGATGCCGCAGCCGTAATTTCGTAATTTATGCAATTGGTTAAAAATTTCATCAAAAGACGCTTTTCCACAATCGAGAGATCTTTGGTATTGAATATATCTGTACGGGAGCAAGGCACACTAAGTAAATCTCCTTCATATAACGTAAATATTTTATCCACTGCGCGGAACTCTGCATACCGACATATATTAGATGAAACAAGGAGATCCACAAGTTTACCACTTGAAAATATTAACTTAGGAGCTAAGTCGATATTAAATTTCCTTGAACTACTTAACAACTTTGTTTGTGTCCAGTCGTTTTCATTATGTTCTGACTCAGTTTTAATACAATTACCCCATTTCTGCTTGGCAGAAAATATGCCATTTTCATCAGGATCAGATGACAAGAATGTTATTAGATTTTCTAGATTAAATGAAGCCCAACAACTACCATAAAAATCATTAAAATCAACGTGCAGAACAGTTTTTCCTACACGACTGGCGGCGGCAGCAATTGTTGATTCAACAAATCCTGAAAAAAAAATTCATAACATACTGAAAACTCTAAAAAAAGCTCTACCTGTTCCAATAATCACTAAGTCAAATTTATTAGGAAGGTCCTCATTCATTTTCAACAATATATATTTAAATGAAACTTCAATTTGCTAAAAGATTTACGAACAAAGTATTTGAATCGCTCTGACATTAAAACCCGCAAACCACCTATACAAGCCATTCGTCTTCGACTGGAAAAAACAACTCACATATCAAAAACACGCATACTATCTTATTCCCAAGTTGTTTTTCACGCATACTTACTCATGTGGTATGATTCGAACAGCTGATTACTTCCAAAAACAAATTCGGATATGATAGTCAGGGATGAATGAAGAAGTAGATGCACAGCTCCACAGCTGATCGAACAGCTGATTTACCCTATTCCAATCAAATGTTTGACAGTTATTGACGATTTGTGGTGGATTTAGGTTTATTTCTCAAAGTTATTTACGAACCACCGAACATTGTTTCATGCTACCCACACTTGTTTACGTTTCCCCTCCGAAAATCGCAAAATGTCGACCATTTCCTGAATTTTTGCCCACAATAGTGTCAAACATTCGTAAATTGCCCACGTATTTCCTGTATTCGTCAACCATTATGAAATTTCATTCGGAGTAGGTTCGTATGTAACCATATAAAGTTTTCCTTGAAATTAGTGTCATCAAAAGCTTAAATAGTTAAAATAAATAGATTTTAAATTATTATTAAATCGATATTCAGTATTATATTATATATCCAATGGCTTGCGAATATGTACAAAAAAGGAAAGGACGCATATTTGCAACTTAAAAGTTGAGCATAAGAAGGAATTTTGTATTTTTTATGCGGTTTTCGTTTCTACCGATATTTTGAATTACATAAACTACTAAGAAGAATTTTATTATTAGCACCTTATTTTATTACAGAAATAAAGGCGAATTCAGTATTTTACTGTATAGATTCTGATGAGCCTTAGAAAAACAACACACGCCCACACGGTACAAACTCCTCTTTTTGATTCTATTTAACAACATTACTAAACAAATATATTTAGTGATGCCAAATATTTGTGTAACTAATTGCAACCTAAAACAAAGATGGAAAACTTGTATTTATTTGTATATCCGATGACTTATGAAATACAGAAATTAATGTACAATTATAGACAGATACGCATGTTAGAAATTTTATTTTCTTGTTTTGTATATTATCGATTTAATTATATATAATAATATTTCGACTTGGTAGTATTATAAAGCTAAATCTATAACTAACGAAAAGACGTATCCATTTAATTTAATTCAATATTTTTCTAATCATATCTACTCAGTATGACAAGCACAGTTATTAAATAACATATGTATACTTAAAGTAATAGAGCGATTTATAATAATTTTTCATTTTAAACATAAGTCTGTAGTTGCGTTTTGTATTCATATTACAAGGGAAGCATGTAATATGACAATTTCTTTTTAGAGAAAAGTTATTTGAATTCAATATATTAGTACTAAATTGTGAGTTCCATACAAGTTTGATGTCCGCAATTATGTATGATATTATAATTTATAATTTAACAACAAGGTCTATTGATATGTTAATAAATTCAAAATTATTTACACACAAATAATATGTTAAAACATTTCTTAAAAGTATGCCTTAAGTGCAACTCCTGCCTTACTGGTGCACCTTCTGAACACGCACTCCCTCCGCCATGTTCTTGGATTTTTTGGTGGTGAGAAATATTTCCGGTATTTTAAATACACTTTGAATTTTTAATCAGTTCGATTGTGTAAAATGTCCTAAAACAACAAAAGATAATAAAAAAAATTATGTTTCCACATTCCGCAGAATTTATCACATGAATCAGCATTCTATGACATTAAATGAAATTGGCAAAAAATAACGACTTTTTTCATATTAAAGCCAACCTTAATAGTTTGAGCGGGAAGGTAATCGGCCGATTAAGTAGCTCACACGTACATATTCTCATTTCGGAGAAAAACCGTGTCTGTGAATTTGGCTCACCAATCAGCTGTTCAAGAAGGGGAAATGTTATAAAAAACGCTGTCAAATATTCTCCAAGGGCGGGAGACGAAGAAGCTGTGTATCTCTTTCCTTGTTCCTCCCTGTAAGTAACATAACTTATACATACACAAAACCCCAATTAAAACCTAACATTAACGTGGACAAACGATACAGTTTTGTGTACATATGTGGATGGATTTTATGGATGGCTTATTAGCAAATGTCGAGAAAGCTATGTATGTATATTAACATTACCTATGTGCCTTGGATAGAGATAACTTTACATGGTAGTTTTATATTCTATCGATCCGAACTACACACATGTGCTTGCATATGTTTGTCAATGGCAGTGGTAAGCAATAAGATATTCCACCACTGATTTTGGAGGGGAAAGCAATCGGCTGATTACAACAGCTCACATGTATCAGAAACCAATAAGGAAGGCGATGGTCGACTGGACAGCTGATAAAACCGCTGATTTCCCTTTTGTCCATCAACCATTTGAGTGTAATTTGCGAATTGTGGTGGATATAGTCTAATTTTCGTAGCCAAGGTGAGAACCCGGATATTGAGAGAACAACGGAGTCGAGATAGGCCAAAACGGTTTGATGTCGGAAAGCTACAATCGCAACAGGTCGCTGGGATCTTTGCCGACCGAGTCTCCCTGAAACTCTCCCAAAGTTCGACGCTGCCTGCACTGCCAATAGAAGAAGAATGGAAACGTTGTCAAAAAGCAATCAAAGAAGCTGCCACTGATGTGCTGGGTTTCACGCCACCACCTAGAAGGAACCCATGGTTTGACGACGAGTTCAGGCAGGCACATGCAGCTAAGCAGGAGGCCTACCAGGCAACGCTGCATCGGACAACGAGAGCTGTTCGTGAGCTCTACGAACAGAAAAAAAGGGAAGAGAACCGGGTTCTCAGAAGGAAAAAGAGAGAGCATGAGAAGCGCGCGGTCGAAAAGATGGGGAGATGTTATGGCAGGAATGAAGTCTGAAAGTTTTATCGAAAGGTGAAACAGCTAGTGGAAATAGGGTTCGAACCGAAGCCTGCCGGGACCAAAACGGAAACCTCGTAGTAGAGTCGCAATCGATGCTGTGAATCTGGAAAGATCATTTCTGCAGACTCTTAAACGGCGATGAAGGCCCAAATCCCGCTGTTAGGCAGAATGTTCCACTTAATTTGGACGATAATAGGTAAGAATTCCGTCCTCCCGACTTAGACGAGGTCAAGATAGCAATATTGAGACTGAAGTCGAACAAAGCTGCTGGAGCGGACGGACTGTCTGCAAAACTGTTTAAGGCAGCTGGAGATGACCTGGTTGGGCGCATGCACCAGCTCATCTGTAAGATATGGTCGGAGGAAAGCATGCCCGATGAGTGGAATCTCAGCGTCGTTTGCCCGGTCCACAAGAAAGGAGACCCCTTCGACTTATACGAGGGATTAGTCTTCTCAACATCGCATACAAGATCCTTTCTGCCGTATTGTGTGAACGCCTGAAACCGTTTGTCAACAATCTGACAGGTCCTTATCAGTGTGGTTTCAGGCCAGGGAAGTCCACCATCGACCAAATCTTCACACTACGGCAGATCCTGGAAAAGACCAAAGAAATGCAAATCGACAATCACCACCTATTAGTCGATTTCAAGGCCGCATATGACAATGTGCATAGAGACGAGCTATACAATGCAATGTCTAGTTTTGGCATCCCTACCAAACTCGTCAGATTGTGTAGGATGACGATGGAGAACTCTCGCTGCTCCGTCAAGGTCGGGAACGAACTCACCGAGACTTTCGATGTCATGAAAGGTTTAAGACAAGGCGACGCACTGTCATGCGACTTGTTTAACATCATCCTTGAGAAGATCGTGCGTAACATACAGGTCAACACCAGAGGCACGATCTTCCAAAAGTCAGCTCAATTGCAAGCTTACGCCGACGACATTGACGTGATTGGACGAACACAGCGAGCCGTCAATGATGCATTTGCTGGCATTGAAGCGGAAGCGGCTAAAATGGGTCTGGTGGTAAATGAGGGCAAAACGAAGTACATGCTGTCATCAAGGAAGGACACACAACATCGGCGTCTCGGACAGAGCGTCACAATAGGCAGCAGAAAGTCAAGGACTTCGTCTATCTCGGCTCCGAGGTAAACAGAGACAATAACACCAGTACCGAAATCAAACGCAGAATCACTCTTGCCAATCGCTGTTTCTTTGGGCTCAAGAGGCAATCGAGTAATAAAGCCCTCTCTCGAAAGACTAAGCTTGCTTTATATAACACCTTAATCATCCCAGTCCTACTTTATGGCGCAGAAACCTGGACACTACTAAAAGCGGATGAGGATGCCCTTGGTCTCTTCGAGAGAAAAGTTCTGCGTGCGATTTTTGGTCCTGTTTGCGTTGATGGCACCTGGAGGAGAAGATTCAACCACGAACTGTATGGGCTGTACAGCGGCATGAGCCTAGTCAAGCGTCTACGGATACAACGCTTAAGATGGCTAGGCCATGTAGAGCGTATGGACACCACTGCTCCGGCCCGAAAAGTCTTCGAATCTGAGCCATTGGGACAACGCAACAGAGGACGGCCCAGGATAAGGTGGCGCACGCAAGTGGAGTAGGACCTCAACCAACTTGGAGTGCGCAACTGGCGAAAGATCGTGCTGGCTGGAGAGGCATGTTGGTTGAGGCCCAGGTCCACCCCGGACTGTAGCGCCACAACAAGAAGAAGAAGAATTTACGTAGCATCGAACATTTTCTCATTTTGTTTACGTTTCCTCTCCAAAAAGCAACATGACGGCCAATTTGTGGGTGTTTGCCCTCCATTAAAAAAATCCACATTCAAAATAACACATACTACAGAATCGTCCATTTATATCAGGAATAAATAAAGAAGAAGATGCACAGCTTCACAGCTGACCGATCAGCTGATTTCTCATATATCCACAAAAGTTTGACAGTTGTTGACGAATTGTGGTGGATGTAGGTTAATTTCTGAAAGTTATTTACGAACCTTCGAACATATTTTTATGTTACCTACCCTTGTTTACGTTTCACCGCTAAAAACGGAATTTTTGCCCATAATGGTTTCAAACATTCATAAGTTGCCCAAGGAATTGGTCTCTGTTGTATTCGTCATCCATTATGAAATATGATGCGGAGTAGGTTCGTATACAACCCAATAAATTTTTCCTTGAAATTAGATAGTAATTAAATTTAAATATTTAAAATAAATATATATTATATTATTATTAAATAGATATTCCGTATTATATTATATATCCAATTTCTTGTGAAATATGTACAAAAACAGGAAGGACGCATATTTGCAATTTCAAAGTTGGGCATATGTATATATGTACATATACTACTAAGAAACATTTTATTATTAGCACCTTATTTAATAACATGAATAAATACAAATTCAGGAATTTGGTTAAACTGAAATGAATTTAGTAATGCAAATAGTTTTAATTTAATTATGACCTTAAACAATGATGAAAAGTTTATATTTATCTGTATGTCCGATGAATTATAAAATTTAGATATGAATGAACAATTAAAGACAGATGCGCGTGTTCGGACTTCATTTTAACTATTATTTCTATTTAGTACTATAATAAAGCTTAAGTTATAAATAACGAAATAACATATCCATATAAAAAATAAAATTAATGATATAATGAATTTCTATATTTTTCTAAAAACATCTACTCAGTATGTAGAGCGTAATAATTAAATAACATATGCATACTTAAAGTAAGAGAGCAATTTATGATAATTTTTCAATTTCAATTTCTTTTTAGAGAAAAGTTATAAAAATTAAATACATTAGTAAACAATTTTGAGTTCCATATAAGTTTGATGTCTGCAATTATGTATGCAATTGTAGTTTATAATTTAAAAACAAGGTAAATTCAAATATATTTACACACATATAATACATATGTTAAGACATTTCTTAAGAGTATGCCTTAAGTGCAACTACTGCCTTACTGGTGCACCTTCTGAACACGTACTCTCTACGCTATGTTCTTTAACTTTTTTGGTGGTGAGAAATATTACCGGTATTCCAAATACACTTTAAATTATCAATTATTTCGATTGTGTAAAAGGTCTTAAAATAACAAAAGATAATAATAAAAAATATTTTTCCACATTCCGCAGAATTTAGCACAGGAATCAGCATCAGAAACCAATAAGGAAGGAGATGGTCGACTGAACAGCTGATAAAACAGCTGATTTCCCCTTCGTCAATCAACCGTTTGAGTGTTATTTACGAATTGTGGTGGATATAGCCTAATTTTCCGGAAGTCATTTACGTAGCATCGAACATTTTCGCATTTAACTCACACTTGATTTCGTTTCACCTCCAAAAAAGTGGTTAATTTGTGAATGTTTGCCCTCAATAGTATCAAACATTCGTAAATTGCCCACAGTTCGTGAATTCGTCAGCCATCTTGATATATATTCAACAGATAGCTTTCGTATATAACTACAGGAAAATGCTTATGATCTTAGTGTCGTCGACACTTTAAATAGTATGTTATTTAAAAAATAGTTACTGTAATAGAACTTAAATTCCTGATGATCTTAGAAATATGTAAAAAAATTAAAGCAGCATTGCATGTTTGAAAATCGAGCGGTACGAAGGGATTTCTCTTCATCTGGTATTATATTTAAATCAAAATAAAGATGATTGTAATTCTGGAGTTACATATTCGGTAATAGAAAATTAAATTTGTAGTTATAATGAAGATAATTTGAAACAACATTTTTATCTAGCTAAATACAAGCCTTCACCTTGAAAAACATATGATTTGATTATAAATATCTAATCTCAATATATAATAATAGCAGGGATTAATAAATTAGTCCCTCCAGCATATTTCACTAAAACTCCACTTTGGTTAACCGAACTAAAAACGCCTATGAGTGACAATTATAATATATAATTTTGTGATATAAATATAACAACTAAATAAAAAGACTGAACTGTTTCGGAAAAAGCGCATATTTACAAATTTGAGTTACTTTTTTAGTATTCATTGAGAAAAAAAAAGTGTCAAAATATTGTGATTGCCCTACCAAACATAATAGATGTTAACAACAAAAATGTGAAGGATATCAGTTTTTAGAATACGAGTCTTAGAATTCGAAGATAGTGATAGGAGTTTAGTAATTATTTGGGAATTCCAAAATACTATTTGTCTAGTTATTGTGTTCAACATAAATTCGTGTCATATATTTGTTTCAGAATTTATTATAATGTTTTAACATTATAACCTAACGGATAATACTACTGCCTTAATGATGCTATTTGTAAACGTCACCAAGGTCGGCCATTATTTCGTGGTGGAATTTTTAGCCGAAATCTTTGAGTAAAGGAGACAGTCAACATCCTCGTCTCCCTCACTCACATAAGTAGTTTGCGCGGGAAATTAATCAGCTGATTACGCAGCTCACACGTATTCTTAGTCAAGAAAAAAAAACCTGTTTGTGAAACTGCCTCGAATCAGCTGTTCAAGGAGGGGAAATGTTATAAAAAACGCTGTCAAATTTTCCCCGGGGGCGGGGACTCAGGCTGTTAGACTTCGCCGCGGGGCGGAACCTCTCCATAAAGGAACCTGGCGATCCCCTGATCCATCAACCTTCAACTAGATTGATCACGTTGCGATCGACGTCAGGCACTCTTCCAACATTCTCGATGTCCGAACATTCCGATACGCCAACTTCGACTCGTATCATCACCTTGTTGTAGCCAAGGTAAGAACCCGGATATCGCGAGAGGAACGGAGTCGAGATAAGCCAAACTGGTTTTGAAGTCGGAAAGCAATAATCGCAACAATTCCCTGGGATCTTTGCCGACCGAGTCTCCCAAAGTTCGACGCTGCATGCACTGACAATTGAAGAAGAATGGAAACGTTGTAAATACTGTAGTTATATTCATATTCATATTCATATTCATATTCATATATTTATTCATTCTTTATCTTAGGTCTAATTAACAATATATTTAATAACAAAATTTAAAAATAAGAAGATAAGATCATTCTGTAACTCATAAAGTTAGTATCGAATGATCTGGTAACATAGGAATAAAAACAAATGGGTGTGGGGTAAAAGAAGAAGAAATTACAAAAACAGAAGTGAGGTGAACATAATTAAATATGGAAGCAAATGTTTGATTTTCAATTTTATTTCCTTTTTATTTTTAATACTCACATCGAAATATAGCCTCTATATTTGTATAATCGATATTAAATAGCCAATTCTTTACTTTATTTAAGACGGCATAAATATTAGTTGTTTGTCTTATGGAAATTGGAATTCTGTTGAAACATCTAGGAGCACTAATGGTGAAAAAACGCGAAAATTTAGTTTTATGTGCGATTGGAACTGATACTAGCGATTGATTGTTTACACACAGGTTGTGATAGTTTGATGTCCTATTCACAGTATTACCACTGCGTTTATAAAATTCTTTAAGAACTTTGAAGATATACAGATGTCTTAAAGGAAGGATGTGAAGCATTTTAAATAACGGCCAACAGTGAACAGTACGATAATTCTAACCATACATTTCTGGGACTTGATTTTTTTACGAACGCAATCTGTTGAATATGTACATTCACGAATTAGCCGCCATGTTGCTTTTTTTTGGAGGGGAAACGTAAACAAGTGTGAGTAAAATGCGAAAATGGTGGATGCTACGTAAATAACTTTCGGAAAATTATGATATATCCACCACAATTCGTAAATAACACTCAAGCGGTTGATGGACGAAGGGGAAATCAGCTGTTTAATCAGCTGTTCAATCGACCATCTCCTTCCTTATTGGTTTCTGCTGTGAAGTAATCTGAAGTAATCTATTTGTGTATGAAGTAATCTAATCTTGCTGCAAAGATGGTGCGATGCATGTGGTAATATGACTCAGAGTAATTTTCAATTCAAGTACAGTGAGTCAAATTATAAACCAAAAATATTATTTCTAAACAATCTGATCCCCTGCTTATAGTCTTATTACTGTGGGCAAACCACAGGTATAGTAATTGGACTAACAAAAAGTCTTTGTGAGTTGTGACTGTTACCACTCTTATGTTGTTTTCATCTTCTGGATACACTGCGTCCACCTTACCAAGAAGCCGTTTTATGGGCGGCAGATTTGGTTCCTTGCTAACGACAGCATCATCAATCTTATAGCTCAGCTCCTGCTTGCCAGTATATTTACAGTGACTCCATTTTCAAAGTCTTTGTGTTAGGATTTAGAGTAGGTAGATTCCGAATGGACAAACGATTTTGTTTTTGGATCTGAAACGACTGTATAAGTTTCAGGTGTTGGAGATATACATTTTTATACAGAGTAAATGGAGCTTGATGGATTAGACTCCCGCCTGAAGTGAGGAACGAAAAATTGTATTAAATGCCATTTTATACCGTCCATGATACACGAAGCAGTTTCTTCATTTCATTAAGGCATGGACATGCTTCTTAAAAATTATTTCTATCACACTGTATATATGCGAACATTTTAGTCGACGGAAGACAAATCCACAAAATGTACACTATATGTACTCGTATATATTTATCGCTTTTGTACTTACAAAAATGAATATTGCGAAATACACCTGTGATATCCTGAGCCTTCGACCATGGAGAATTGTTATTGTAAGCCCTCTGTTGTGGTAGGTCAACCATTACTGTTAAATAATATCCATACGTTCAAAAAAACTTGATCTACATCTATGTACGGTCTTCCGAATCAGATAACAAATGCTGAAGATCCAGCAATATTGTCAAACAATAGGGAAGGTTTTGGAAACTACTGGGCAATGATTCATTTTATGTGTATCTTCAACAATCAGATGGCGAAAATAGTTGATAATAATTGAGTGGCACTACAGCGCACAAGGGACCAGGGCCTAGCTTGTACAGCAACTGCTCTTGTTGTGCTACTGTTCTCTCACGAGTAGAAGGGACCTACAGTTTTTTTGCAAAACTCCGTACGTTGAGATTTGAGAAGATTTTCATAGACAATTGATACTCTTTGAGTGTTGTCAGCAACTCGAAAGAGGTGGAACGGTGAAAAAAATGCGAGTTGTCTCGTGCAGGAATCGAACCTAGACTTTCTGCGTGGCGGTTGACGCACTTACCACTACGCCACGGCGACCACAATCGTTCATCGATTGCCTAAATCCACATAAAAATTATTTTGAAACCAATAAATATTTACATATATCTACCTGATCAGCCCTCTAATGAAACCGAAATTAATAATGACCCTAAACACCAACAATCTCAAACACTTTTTCTTGATGTCTTTCATAGCTGGAACTTCAGGTGGTCCAAAAACAAACGTCGTAGCAATGTGTAAGTCATATATCAGATTTTGTGATAGATATTTCACTAATTTTAGTATCCACTACACATTTACTCATATTGATCTCTCTTTTTGTTCCCTCATATTGGCCACGTAGTCCTAACATCAACAAAAAGGCTCAGTCGTTCACAGACCTCCGCGGAGTATACACGTGTTTCGGCTACACGAGCAAATCGGTACAGTAACTAGTACAACATAATAAGCAAGTGTTTTTCAAGCAGATTGGTAGCTCAGGCGGTAGAGCAGTAGTGCAGTGGGACCAGTGAGTCCCGGGTTCAAATCCCGGAAAGTATTTAATTAAAACAAAATTCAAAGACACAAAGTGTGAGTGAGCAAAGTGCAATGGAGAGTGACGAGCGTCCCGAGCTCAGTAAATCGGGTGATTTTAAGACACCGGTGGCCGGGACGTCAGGCCACCTAACCAGCGACGGCAGCATACGCGTGGCTAGTCCCACGAGCCGTACAACGGAAGCGATGAAGAGGAGAAAGAGGCTGCAGCCGCAGCCCAATCTCAACAAACGGAGGACGACGACGATGACGTCAGATGAAGAAGCGGTCGCACCGAACAGAGGCGGATCGGTTGCGACCAAAAAAACACCGCCAAAGAAAACAACAAAGGCAGCTTCTTCAACAGCTGGCATCGACATCGAAGCCCTCCAATGCGAATCGGAGGGCAATGAATGCCGATATTCTTACAAAGGAAGTGATAATTCCTTCCAAGTGTTGGCCACCTCTGACGCCGATGACGAGGCAGAGGAATTAAAAGAGGAAATGAGGAAACTGGAGAAGCTCGACGAGGTAAGGGCAAAGCTCAACGCCCACATTAAATTCCTCAACGAGCAATCCACGGCAAGGAAAGCGGCGGAAAAAGCGGCCAGGCAGAAGCAGCAGCAACAGGAGCTCTTAGAATTGCAGCAGAAACAACAGCTGCACAAAAAGAAGCAGCAAGAGCTGTTAAAAGTACAAGAGCAGGAGGAGCTGCCATCAAAATCAAAGGCAGCCCAACAGCTACAGCTACAACAAAAGCTGCACCAGCAGCCAAAACAAACGCGAGCTACCGTATTGAGGGCAGCTCAACAGAAGCAACAACAAACAAAGCCGCAGCCACAACAGCAGCTGAAACAACAGCAGCAGAGACAAAAGCACCAGAAACAACAGCACGAGAAGCAACAGCAGCAAAAGAAACATCCGCAGCAGAATCACCAGAAGCAACAACAACAGAAGGAACAACAGCCACAGCAAGAGCAGCAGAAAAAGAAAGTACGCTGCCCGCCTATCAATGTCTTCGACATGGGGACCGACGAGCTGGAGAAATTATGTGAGTTGGCACTAGGGAATAAGCTTTTTTATATTAAATACAAGACTCCCCAAATCCACACCGTCCGCTGCTTAACAATGGACGGTTTTAGATTTTTAAAAGAGAAGTTAGCGGCATCGAACGCTGACTTCTACACTTACACCCCCAGAGGAGAAAGGCCACAGACCTTGCTCCTCAAAGGCATAAACCCCTCTACGGATCCGAAGGTCCTCCTCAACAAGCTGCGCCAAGTTGAGAGCGATGAGGTCCAGTTCGTAGGGGTTAAGCCTTTCAGCACTGCGGCAGCGAAAGCGAAGAAGAAGGCACTTCCCTTCTTCTTAGTTCAGGTATCCCAGGGCACGAAAATTGACAACCTACGAAAAATCCGTTTCGTAGGTGGTCTTAGTGTAATATGGGAGAGATTAAACAAAACTGACCACGTACTTTAATGTGCGAGGTGCAGAAGGCTGGGGCACGTCGCGGAGAACTGCAATATGGAGTTCCGCTGCGCACGTTGCACATTCAGCCACAACAAAGGGGAATGCCCTTTGGGTACGGATGAAGTCGAGGATAAGACGCTCCTCAAATGTGTACTCTGCGGAGGAAATGGACACCCTGCAACCTATTTGGGGTGTCCACGAATAAAAGAACTCCGGCAGAGAGTAAAAGAAGCAAGGATAAACAAGAAGGTAGAAGCCAGGCCGATTGCCAGAGCTGTAGCTACCACTGTTACGCCGGCCATCTCCTACGCCCAAATGGTGTCAGGCAGAGAACCGACACAACGGACAGTGCCGAAGGTTGCCCCGGCTCCAGTGGCCAGGCAACCCGAAGCAGAGCCCTCTATTAGGGACGTAATGTCCTCCATTCAGTCGATGCAAGCGCAGATGATTGCCTTGCAGAAACAGATGGTCGAATTACAGACCAGTTTCCTTGCGCAGACAGCTAGAGTAGATTTCCTCTTCTCTCAGCTGCCCGCAAACAAACGCGCACAGATATAATGGGCTCACGCGAGGTAAGAACCCTTAAGATCCTAGGAGTGAATGTTGATTCGCTGATTAGGATTGAACGAAAATTAACGCTCTCAAACTTGTTGCAAACCCACAATCCTGACGTGCTGATGGCTAGCGAAACTAAGCTAAACCAGACGCGCATTCTCAAGTACAAAAATTACCACATAATCAGAAGAGACCGACCCCAATCCACTCGAGGTGGCGGGGTCGCTCTCTTGATTAAAAAGAACATTTTTATAGCAATGTGGTACGTAGATTTAGTGTGCTAGAAGCATCCATCGCACGCATCTCTCTCCAAGGTGGAAAGAAGCTGTATGTGATCGCTGCTTATGCATCAGAGCCTCAAAACCCTAACTTTCTTTCGGAGCTCGAGGCTCTCTTCACTAGCCTGCGCTTGAACTCGGAAGAAAATTACTATATCCTAGCCGGAGATTTGAACGCCAAACACGGTGAATGGGGTAATAATGTTCCAAATGAGAGAGGAAACGCCCTCTTAGAGTGGATGGAACAGAACAATATCGAGTTCAGGTTAGATTTGCTTGCAACCGATAGACCATCCTTTCCTAGAAGCGGGTCTTATTTGGATGTGATGCTAATCGACAGACGACTGACGATACTTAACGTGGAGCGACGCACGAGGAACTGTTTAACTACGGTCGAGTATGACAGTGATCACTGTGGTCTCGCCGCGGTAATACAGCTTCCAACAATTAATCCGCAAAAGTTAGCAAAATTAGTAACGGTAATCTCCTGTAAGGATGAAATTAAAGCTGATCTTAATAGAATTAAAACAATCTACATATATTTCTACTCTAAGAAAGACTCTCAACGCTTTACGTGCAATCCCAATTAATTGTATGAAGCAAAAATGCAAACGATTGACAGTCCATGCTATATTTATTTAAGTCCATACTTTTTTCTAAAGATTCTCCTTTTATTGGAATAATAGTAACACAGGTAAATTATTTCATCTTAAACTCGACTTTTTGCGTAACTTGGTTTACAGCGCACAAATAGCCGGTGAGAGTCCGCACATATGCTTTACTTCATCGCCACCCACTCCGACCGATTGCCAGATTAAGAGGATTTTGCGCGATTTTCGGCAGCTCTTCGCCACAGAGAACAACGACGTTGGGCGAATCCCAAGCGTTCAACACTCCATACGGCTATTACCACAACAACAACCCATAGCTCATCGCCCGTATCGTCATTCGGATCCAGAAGGAAAAGACATCAGACAACAGATCTCAACACTCCTTCAGAAAGGACTATCCGGAGGTCCACCTCGCCTTTGTCCTCCCTAGTCACTCTTGCTCCTAAGAAAGATGGAACAAGTCGCCTTTGCATAGACTTCTGCCGAATTAACGCAGTTACGATCGAAGAAAGGGAACCTATCCCTCGGATTCAAGATGTCATCGACCAACTGGCAACCTCACGTATCTTCTCAACCCTCGATATGGCATATCGCCATAGATGACAAGTCCATCGCAAAGACATCCTTCGTGACATCGGATGATACTGTGAATCCAGATTTGAGTGGGGCCCAGAGCAACAAAGAGCAATCAAATTGGAACTAACAACAGCACCTGTGATTGCCATTTTTAGGGGAGATCATTTCTTCTTCTTCTTGTGGCGCTACAGTCCGGGGTGGACCTGGGCCTCAACCAACATGCCTCTCCAGCCAGCACGATCTTTCGCCAGCTGCCGCCAGTTGCGCACTCCAAGTTGGTTGAGGTCCTTCTCCACTTGTGTGCGCCACCTTATCCTGGGCCGTCCTCTGTTGCGTTGTCCCAATGGCTCAGATTCGAAGACTTTTCGGACCGGAGCAGTGGTGTCCATACGCTCTACATGGCCTAGCCATCTTAAGCGTTGTATCCGTACACGCTTGACTAGGCTCATGCCGCTGTACAGCCCATACAGTTCGTGGTTGAATCTTCTCCTCCAGATGCCATCAACGCAAACAGGACCAAAAATCGCACGCAGAACTTTTCTCTCGAAGAGACCAAGGGCATCCTCATCCGCTTTTAGTAGTGTCCAAGTTTCCGCGTCATAAAGTAGGACTGGGATGATTAAGGTGTTATATAAAGCAAGCTTAGTCTTTCGAGAGAGGGCTTTATTACTCAATTGCCTCTTGAGCCCAAAGAAACAGCGATTGGCAAGAGTGATTCTGCGTTTGATTTCGGTACTGGTGTTATTGTCCTTGTTTACTGCGGAGCCGAGGTAGACGAAGTCCTTGACTACCTCTAAGTTTCTGCTGCCTAGTGTGACGCTCTGTCCGAGACGCCGATGTTGTGTGTCCTTCCTTGATGACAGCATGTACTTCGTTTTGCCCTCGTTTACCACCAGACCCATTTTAGCCGCTTCTACTTCAATGCCAGCAAACGCATCATTAACGGCTCGCTGTGTTCGACCAATCACGTCAATGTCGTCGGCGTAAGCTAGCAATTGAGCTGACTTTTGGAAGATCGTACCTCTGGTGTTGACCTGTGAGTTACGCACGATCTTCTCAAGGATGATGTTAAAAAAGTCACATGACAGTGCGTCGCCTTGTCTAAAACCTTTTTTGACATTGAAGGTCTCGGTGAGTTCGTTCCCGACCTTGACGGAGCAGCGAGAGTTCTCCATCGTCATCCTACACAATCTGACGAGTTTGGTAGGAATGTCAAAACTAGACATGGCACTGTATAGCTCGTCTCTATGCACACTGTCATATGCGGCCTTGAAATCGACGAATAGGTGGTGAGTGTCGATTTGCATTTCTTGGGTCTTTTCCAGGATCTGCCGTAGTGTGAAGATTTGGTCGATGGTGGACTTCCCTGGCCTGAAACCACACTGATAAGGACCAATCAGGTTGTTGACAAACGGTTTCAGGCGTTCACACAGTACGGCAGAAAGGTTCTTGTATGCGATGTTAAGGAGACTTATCCCTCGATAGTTGGCGCAGTCGAAGGGGTCTCCTTTCTTGTGGACCGGACAGACGACGCTGAGATTCCACTCATCGGGCATGCTTTCCTCCGACTATATCTTACAGATGAGCTGGTGCATGCGCCCAACCAGGTCATCCCCAGCTGCTTTAAACAGTTCTGCGGACAGTCCATCCGCTCCAGCAGCTTTATTTGACTTCAGTCTCGATATTGCTATCTTGACCTCGTCTAAGTCGGGGGGACGGAATTCTTGTCTATCATCGTCCAAATTAAGTGGAACATTCTGCCTAACAGCGGGATTTGGGCCGTCATCGCCGTTTAAGAGTCTGCAGAAATGATCTTTCCAGATTCTCAGAATCGATTGCGACTCTACTACTAGGTTTCCGTTTTGGTCCCGGCAGGCTTCGGTCCGAACCCTGTATCCACCGGATAGCTGTTTCACCTTTCGGTAAAACTTTCGGACTTCATTCCTGCCATAACATCTCTCCATCTCTTCGACCGCGCGCTTCTCATGCTCTCTCTTTTTCCTTCTGAGAAGCCGGTTCTCTTCCCTTCTTTTCTGTTCGTAGAGCTCACGAACAGCTCTCGTTGTCCGATGCAGCGTTGCCTGGTAGGCCTCCTGTTTGGCTGCATGTGCCTGCCTGCACTCGTCGTCAAACCATGGGTTCCTTCTAGGTGGTGGCGTGAAACCCAGCACATCAGTGGCAGCTTCTTTGATGACTTTTTGACAACGTTTCCATTCTTCTTCTATTGTTAGTGCAGGCAGCGTCGAACTTTGGGAGACTCAGGGAGACTCGGTCGGCAAAGATCCCAGCGACCTGTTGCGATTGTAGCTTTCCGACGTCAAACCGTTTCGGCCTATCTCGACTCCGTTGTTCTCTCGATATCCGGGTTCTTACCTTGGCTACAACAAGGTGATGATCCGAGTCGATGTTAGCGCCTCGGAATGTTCGGGCATCGAGAATGTTGGAGGAGTGTCTGATATCGATCGCAACGTGATCAATCTGGTTGACGGTTGATTGATCAGGGGATCGCCAGGTTCCTTTATGGATGTTGCGATGTAGGAACCGCGTACTGCTCACAGAGAGGTTCCGCCCCGCGGCGAAGTCCAGCAGCCTGAGTCCGTTTCCGGAAGTCGTGTCGTGCAGGCTGTGTTTCCCGATGACGCCAGCAAAGATGTCCTCTTTCCCCAGCTGAGCATTGGTGTCATAGCTGGGGCATCGATCGTATGTTCTTTCTAGGAGATCATAGAACTCATCCTTGCTGTTGTCATCCTTCTCTTCTGTCGGGGCGTGAGCGCATATCAGGCTGATGTTCCCGAATTTAGCCTTAATGCGGATTGTCATGAGGCGTTCGCTTACGGGATCGTAGCTTATGACTTTTTTTTTTGGGAGATCATTTACGTCGTCTCAATATACATTAACAGCGATATCACACAAAAGAGTTGGAATGTATAGCGGTTGTTGACGCGATGGAACGTTTTCACGTGTACGTTCATAGCCGATATGTCGACATTTAAACGGATCATTCGGCATTACTCGTACAGCAGTCAGCGCTATTACTATTGTATTATACTAGTATTAACTGAATCATCTTTATTGAAATACAAAACCAAACGATTTTCTTTCGGGTCTGAATTCTGCGGTACTCTAAAAGAAACTGCTAATTTTACATATTCATGAAAGTATATATAATGCGTTAAAACAGTGCAAGAAAGAGATAATAAGGTTATAAACAATAATTAGGTTCAAATTAATTCAATGAAAAAATTCAAATAGTACTTCAATTTAATTCAGTTAATACTAATATAATACAATAGTAATAGCGCTGACTTTCAATTTTTCACATCCTCCCGGCCGGCATCTCAACTAACTTCCAACGGGTACAACAATTTTGCTCGCCGTGTTCTTTTTCCATCACCAAGTCGTATCTCGTTCTTCCATCTCTGCCCGGATAATAAATTTCCACCATCGCTAGTTTCCAATGTATGCGAGGTCGCATTGTCATATACCAAAACAACGTCGCCCTTTTTTATTTCTCTCTGAAACGTATTCTTGTAGTAATGAACCGAACGTAGAAGATTTAGATACTAAGTTCTCCGTCTTTTCCATAAAAAGGTTGTGTACTGAACTCTTGTCTTCCACATCCGCAGCATTTCGTTTGAGTTTGTTTCTTCTCGGTTGTCATAGTACAACTGATTAGAAAACTTTCAGGTGTGAGCGGTAATTAACCAAGAGGATCGTCGCTTACGTAAGTTAGTCGCCTAGTATTGGCAACATGCTCTGCTTCTGTCAATAATGTTTGAAGCTGTTTGTTGTTGATTTTTGCCTTGCAAATAGTAATTTTGAGTATGTTTTTCACACTCTGTACTAATCGCTCCCAAAATCCCCCCCCACCATGGCGCACGCTCAACGCTGAATCGCTATATTATTCATCTGTTACAAATGAAACCATGAAATATCTCGTTGTTTAAAATATCTCCCACATATCTCAACTCTGTCGCTGCCTTCTTAAAGGTCTTTACGTTGTCTGAGAAGATAACTTTAGGTGCTCCTCTTCGGGCTACGAAACGATGGATGGCTAGTATACAGCTTTCAGTTGTGAGATTTACAACTAATTCCAGGTGTACGGCTCGAACTACAGCACATGTAAATAGCATAATGTATACCTTTTCTCTTTCGCTCTCGCTGTTGTTTGCAGTTGTGTACAGTGGTCCTGCAAAGTCGACGCCGACGTTCTCGAAGGATTTTGCAGCAATAATCCTATCTCTTGGTAGAGGTGCAAATGGCTGCATTCCTGCCATTCCTCGTAGCTTTATGCAAACTTTGCATTTAGCAATATATATTTTTATTAATTGGCGGCCTCTTGGCAACCAGAACCTTTGACGCAGCAAAACTAAGACCGTTGTGACTAAACTATGAAACGATTTTTCGTGAAGAAGCTCCATGAGCAATCTTCTTCTTCTTCTTCTTATGACGCTACAGTCCGGGGTGGACCTGGGCCTCAACCAACATGCCTCTCCAGCCAGCACGATCTTTCGCCAGCTGCCGCCAGTTGCGCACTCCAAGTTGGTTGAGGTCCTTCTCCACTTGTGTGCGCCACCTTATCCTGGGCCGTCCTCTGTTGCGTTGTCCCAATGGCTCAGATTCGAAGACTTTTCGGGCCGGAGCAGTGGTGTCCATAGGCTCTACATGGCCTAGCAATCTTAAGCGTTGTATCCGTAGACGCTTGACTAGGTTCATGCCGCCGTACAGCCCATACAGTTTGTGGTTGAATCCTCCAGATGCCATCAACGCAAACAGGACCAAAAATCGCACTTAGAACTTTTCTCTCGAAGAGACCAAGAACTTCCTGTTCCGCTTTTAGTAGCGTCCAGATTTCTGCGTCGTAAAGCAGGACTGGGATGATCAAGGTATTGTACAAAGTCATTTTGGTCGTTCGAGAGAGGGCTTTATTACTCAATTGCCTCTTGAGCCTGCGTTTGATTTCGGTACTGGTGTTATTGTCCCTGTTTACCTCGGAGCCGAGATAGACGAAGTCCTTGACTACCTCGAAGTTTCTGCTGCCTAGTGTGACGCTCTGTCCGAGACGCCGATGTTGTGTGTCCTTCCTTGATGACAGCATGTACTTCGTTTTGCCCTCATTTACCACCAGACCCATTTTAGCCGCTTCCGCTTCAATGCCAGCAAATGCATCATTGACGGCTCGCTGTGTTCGACCAATCACGTCAATGTCGTCGGCGTAAGCTAGCAATTGAGCTGATTTTTGGAAGATCGTTCCTCTGGTATTGACTTCTGAGTTACGCACGATCTTCTCAAGGATGATGTTACAAAAGTCACATGACAGTGCGTCGCCTTGTGAGTCGCTAGCGAGAGTTCTCCATCGTCATCCTACACAATCTGACGAGTTTGGTAGGAATGTCAAAACTAGACATGGCACTGTATAGCTCGTCTCTATGCACACTGTCATATGCGGCCTTGAAATCGACGAATAGGTGGTGAGTGTCGATTTGCATTTCTTGGGTCTTTTCCAGGATCTGCCGTAGTGTGAAGATTTGTTCGATGGTGGACTTCCCTGGCCTGAAACCACACTGATAAGGACCAATCAGGTTGTTGACAAACGGTTTCAGGCGTTCACACAGTACGGCAGAAAGGATCTTGTATGCGATGTTAAGGAGACTTATCCCTCGATAGTTGGCGCAGTCGAAGGGGTCTCCTTTCTTGTGGACCGGACAGACGACGCTGAGATTCCACTCATCGGGCATGCTTTCCTCCGACCATATCTTACAGATGAGCTGGTGCATGCGCCCAACCAGGTCATCCCCAGCTACTTGAAACAGTTCTGCGGACAGTCCATCCGCTCCAGCAGCTTTATTTGACTTCAGTCTCGATATTGCTATCTTGACCTCGTCTAAGTCGGGGGGGCGGAATTCTTGTCTATCATCGTCCAAATTAAGTGGAATATTCTGCCTAACAGCGGGATTTGTGCAGTCATCGCCGTTTAAGAGTCTGCAGAAATGATCTTTCCAGATTCTCAGAATCGATTGCGACTCTACTACGAGGTTTCCGTTTTGGTCCCGGCTGGCTTCGGTCCGAACCCTGTATCCACCGGATAGCTGTTTCACCTTTCGGTAAAACTTTCAGACTTCATTCCTGCCATAACACCTCTTCATCTCTTCGACCGCCCGCTTCTCATGCTCTCTCTTTTTCCTCCTGAGAAGCCTCTTCCCTTCTTTTCTGTTCGTAGAGCTCACGAACAGCTCTCGTTGTCCGATGCAGTGATGCAGCGTCTCCTGGTTGGCTGCATGTGCCTGCCTGCACTCGTCGTCAAACCATGGGTTCCTTCTAGGTGGTGGCGTGAAACCCAGCACATCAGTGGCAGCTTCTTTGATGACTTTTTGACAACGTTTCCATTCTTCTTCTATTGTTAGTGCAGGCAGCGTCGAACTTTGGGAGACTCAGGGAGACTCGGTCGGCAAAGATCCCAGCGACCTGTTGCGATTGTAGCTTTCCGACGTCAAACCGTTTCGGCCTATCTCGACTCCGTTGTTCTCTCGATATCCGGGTTCTTACCTTGGCTACAACAAGGTGATGATCCGAGTCGATGTTAGCGCCTCGGAATGTTCGGGCATCGAGAATGTTGGAGGAGTGTCTGACGTCGATCGCAACGTGATCAATCTGGTTGACGGTTGATTGATCAGGGGATCGCCAGGTTCCTTTATGGATGTTGCGATGTGGGAACCGCGTACTGCTCACAGAGAGGTTCCGCCCCGCGGCGAAGTCCAGCAGCCTGAGTCCGTTTCCGGAAGTCGTGTCGTGCAGGCTGTGTTTCCCGATGAGGCCAGCAAAGATGTCCTCTTTCCCCAGCTGAGCATTGGTGTCATAGCTGGGGCATCGATCGTATGTTCTTTCTAGGAGATCATAGAACTCATCCTTGCTGTTGTCATTCTTCTCTTCTGTCGGGGCGTGAGCGCATATCAGGCTGATGTACCCGAATTTAGCCTTAATGCGGATTGTCATGAGGCGTTCGCTTACGGGATCGTAGTTTATGACTTTTTGCCTAAGTCTGCCTCGAACAACAAATCCGCATCCGAATAGGCGCTGCCTTCTCTCCCTGAAGCAGTCGCTGTAGTAAATGTCGCAGTTCTTCATCTTCTTTCTGCCCGGCCCATCCCACCGCACTTCCTGGATGGCGGTGATATCTGCTTTATAGCAGTCAAGGGCCTCTGCAAGTTGTTCGGCTGCTCGTGATCTGTTAAGGGACCTCACATTCCACGTGCAGAACCGAAAATCGTTATCCTTTGTACGTTTGCCGGGGTCGTCAACATTGGATCCGTCCATATCCGAGGCAAGTTGTTGTTGCTGAACTCGTTTTTTTTTTGTGTGGTGAGGGTTTTAGCCTCAGGCACAACCTACAGACTGGTAGGCCAGTCGCTGCATACATTGGTTCACCACACAACGGATGCTATGATGGCTATCCAGGGGGCGCCACGGGGAGGCTGTATGTCAACTTGACCTATGCACGGACGAGGATAGTCTTGGCAGCTCGCCATGTTGAGCGCGATTAAGGACATTGCCTCGTGTGCATAGGCCCATGCCCCTCCCATGAGCAATTTATTGACGTGTAAATTTCTTGGTAAAATAATTGGACAAAAAGTATCTTCTGGTTTATTTGAAAATTGTAGTCTGCTCCCAACTCTTAAATGCCCAATTTCATCCAAGAAGGGATTGTGATTCAGTAGGCTGGACATTAAAGTATATACATTTATTTTGTATATACTTTAACCAGTAATATTCGGCCTTGTGCAATTCGTCAGCATTCAAGAACTTCGAAGTTGATAGAGTTTTCTTGCGCATTCGATCAACAGCCCTCAAAACATGCGCCGTTACACAAAGCAAACATCTCCACTGATTAAAGTCCTCAAGTGAAAGTATGGGATCATTCACCATTGGTTTTAAGGTATAAGTGAATCAGTCCACGGAACAAAGCGTTGAAATGGCATATCTGCCTTTCTTAGGTATGCGTATCACCTTGCAGCAATTAAAGCTGCCGTAAGCTCCAATTTCGGTAGCTTTAAGACATCTGTCTTACCGTCTTTCAAAGGGGCAACTAGTCCTTTCGCACAAACGAAACTAATTTTAATTGCGTTATTTGAGTTCCTCGTCTTAGCGTATACTACCGCTCCGTACGCCTTCATTCTTGCATCGGCAAAAATATGAACCTCTGACGACCTTAGATTAATTGACGTTCCATTCCATCTATTTAATGGCAATTTTCCTATCTGGTCCAGATCCTTTGATCATATTCTACATTCCCTTTCCACTCCAGGTTTCAGGGGTGTGTCCCAGTCCACCTTATCGCGCCATAGAGCCTGGAAGAGAATCTTTAGCTTTATCACAATAGGAATAATATATCCAAGTGGGTCATAAAAGCCAGCGATAACTTTGAGTAGATTTCTCTTCGTTGGAACAGTGAACTTCGATAGGTTTTCAACATTAAGATTGAGCATAAGTTCATCGCTAAAAATATTCCATCGCATTTCTAATATCATCTGATTCCCTTCGTCGCAGCTAGCCCCAATAATATCACGCAGTTACTCATCATTCGTCATCCGCTTCCTTAAATTCATGTAGGCTCTTTGCATCACATCCTTTGCTTCCTTATAAAATGTTTCGGCTTGTTTTCTATTATCATGGCTTATAATTAAGTCATCAACATAAAAACTACTTTTCAAAAGCCTGCTGGTTTCTGGAAATTCAAGTGCATGGCTTTTGATGCGCAGATCGATGGATCAATCAGTAGAAATGGACTCGAAGTGACGCCAAAAGTTACCCTAGTCATACGATATTCTTTGACGTTTGATAAAGTACTTACTCCGGTAGGCTTCTGTGCGAACAAAAGAAATCTGTGACTGTCTCGTTCCTTTTCAGGCAAAGCTATTTGCAAAAATGCTTTTTCGATATCTTCAATTAGAGCAATTTTTCCTATCCGAAATGGGAGTAGGATAACCAGAATATCCGGTAGTAAATTTGAACCAGTAAAAAAGGCAATCGTTTAAAGAAAGCTTGCCATGAGCTCGAGAAGATGCGTCTATAAACAGGATGGTGTGGCATACAATATAAATTAGCTGACGGTGTTTGGGTGAGCGGTGCTATTTCGGCAAACCCAGACGTAATCAACTCACGCATAGATGCTTGATATTGCTCAAACTTAACAGGGTCTCTTGAAAGTCTCCTTACCACGGAATGCAAGAAATTTAATGCGATACCTTTATTATTATCTGGTCGTTTATCTAAATTTTTCCATGGTAGGCAAGCCTCATAACGCGTATCTGTTTTGCGAATACAACTTTTCTGTAATTCGCCTGTAAAATTGCTCACTTCCGTTTCATTTTTTCGAATGCCGAAACACTCAAGATTCCACATATTGTCAACGCTTATATTGGATAGAGTAGTGACTGTGTGTACATTTGCTATCTGATTTATGTCACATGGACCTTGTAAAGTCCAGCCAAAAATTGTATGAACAGCAGTCAAACCGCCTTCTATATTTTCCAGTCATTATTTGCCACACATAGTCCGCCTCTACAAGGACATTCAAACCTTCCTCTTGACTGTAGCCTTTATGATTTACATTCGCTAGTTTAAACTCGTTTAATAGCGAAATATTATAATTCGGAGCAGGCAAAACATCGTGACATATTTGTGGAACAACAACAGCGATTATATCAACTGATAAGCCATCATATTGACGCAGCATGCACAGTCTCACAGTCTTAAATTCTGTTTGCTTGTAGATGTTCCCGAACGGTATGACTGAAAGATTTACCATTCCAACTACAGGCAATTTCAGCTTACTAACCACAAACTCTCTAACAGAAGTTAGTTGAATTCCACCGTCGATTATTATCCGCACAAACAAACTGTCACTCAGTGCACGGCTTTTAATTGGGGATGACAACAGAACTCGCGCAGTCTGCAAAAATACTTTTGTATGCACCCTTGAATTAATAACATTGGGAACGCACAGATTTAATGTAGGGTTAATTATAACTTCATCATTTAAGGGTTCAGAATGGTTATTTATCATATTTACTGAAGCAGTCTGATTCGTGTGACACAAAGTTGTGGCATGTTTTTGTTTACAAACATTGCAAATTATTTCCTTCGCGCTACAACGACTATATGTGTGTACCTCTTTGTGCAAACGATGGTATTCAATACATAATTCGTTAGGCATACATCTCAACAAAATCGATTTCAACATTATGTAATAAAGTGTCGACGGAACGCCTAATGACGCAAGAGAGCGGCTGCTTGCTATGACCGTATTGTAGAGTTTTTGTAAGGCTGAAATATCTGTTTCTTGTTGCATTATTGGCAGCGACATAAGTTCTTGGATTAATTTGTCGATTAGTTTTTCTTTATCGCCATACTCTTCTTGTAGGAGAGAGATAGCTCCACTATAGCACGATTCTGTTGCTGTAAAGCCCGAAATTGTTTTTGCTGCCTTTCCTAACAAAACCGTCTGCAAATAGTTGAATTTCTCAACACCAGACAAAGAATCATTTTCGTTAATATTGGCACGAAAATTTTCCCAGAAAGGAATCCAGTCGGAATTTGCTTCGTTTACTATTTTCGTAACTTGACTACCCGCTCGTGTTTGTTCCATTTTAATGCAGACACAATCACAATTAATGTAAGTCTACCGCGGCAATTTGTTTTGTATTTCGAAAGTATAAAGATCTCCCGGCTTTCGGCACTAATTTTGAATTTATTACAAACAAAATAATGAAATATAAATAAATGAAATCTTTATTGAAATACAAAACCAACCGATTTTCTTTCGGGTCTAAATTCTGCAGTACTCTAAAAGAAACTGCTAATTTTACATATTCATAAAAGTATATATAATGCGTTTAAACAGTGCAAGAAAGAGATAATAAGATTATAAGCAATAATTAGGTTCAAATTAATTCAATGAAACAATTCAATTAGTACTTCAATTTGATTCAGTTAATACTAGTATAATACTCGTACAATAGTAATAGCGCTGACTTTCAATTTTTCACAGATACTGATGAAAAATATATACAGCTCGTCATCGACCATCATTCGCGATATTTTTGAGCAATTGTTACTCAGCGAAACACGAGTAACACCTTAATCCAGTTCATCAGACCTATCTGCGCCGAGTTTGGCACACAGGAGGTTCTTATCAGCGACAGGGGACCAGACTTGACGTCAAAGCATTTTCGGCGGTTTCTCCGGACTTCGTTAATCAAACATTAGACCACGTCACCCTAACCACCTACAGGCGAATAATGTGTGTGAAAAAGCCAATGACACAATTGTGCCCGGGCTACGTCTGGAAGCGGCCAATTCGTCAGCAAGAAAATTTACTGAACTGTTACCAAAGGTGGTTTAAAATTACAACCGTACGCCTCAAAGTGCAACTGGATTCTCTCCACAATTTCTTCAGTTCAGCGTTGTTTCAGATGCTGCAAAAGATCACGTCCCATTGGAGGAAGGCCGTTCAGACTCCACCAAAGCATTACGTAAGGAGCAACACGATTCAGCTCACTAGTCCCCAAACTTTCAGGTCGGAGACCTCGTTATACGAAAATTCGCCGATAACCACCCGTCTCGCCACAAGCTGTTACAATCTTTCACCGGACCATATGTGGTGCTTCGTACACTTGGACCGGAAACATTTCGCATTGGATTCATCGTGGATAACCAGATCACTACCATAAGATCGGCACACTCATCACAACTGCAACGTTTTCGGCCACGTCCCGAAAACTTTTTAGCGTCGGGGGAGTGAGAGGGCATCACCCAGCATTTTGTATTCTCCGAAAGGAGCGCTGGTAGCGGCAGGAAGACTGGTGAGGGCAAATGTCATTATCATGACGTCTGTCTCCCTCTTTTTGTTTGAGCCGCTGCCGTGAAAGGAACTATTTGCAAATAAAATGTTAAATTCAGAAAATTTTATTTATTTCCAAATAGCGTCGAGATATTGGCGCTCAATAGGGAATTTTAAAATTAAATAGACCCTGTCCTCTATCAAACGTCTCTACTCTTTCTGATGACTTATATATCCCTTATCAACCAATTCATCCTTTTTCTTAATATCGCCATTCTTAACTATTTAAATCCCAATCAATTATTATTATTCTTAGATCCTATCGGGAATTTCGAACTTCTCACGAGCTTAAACAACTTAATCAGAAAGTCTACATATTCTACCAAATTATAATTGGGAGAAAACGTCAAGTTGTTACAGAATTATAGCAAAATTATTTTCTTTATCGTAGAATACGCAATTATTTGATGTTAGTAAAAACACTAGACTCAGATTTGAATATAGACATCTTTCCCACGAACAGTATTTAAATAAGGATAAATTATCCACATGCTCTTTTTGCATTCGCCAATTCTTATATGAATGATCCTAACTCGGATAACTCAAAGAAACTATTTAACGTTATCTCGTTGTACGGTAGGGTACAGGTTTTCCTTTGAGAACTTGGACTAACAGTGCAATTTCTTCGTCTTGTATTTGTATGGAATATATAAAATCCTTCCTTGTATGAATTGTAAGCACATTCACATCTACTTTATTTTAACTTGCAGAACTGGTAGGGCAATGTGAATTTGACGAACTCTAATAGCTTCAGTTTGTAGCTATGTTTTGTTTGTTCCTGTTTTCGGTTGTTTTGCGAATGAAGTAATCTGCGAGGAAGAGACCAATAAGGGGACAGTCGACTCCGTCGTCTATACGCCCTTGAATTAATTTTGACTCCTTGAACAGCTGATTCGAGTCAGTTTCACAGACAGGGTTTTTTTTCTCTTGGCTGAGAATGCGTGTAAGCTGCGTAATCAGCTGATTAGTTTCCCGCGCAAACAACTTATGTGAGTGAGGGAGACAGGGATTTTGACTGTCTCCCTTACTCAAAGATTTCATTGGAGGCGTTCATAAATTGTATCATTAAGGCATTAGTTTCATCAGTTATCTTCAAATTCTAATAATCGTATTCTAAAAACTGATACCTTTCATATTATTGTTTTTAACAAATATTATGTTTGATAAAGCAATCCCCATATTTTGATCCTTTTTTCTAAAAGAATACTAAGAAAGTAAGTCAAATTTGTAAATATGCCCTTTTTTCCGAAACAATTCACCCTTTTTATTCAGTTGTTATATTTATATCACAAAATTATATATTATAAATGTCAGCCATAGGCGTTTCTAGTTAGGTTTATCAACGTGAAGTTCTAGTAAAATATGCTGGAGGGACTAATTCATTAATTCATGCTATCATGTTATATTGAGATTCCATAATCATAGTCAATTCATATGTTTTTCAAGACAAAGGTTTGTATGCTAGATAAAGATGTTTTTCAAATTATCTTCATTTAATTTTTATTTTTTAAAGCGGTTGCCTGGACAACTTACTTACTTAATTAGCTTTATTGGGTAATGCCGTACTATATACAATATGACTTATAGCTAGACTTATATCTAAAGTAGAACAAAGTGTCGGCTCAACAAATGGGGCCCAGAGGATTTCATTTGACTTAAAAACTATTATAACTATTATAATATACTTGGCGTTGCTAATCTACATTGTGCAGTGAGGGTTTACATAAATATTGACATGCATAATGGTTCAATTGTTATAAGATAAAAGATAAAAAAATTCTACACGACACTTAACCACGGTAGTGTCCTGAAGTGTTCTTAACGTAAAAGTCAGTAACAGCTGAGTTAAAAACTTCTTGAAACCTGGAGTCCGAGATTACTCTCACATGCAGGTATCGATGAATAGGCTCCAGGGGATGTTCTAGAATACCTTGTATTTCCTGATTGGGATGATCATTGATGGTGTTAAGTAGGTTCCTGGTTAGCTGCAATGCATATTGATCCAGCGGAGTGATTTTAGCCTCCTGGTAAACTCGTTCATTTCGAATGTACTTTATGCCTGATGGTTGCCGATGTTGTCCAGTACACATCCGGAGGATCTTCCTCTCAAAAGCGCACAGTTTCTTCATTGCTGTTGGGCTTATGGTGAACCAAACTGGGAATCCGTAGGTGATAACTGGTCTGATGAGCTGCTTATAAATAAGTAGTTTTGTTCTTTGGCTGAGGCCAGTTCTCCTCCTTTGTATTGGATTCACCGTATGAAGAGCAAATGCTGCTCATCTGAGAGCGATGTTCTTGAACTTGAACCTGTTGCTAAAATTAATTCCCAAGTACTTAGCGTCCTTACTGGCAGTCACTGTTGTATGGTCCGGGAGTGATATGATGATGTTATCGCAGATCGCTGCAAAGTCTCTTCTTCTTCCTATGACTGTTGATGGTGGCCTGAAGCAAATGAGCTGTTCACCTTGAGTCCCCATTTGAGAAAGTAGTCCCAGAGGTCATGGATACGTTGTTGTATTCTTGCAGCCGCTATTTTAGCTGATAGTGAAGTAGCGTACGAAAGGGAATCATCCGCATATAGAAGAGTCTTGCATCCACTTCCATTGATTGGCTGATCTGCTGTGTATAAATTAAACAGCACTGGTCCCATTCGCGAGCCTTGTGGAACTCCAGCATTGATTTCATTCGTCCTGGATTTTGCGGTACTGATCTGCACAAAGAAAGTTCTATTTCGAAGAAAACTGAAAATTACCTTAACCAGATGTACTGGAAAACCAAATCCAAGGAGCTTGTATACAAGCCCCTTGACCTATACTGTGTCGAAGGCCTTTTCGATGTCCAGTAAACATGCTACCGTTGTTTCCTTTTTGTTAAGTCCACAAGTGATGTCGTTGTGTAGCCTTAGCAGAGGATGCAGGGTACTGTGCCTAGGTCTAAAGCCGAACTGGAATGATGATATTATCCGGAGTTCTTCGCTTGCCACATTGATTTTTTTGAGGATAATCGATTCTAATACCTTATTTACGCAAGAGAGTAGGGCAATAGGTGGATATCAACAATTTGTTCAGTAAGAAATTGGAAATTTGGTCGTTACCAGCCGACTTTTTCGCATTGCCTGATTTGATGATGTCTCTGACCTCCTCAATTGTCGTGAAAGTGTCACCATTCATTGGGATCGCGGATGTGTTGGTCTCATTGAAAGACGTAATGCTCTCGTTGAGCTCAGGCACCGCGGAAATCCTTGATTCGACTTCATTGAGAAAGCTAGGTAAGTGTGCAGGTGGGCGGTCCTTAAAGCCAGCGTGGATATGTACTGCAAATGCTTCTGCCTTGTCGCCATCCGTTGCGACACTCCGATCTTCATGGGTGATGGTCTGCGGTAATTGTTTCCTCTTTCCAGTGATTCGTCCAATGTGGCGAAAAGCATCGGGTCCAGGTCTGATGTCTTCAAGTCTTCTTCTGAACTCGTCTTCGTGGAAGTTCTTAACGGTTCGTTGAAACATTATGTTTGTACAATTAAGTTGCGAGTGGGTAGCACTGTACTCGTCGTTCTCTGTGTTCCATGTCCGACCCAAAATCCTTTGAAGGCGCTTTCGAAGCCGCTGTGGCGGTAAGTGTCCGTACTTATCCTTGCTGGTCATTGGTTTTTTCTGTCTTTCCATCGCTCAATTAACAACCTCCTGAAAGTGTGAAATGGAGTTTTCGATGTCATCATTTGTAAGGTTTTCGTCCTCCCTAAACAGCTGGAGTTCCTCTTCGATCTCGGATCCGAACCTGACCCAGTCCATCTTATTAAAGTTAGTATGCATCTCAGGAACGGGCCTACGTAAGGAAATTGGTTGAGTCGCATTTTTACTTCAACAGCCAAATGATCAGAATCACTATCGTGTGCTACACAAGTGTAGTTCTGAAAATCTGGAAGGATGTTGATCAAATTTGACGAGATCAAGAAGAAGTCCAACATTGACAGTGTTCTTGGGTAGGATTTTCGGGGTTGCGAGGTAACTACAAGAGAGTGGAGGTGATTATTATCATCCAGCCACCTCTGTATACTCGCTACCTTGGTGTTGATGACATCGTCTTGCAACAGTGTGCTTCTGGCGTTGAAATCCCCTCCGATTATGCAATAAGTGTACTGACTGAGCTTGGTTGTGATTGTAGACAGATATAACCAAAATTGTCTCGGAATTGTTGATTTTTAGGACGATGGCAGTCGTTTCCATCGAACATAGTCCTGATATTCTGACTTTTTCATGCTCCAGTGATGACCGTAATATTATTGCCGTTCCTCGTTTCCAAGATGACTTGTCTTCCTTGATGATGATATATCCCTCCGGGCTGTACGGGTTCCGTGCGCTGATGTTAGTTTCCTGTAAGAGAAGAATGTCTGGTTTCTTATTTTTTAAGTAATGGCTTAGTGCGCTTCTTTTGCCAACCGAGTAAATCGAATTGACATTGTAAGTGAACACACTAAGTATATTTATTGCAGACATAATGTAAAACTAAAATTACATAGCACTGCTTTTTTCTCGTTATCCGAGAGGTTAAGGTAGTTCGATGGAACTAACTTCTTAGCACTGAACACAACCTCCGATAATTCTTTTCCAAAGAATTTGCGAGATTCCTCGAAGAAGATTGAGTTGGTGTCTGCTGTTGTCGTTTTCTTCGTTTGTACTGGCTGATGTACCGCTTTGGGCCTTGTGGTTGTTGAGGTGGGTTTTGGCTCCGGTTTCCCGCTGGAGCTGTTGAGAGCCGCAATCTGCGCAAAACTCAGTCCGGCGGTTATTTGCTTCTCCGCTGATGCTGCAGCGAACTGGTGTTAGGCTCTTTTCTTTTCGGAAGCTTTCTTCCTCTCCTCCAGTTTTTGTTTGGACATCCGCTGTAATTTGCTGGATGCCCTTCCTTTTTACAATTAACGCAGTATACGTCTACGTCCCTTTTATTTTCAATTGTCCTCGGGCAGTTAGCTGGCCGTAACTCTGACAGTTCCTGCATTGTCCAATTCCTTTTGACTGAAAATTCTCCCAGTGCACTTTCTGATTTAAGAAACTTGTTTTTTTGTACACAGTAAGCAAGTCGCACTCCTTATTTACTTCAACAACGTAGTTGTTAAAGCGTTTATTGCTATTGGTTTTGAAAGGGGAAACTTTCACAACCGGGATTCCCTCAGCCTTTAGAGCTTCTCCCACTTCTCCTGCCTCATAGGAATTCTGTACCCCCTTCAAAATTAGAAGGGTTTTCCAGCTCTCCTTTGGGGTAAATGTGTGGAACTCCGTCTTTTTGGTTTTGAGGTACATCCTCATTCATTCGTGTTCCTCTTTGGTGTTCGTAATTACTACTGATTTCGTTGCGTTGATGTTCTTGACGCTGTTCCTGATTTTCTCAGAAGGTTGCTTGGACCATTATTACGGCTAACTGTTTTATCTTGCGGTACAAATTTCGGACGTCATTCCTGCCATAGTACCTTTCCATTTCCTCGACCGCGCGCTTCTCGTGTTCTTTATTTTTTCTTCTGAGAAGCCGGTTCGCTTCCCCTCTTCTCTGTTTGTAGAGCTCACATCGTTCGATGCAGCGTTGCCTTGTATGCTTCCTGTTTGGCTGCATGCATTTACCTGCACTCGTCATCAAACCATGGGTTCCCCTTAGAAGGCATACCAGGTCCCTTTGTGAATGTTGAGGCGTGGGAACTGGGTGCTAGGCACAGAGAGATTTCGGCCCGAGGCGAGGTCAACTAGCCTGAGTCCGTTTCGCGAGTGCGAGGGTCGTCAACAGTGTATCCATCCGTATCCGAGGCATTCGGTTGTTTCGTAACTGGTAGTTTTTGAAATGTGGCCGGGCAGTTGCCCCGACGCACACCCCCAACCTGGAGGACCAGGCCCTTTTTTATGCCTCTTGGGCGGAGGTCGCACTTATAGGTTTAGCAAGTTGAGTTTGGATGAACAACAACCAGTAGCCGGTGGCTTCCAACGTGGAGATACTATAAGCACAGTTGATGTGTGGGAAACAGTTACAAAAGCATCGCCAGGTTGATACCAATCAGTGCCTACCCTGTTCCCCCATCACACAGCCGGCAGTTTACAAACACTGAAAGAAAAAAAAACTGAAAAATAACTTCAATCTTGATCATTTGAGTACGGAGGAGAAGAAAGCTATTTCTGAGTTGCTCGAAAATTTCAAAGTTCTATTTTTCAAAGATAAATATATTTTATCCGCAACAACCGATATCTGCCATTAAATTATAACAACCTCAAATAAGCCTTTCTACACCAAAGCATATAGATATCCGCGGATTCATGAAAAGGAGATTAAATCTCAAAAAGCAGAAATGCTGAAGCAAAACATTATAAGGGAGAGTAATTCTCCCTTTGTGGATAGTAGAAAAAAGAATGGACAATTCAGGAAAAAAGAAATACAGAATCGTAATCGACTACCGTCAATTAATTCCCTATTTCCTATTCCAAATTTTAATGCTCTATTAGATAAATTGGGAAAGACTCAATACTTTTCCACCCTTGACCTAGCCAAAGGATTTCATCAAATTCTCGTTAGAGAAGAGGACAGAAAAAAAACTGCCTTTTCTACACCGTCTGGATACTACGAATTTATTCGAATGCCATTTGGGATTAACAATGTCCCATTAACGTTCCAAAGGTTGATGAATAAAGTTCTAAACAAATTTATAAATAAAATTGGCATAGTGTACATGGATGACATTCTCGTATTCAGTACATCACTGCAAGAACATATGGTTAACTTCAAAACGATCATTCATGCTTTCAGTGCGACTTTCTGAAGAAAGAGACGCAATTCCTCGGACATGTTCTAACGCATCAGGAGGTAAAACCTAACCTTGGCAAAGTGTCTATTATACAAAATCTAAAATTATCGAAAAACACAAAACAAATAAAAGCATTCTTTGGTATAACAGGATCTTACAGAAAGCTCATTAAGGACTATGCAAAAATTGCTTATTCAATGACGAGATACTTAAAAAGGATCAGTCAATGAATACATATAATAATAATAATAATAATAATTGAGTGGCACTGCAGCCCATAACGGACCAGAGCCTAGCTTCTACAACAACTACTCGTGTTGTGCATGCTATTGTTCTTCACGAGTAGAAGGGACCTACAGTTTTTTGTCGATTCCGAACGGCGAGATTTGAGAAGCTTTCCATAGACAATTAATACTCTTTGAGTGTTGTCAGCAACTCGAAAGAGGTGGTGCCGTGAAAAAATGCTAGATATCCCGTCCAGGAATCGAACCCAGACTTTCTGCGCCGCGGTCGATACACTTACCACTGCGCCACGGCGACCACGAATACATATAGCCCGGAATATATGGCGGCATTCGAAAAGCTAAAATACATTGTCACGAACTCTCCGATATTGCGATACCCAAATTTCTCAAATAGTTTTAAATTAACGACAGATGCAAGAAACCATGCAATCGGAGCGGTTTTATCTCAAGATGAGCAATTGCATATGCAACGTGAACTTTGAATAAACCGTGAAATATTTTCGACCGTATATTTTTGGGAGTGAATTCAATCTGGAAAGCGATTACCAACCTCTAAACTGGCTTATGACAAAGTATTCTGGCAAAGACATAAGTCCAAGACTACAAAGATGGTTAGTTAGTTTAAGCGAGTACAATTTCAAACTAGAATATATTAAGTGGAAAAGTATTTTTATTGCTGATTTTCTTAGTAGAATCAAAAATGATGAAATGATGAAACCATACCAGAAGGTATCCGCATTACGTTTGGCAAAAAACAAATATATAACGTCAGCAATATCATTCGTAGGGAATTAAAAAAAGGAAAGGTAGGTATATATTCGTATCTTAATGATCATATTTAGAACAAAGTCAAAAAAATACATGTAAAATTTGTCAAATGCTCTAAACGAGCAGTAGATAAAGAAAATATCGATGAATTAAAAAAGCAGATTGCTCTTTTTCACAAGAATGAAAGTGCTCATTGCGGCATAATCGCTACATATGAGGCACTTTTCAAATCATACTACATCTCTTCCTCTCACGGATAGAAATGACCGAACCATTGCAGAACATATTCAACTGTTCTTATCCATAAAAGGTAAAATTAGAAAATTCGTATTTGACAACGAATTCAACACAATGGAAATTCTTAACTTTTTAGAAAAAGAAGGTATTGACTACCATGCAACAAAGCCACACAGTCATACTGGAACATAGTAATAGTGTAGTGATAGTGACGTAGAAAGATTAAATAATACAATCACAAAATAAGAACTTTAAGCATAGAGGAGAAAAATCTAATTCCAGTGCAAATGAGCAGAGCTATAATGTTCTACACTTAAAACATTCCACAGTTCCATAAAATGTACGCCAAAATAAGTACAAAACTTTCAAGTAGATCATAACGTGATTTTCACGAGACTACAGGAAGCAAAAGCAAAAGCAATTGAGAAAGCCAATAGAACACGAGAAATATATCAGGAAAACAGAAGTATGGGATTTATTAAAAATTACAAGAATATCAGACGCAAAAAAACACCCAAATTTAGGAAAGCAAACCTAAATAACATTCACACATCTAATATTAAACGACCTCTTAAATTTTCATGTCATACTTTTCCAACCTCTTTAATAATAATTTATAGGAAAAAGAAGAAAAAACTTAATATTGTAAATAGAAACCAAACTAATTGTGATCATGACAATATTAATAACATTAAAGTAAAATATGGAATATCAATGTGATTACATGAACGAATCCAACTGCAAACAAATGTAGTGCAAAGAGAAAAAAGACCTTAATGTACTTATCTATTAGATATTTTAGTTAAGAATTCAGGAGAATCCTTTATCAAGAGGGGGAGGAGTTACATACTCTTACCCCACGATCATACTGGTGCGGCATATGTCGCCTAAGCAAATTATATGTCAGCACACCGGTGAATCGAATTCGTTGTGCTGACGCAAAACGATTGCACTACTGGAGTGTATGAACTCCGATATGACATATGTTGGATGAGCCATGCCTCGAGCAGTGTGACTCCGTATCAACTTAATAATAACATTATCGATCCTTATAAGGTTTGCCTCGTTGTACAGAACCTCGTTGGGGTAGAATTTCTTGTGCTGGGATTCAGGTGTTCGATATAAAAGAAGACAGGCCCGAAGACACTGCCTCTCGAACACCCTCATCTTCTCTATCTGGGAAGGACTCACGTTGAACCACACAGAACAACCATATACCATAATTGGCCGGATGAGCGCCATGTAGCAGATTAACTTCACTCTAATGTCAAGTTGACTGCTGTAAAACAGCCCTCTTGCCATAGCGAAGGCATTCTTAGCCCTGGTCAGAACTGTATCTACGTGGATACCACCATATAGATACTGGAACAACCAGATGCCTACATATCTGACTACACTTTTCATAGTTAATGGTCGTCCTTGTGGGTCAACTATGCCGAACTTGCGCCAGTTCATTTTCGTGTCCCTTGAGGCCCAGGACAGCGGGCCTTCAACTTAAGGAAGAGACCTTCTAGCCATACGTTGTCGAACGCCTTCTTCTTATCGATCAGGCAGGCGCCTGTACACTGGGTCTTGTTTCTATTCCACTGTATGTCGGAAACCAATTTAGACGCAGCATGAATGGTGTCATGCCCCGCCCTGAAGTCAAATTGATTTTCGGATATTATTTGTTTTTCCTGGACCCATTCTTTCAGGGCCCTAATGACTTTCTACTTATGCACGGAAGAAGACTTATAGACCGGAGATTTGTTGGCATGGAAGTATCTTTGTCCCGTTTCGGAATTGGCTGTACCACAGATGTTTTCCAATGCTTCAGGTAGTATGCCTTACTCAACGCATTGTTAAACAGTGTTGTGTGTACATTCACCGCCTCGGAGGGTAGATAATATTTGGTATCCCATCATTTCCCACTGACTTCTTATTCTTCAGTGACTTAAAGATACCCTGGAGTTCTTCTTTCGATATAATGATAAATTATTTGTCAGAAAATGGTCACTGAATCTGGTAAAACCAGGATTCTTTGATCGCCATTGACTTATTTCGTTCCGAAGGTAGAAGTGGTTCAGCAAGGCTCTATTCTCCAGATCGTGGTTCGGACTACGAGTCTTGTTAACCGTGTACACTTTCTGGAAAACAGCACCAATTGCATTAACCTTCTCCTAAGGGATCTTCCACTACGAAGAAGTCGTTGTCAAGCACTGCTAGATCTGGATCGATGCCAACTGACGTAAGTAAGTTCGCGTTGTCAGTTGTTCTGTCAAGTCGAACGCACTGAATGTCATTATGATCTCTCCTCCGAAAGATTTTATTTACTTGCGGGAACATGCTCGGGTTGTTAGATCTTACACCCCGAATCTTATTGACGCAATGCAAGCTTACATCTAGACTGTAATTTTGTCGTATTTACTGTTGGAGTACTTTGATCTGTGACTTCAGAGAGCGAATCTTTGTACTTAGGACACTCAGGACAGGAGTCTACTTTTTTGCACTTCAAGTGCGCCGATTTCAGAGTTCCGATAGATGTCGCCATAATGGATTTGTGACACCTTCGGAATCGTCTTGTCCATTGTACGTTTAATGACCTAGTCCATTTGGTATGAGGTAGCTGTCAACCTCTTCGTTCGCAAGATTTTTGTTAGTAGGAGGATTGATCACACTCGAATTTATTTCTCTGGATAAGGCTCTAAAAGAACGTGGCCAGGGCACCTTATTATTATTATAAGGATGCGTTTGGACATATTCTTCTAGTTCCTCTAGATCGTTCGGGTTTCGAGGTTCTGATGCATAAGCAGCGATCACAACCAACTTGTTTCCACCTTGGAGAGAGATGCGTGCGATGGATGCTTCTAGTACACTAACTCTACGTACCACATTGCTATATACGATCTTATGACAAATGTTATTTTTAATCAAGAGAGCGACCCCGCCACATCGAGTGGATTGGGGTCGGTCTCTTCTGATTGTATGGTAATTTTTGTACATGAGAATGCGCGTCTGGTTTAGCTTAGCTTCGCTACCCATCAGCACGTCAGGATTGAGTGTAAAGGTCTCATCACAACGGCGTTCTCGCGTGGTCGGTCGCGGTCTTTGACAGTCTTTGGTACGTTTTCTTATCGATTTTTCGATAACATTATGTCAAAGCGCGACTTCCTCAATTTTTAAATCGAAATAGAACTCGGGCGTTTGACAAAAGAAAAGGTAAACAAAAATATATTTGATTTATGTTCGAGTAGCATTTCACAGAAGAATATATTCCAGGTATAATTTCGAATAGTCAACTCATTATCTATAATAATGCGTCTTAAATTAATATAATGGATTTTTCTTTAATGGACTTACTTGACTGGGAAAAATATATGGATTACTCAATAATTGTTGTGCCGGGATATGCACAAACAAGGAAACTATGGAACTGTTCGAACTTACGATATTACGGTCTGTGAAAGCCATCGGCACGACCGCACAAGGATTTTACATGTATTCTTCTTCAAATGTCAAAGACCGATCGCGCCGTTGTGGTTTAGGTGTAATCTAATAAAGCAGTGAAATTAATATATTCGAATCAAGTCTCAAACACATCTTGACGACTACAAAATTGAAACGTGTTCACGTATTGCATCAGAACTTAAAATCATGCATCTTTATTTATTCGAAACGAAACAAAACCGTTGGCACGCGAAAAATCTTATCTTCCAATTTGTGTTTTGATAAAATATTGGAATATGTTAACATTATATATATACATTATATATACATATAGTTTATACTGAATATTTAACACCAAAGGTGTCTAAGAGAGAAGCGTTTGTAAAGTGCGCAAATAAATTTAGAAATCAGATTACTGAAAATGGACCGGAAAGATGCTACACGCGATACACCTAAAAACTACAAATTTGTGAATTTCGAATTATTTAGTGGATTTCAGTAATAAAAAAAAAGCAAAATTGCTTTACATAACATTAACAATATTATCTAATCACACCACTGTCCGGTTGATCTACGAACCTGCTTCAAACTTGATCCAGTCTGGCCAATTCTACAAGAAAACCCAGTGTCGCTCCTCCCATCACCAGTGAAAAAAAATCCCGAAATACTGTTAGTGGAGTCACATTGAAACAGGTGGGGGAGTTTCAATGGAACTTCGCTTACCTGTAGAGTGCATTGGACAAACGTTTTGCAAATTACAATTACTTCAGACTTTTTCACCTACACCTTCATTCCAGGATGTGAGGACAACAAAGTCATCTTCGAAAAAAAACGACTTACCCCCAGAAAAAGAGAGATGTTAAGACGCCACCTTTTTCGAAGGGCAAAGCCCACGGTGAAAGGTGCTGATTAACTACCGTTTACCCGAACACAGTTGGTGTAAATAGATTGAATGGTACTCAACAGTTGACCTTCAATCCCATACTCCTGTATAACATATCAGAGAGAGATCAATTATTCTGTAGATCAATTTAACACTCTACTCCGAACTGCTTTCCAAACTATTATTTAGATTTCGATATTTACAACTCCAAAACAAGTCGCGGAATGCCCAAGGAAGTCTAACCAAACAATGATACCAATTTTAAGACAACGGAGAAGATCTTGGGGGAGGAGTGTAAACATATTGACTATGTGGTAGTTGCTTTCACGTACCGCATATATCATGAAATCAATGACCTTTAACAACGAAACTCTGCGGTGCGCAGCTTTAAAGCTTTGAAGTAAGCTCGCTGTACCAGAACTTGCTTATGAGGGGGAGAATGTTGCCGCCGTGATACTTAATTTCTTCTACATTTAACATTGAACTAAAGAATCTATATTGTTTGTTAGTTGAAACCTTTCATTAGAATTAATTTGAATTTCAACGGCACGAATTACGCTGTTAAAACATGTCGCGTGTAAATGTGGCTACCGCCTTTGTAGGGATACCTATACATAAATATACAATGTAAAACATTTTTCCTCTTTTCTTTTTTGCTAATAATGACTTTCTTCCAGCTTTTGGGGATTCTGCGGATGGCTGGGCGGATGATCGAACTCCTGAACTCCTGCTGTCACCTTTAACTGTTCTAGTTTTTCACTACATTCACTACAATTGTTTATACATTGCTAGTGGATTTATTTAGTGAAAAATACCAGTAATGAATTTCATAAATGTGTTAGTTATTATTGTTAGGAACAATATTACATGAACATTAAAATTTAAATAATTTGTTGAATCGAAAAACTTAAAATAAAAGACAACACACGAAAGAGGTTAAATTTTAAAATTTTTTATTCGATTCCGAACGTGGGTTTCACTCGTGTTTCTTTCTTGAAGTATCGATTTATACCACCGATTTATACCACAAAAATTACATACATATAATGTTAGTTAAATATTCGATTGAATATATGACATATATTGAACGATGATTTAATATAAGATGACAAAAATATAACGATGGTTGAATATGCAACTGAACATGTCGCGCCCACTGAAGGCATTGTAAATTCTTTAAGTATTACATTCGAATGGATGGAATGTGCACCCTTGTGAATAACTCTTGTAATAACACCAGATTTAGTTTTAATTAAAATTACTCGCGTGGTTATCCTTGCCTCGCACGGTGTTAACAATACGCCTCAAAAGCCACTTCAACGGCGTCTGCCACAAGAACCATTGTTACAGTTTGTAGATTGGCTGACGTTGCATTCCACTTATGACGATATTGAAGTTGCGAAACATACTCACGGGGCCAACGCTTCCAAAATGTTGTCGAATAGAAGTTAATTGTTGCCACCTATTGAGACAAGATGTTTTGGTGAGATCTGGCTCTTGGAATGATGTGAGTGGACTGCCAATAATGAAATGTCCAGGAGTCAGAACATCTTCGTCACTTGGGTCTGATGACAATGGTGTCAATGGTCGTGAGTTGAGTATGGCTTTAATTTCCGCTGCGACAGTATTCAATTCTTCAAACGTGGGCCACAACCGATTACAAGATCTGATTAAAAGCCATTTAGCAGACTTTACCGCAGATTTCCACAATCCGCCGAAATGAGGAGATCGAGGTGGAATGTGGTAAAATTCAATGTTTTCTTCTGCACAAGCATTTACGATTGATGAATGGGGAACTTGGTTGTAGAATTGTTTCTTCAGATCTTCCAATTCGTTCCGTCCTCCCACAAAGTTGGTCGCATTGTCGCAGTAGAGATGACGACATGTACCGCGACGAGCGATGAACCTTCTTAAAGTTGAGATGAATCCATTCGTTGTTAGGTTGGACACGATCTCTAGATGGACTGCCTTCGCCGAGAAATATATAAAAAAAGCTATATAAGATTTCATAGTCCGGCAACCTCAAGCCTTTAACGTAGTTGGAAACGGGCCATAAAAATCCACTCCAGAAACAAGAAATAAACTGGTGCTGCAGACTCTTGCAGATGGAGCTCACCCAGAATCTGCACTCGTAACCTGGGCCGCATTCGAAAAAATCGTTAACAACTGTGCACAACCTTTGTTGCCAGACGACGAGCGTTAATGATCCACAGTCTCTGCCTTCTCATACAGCTTTTAACGAATGGATGCGATTTTGGTAGTAAAAAAGGATGTTTAGGGTCATATGGCAACTCTGAATGCTCAAGTCTTCCGCTCACACGAAGTTGAGTTGTAGGAAAGGGTTCAGCTTCCTTATAGAACTATTTTGTATTACGCACTTGTTTTTTGATTGTAAGTTTGCTATGTCCTCTTTGAACGTACCTTGCTGAAAAACGAATATAATTCTTACCAAAGCAGCATCAAATTCATAAACTTTGATTTCATCCAACACCAGCTCCTCTTCCTTCAGGCGTCGTCTTATGTTCTCCACGAACCGATGACAACAAGCAAATATCCTATTTTTTGTTATTGTTGGCGTGTTTGTGGTTTTCGATTATGTCTTCAAATCCATCCATTCGATTACCTAGCGCTCCCAAACAGACTTTACTTGGGTCTCGCCTCTCGAAAATACGTTTAGTTGCGCATTTCGATTTTTCTGGTCATTCGCTTGATGCTTTATATAAAAAATCGGGACTAGCAAACCAGAATGACGTCACCAAATCTGCAACGAGCGAGCCTCGGGAAACAAGATCGGCTGGATTTGACTTTGTGCCTACATGTCTCCAGACAGCGTTTTTTGTCAAAATTTCAATCATATGTTCCAGGAAGATGGATGGTCCATAATTCAGTCGAAAACAATCTCGGGAACTGTCCATAAACATGTTTTGTCGAATTTTGACAATAGTAGAGCAGCGCATAGCTCAAGTCTCGGTAGGCCTTGAGTAGCGATAGGAGCTACCTTAGACTTTGGACGCCATAGATGAACCGATGTATCCCCTGATGAATCCTCAACACGAACGTAGAGGCAACATCCGAAGGAAAAGCCATGTAACACACAACGAACTAGATTCCGAGCTACGACGCATCTTGGAACTCGTATGTTTGAAATCTCGCAAAGTTGTGATCGATATTTAACCCATTCACTTTTTGCCGAGAACGATGACTGGGTTCACCAACCCTAATGGGTCAAACAACCGGGAAACCTCAATAGTGTTTCATGATCGGTTAGAATTTTGTCCGTCATCCCTGCGTTGTTTGAATACCAATTCTTTAGCTGAAGTCCAGCACTATTCAAAATTGATTCAACTTCAAACCGAATCTTTTCAGCTTCTTCCAGGCTGTCAGCACCAGAAATTAAATCGTCCATTTAAAAGTCATTCTCGATCACTGCAGCCCCAAGTGGAAACTGTTTTTGGGCCAAATACAACAAGCAACGAGTGGCATAGAACGGTGCCGATGAAGTGCCGTATGTCACAGTTGACAATCGTTACGTGCGGATTTATTGAGATGCTTTTGTCACCACAGAATGCCTTGGAAGTAAGCGTCGGAAGTCTGGACAAGAATTTGTCATCTTAGGAATATCTGCAGTCAATGCCAATTTGTGTGAGCGGAAGGGAAGTGAGATGGCAAATAAATCCATTTGTACAGTCGGACCTACCATAAGAATTTGGTTTTACGAAATATTGGACGATGTTCGACAGGAGGCGTCGAAGACAACCCTTAGTTTGATCGACGAAATATCAGGGCGCAAAACGAAATGATGAAGCATGTAATATCGTACATTCGAGGTTTCAAACAATAAGTTTACCATCGGGTCTCTGTTGAATGCTCTTAACAAAGGCATCCTCGCACGCGATCTGCTCCTTTGTCCAATTAACGCTACTCGACGAAACATCTTCGAGGGCAAGAAACCCCTCCAACAGCTCAACAGTTTGTCGTAAATGTGCTAAGGATCTAAATGTGCATTAGGGATCGAGTCTTGACTGATCACAACATCTGCTTCATATTTTCCAGCGACAATCCAACCGAATAAAGTGTTCTTCAAAAGCGGTAGCTCATCTTCTTCTTCTTCTTCGGATGGTGCTACAGTCCGGGGTGGACCTGGGCCTCAACCAACATGCCTCTCCAGCTAGCACGATCTGCGCCGTAAAGCAGGACTGGGATGATCAAGGTATTGTACAAAGTCATTTTGGTCGTTCGAGAGAGGGCTTTATTACTCAATTGCCTCTTGAGCCCAAAGAAACAGCGATTGGCAAGAGTGATTCTGCGTTTGATTTCGGTTCTGATGTTGTTGTCCCTATTCACCGTGGAGCCGAGATAGACGAAGTCCTTAACTACTTCGAAATGTCTGCTGCCTATAGTGACGCTCTGTCCGAGACGTCTATGTTCTGCGTCCTTCTTCGATGACAGCAATTTACTTAGTCTTGCCCTCGTTTACCACATGTCCCACTTTAGCCGCCTCCGCTTCGATGCCAGCAAACGCCTCATTGACGGCTCGCTGAGTTCGTCCGATCACGTCAATGTCATCCGCATAAGCTAGCAGTTGAACGCACTTGTGGAAGATCATGCCTTTGATGTTGACGTGTGAGTTACGCACGATCCGCACAAGAATGATGTTAAAGAAGTCGCATGACAGCGCGTCGATATGCCTAAATCCTTTTTTGACATCTCGGTGAGTTCACTACCGGCCTTGACGGAGCAGCGAGAGTTCTCCATCGTCATCCTACACAATCTGACGAGTTTGGTAGTAATGCCAAAACTAAACATTGCACTGTATAGCTCGTCTCTATGCACGCTGTCATACGCGACCTTAAAATCGACGAATAGATGTTGGTTGTACTTCATGGGACTTCTCCAGGATTTGCCGCAGTCTGAAGATCTGGTCGATTGTGGACTTCCCTGGCCTGAAACCACACTGATAAGGACCTATCAGGTTGTTGACGAACGGTTTCAGGCGCTCACACAATACGGCAGAGAAAATCTCATATGTGATGTTAAGGAGACTGATCCCTCGATAGTTGACGCAGTCGAAGGGGTCTCCTTTCTTGTGGACCGGACATACGATGCTGAGATTCCACTCGTCGGGCATACTTTCCTCCAACCATATCTTACAGATGCGCGGGTGCATGCGCCCAACAAGGTCATCTCCAGCTGCTTTAAACAGTTCTGCGGACAGTCCATCCGCTCCAGCAGCTTTGTTCGACTTCAGTCTCGATATTGTTATCTTGACCTCGTCGAGTTCGGGGGGACGGAATTCTTGTCTATCATCGTCCAAATTGAGTAGAACATTCTGCCTAACAGCGGGATTTGTGTTGTAATCGCCTTTTAGGAGTCTGCAGAAATGATCCTTCCAGATTTTCAGCACCGACTGCGACTCTACCACCAGTTGTCCATTTTGGTCCCTGCAGGCTTGAGTCCGAGGTTTGTAACCGCCAGATGTTTTATCTTGCGGTAAAAATTTCGGACGTCATTCTTGTCATAGCACCTCTCCATTTCATCGACCGCGCCCTTCTCGTTCTCTTTCTTTTTTCTTCTGAGAAGCCGGTTCTCATCCCTTCTTCTCTGTTTGTGGGTTCCTCTTAGGTGGTGGCGTGAAACCCAGCACATCAGTGGCGGCCTCTTTGATGGCTTCTTGACAACGTTTCCATTTGTCTTCTGTTGTCTGTGCAGGCAGCGTCGAACTTTGAGACAGTTTAAGGGAGAATCGATCGGTAAAGGTTCTAGTGATCGGCTGCGATTGTAGCTTTCGTACGTCAAACCGTTTTGGCCTATCTCGACTCCGCTGCTCTCTCGATATCTGGGTTCGTCTGGGACATCGAGAATACTGGAGGAGTGTCTGACGTCGATCGCAACATGATCAATCTGGTTGACGGTTGATTGATCAGGTGATCGCCAGGTCCCTTTATGAATGTTGAGGTGTGGGAACCGCGTGCTGGCCACAGAGAGATTTCGCCCCGAGGCGTGAACTAGCCTGAGTCTGTTTCCGGATGTATTGGCGTGCAGACTGTGTCTTCCGATGACTTTTGCAAAGACTTCTTCTCTTCCCAGCTGAGCGTTGAAATCTCCTAGAACGGTCTTGGTGTCGTAGCTGGGGCATCGATCGTATGTCCTTTCTAGGAGGTGATAGAAGTCTTCTTTACTGCTGTCATATTTTTCCTCTGTCGGGGCGTGGGCGCATATGAGGCTTATATTTCCGAATTTAGACTTGATGCGGATTGTTATGAGGCGTTCGCTAATGTATTGGAAGCTTAAGACTTTTTGCCTAAGTCTACCTCGAACAACAAAACCGCATCCAAATAAGCGTTTCCCTCTCTCCCTGTAGCAGTCGCCGTGATATATGTCGTAGTTTCTCACTCTTCCCTTGCCTGGCCCATCCCACCGCATTTCCTGAATTGCGGTAATGTCTGCTTTATAGCAGTCCAGGGCCTCCGCAAGTTCATCGGCTGCACGTGTTCTGTTAAGGGACCTCACATTCCATGTGCAGATCCGTAAATCATTGTCCTTTGTACGTTTGCGAGAGTCGTCAACAGTGTATCCATCCGTATCCGAGGCATGTAGTTGTTGCGTAAGTATTATTTTTTAATGTGGCCGGGCAGTTACCCCGACGCACACCCCCAACCAGGAGGACCAGGCCCTTTTTTATACCTCTTGGGCGGAGGTCCCACTTATGGGCTTAGCAAGTTGAGTTCGGATGAACAACAACCAGTATCCGGTGGCTACCAACGTGGATGTACTATAAGCACAGTTGATGTGTGGGAAATAGTTACAACAGCCGGGCATCGCCAGGTTGATACCAATTAGTGCCTACAGTATTCTGTTCCCACATCACCCAGCTCATCGCTAAGTTTAATTTGTCAATCTTTCAATAAATCAAAAAAGATGTCAGCTCCAATGAGCATATCAATGCGTTGAGGCCTATTAAAGTTAGGATCCGCCAGTGGAATGTCTTATGGTATTTTCCAATTTTTTACGTCGATGCCTATCTCTGGTTGATTTTATGTAATGGACGATATAATCCAGAAGTCCAAGCTTATTTCGAAATTGTTGACTCTCGAACTTACAGATGCACATTAGCTCCCTGAACATTAACTATAGCAGCAGCCAAAAAAAATGTAACTATTCCCCGATCGAAGTTTGTATTTCACACCGTTTGTCGTTGATGACACTGGCGATGGTTTGCTCTGAGATTCCCTCATGCCAAGTTGTTGGCTACGTTTACTGAGAAAAGATGAGCACTCCGTCCAAGATGGTAGCCTTTTGAAATTGAAAGACTCTTCCCACTTTGAATGAGTCTCCGCGTCGAGTTTAATGAAGGCAATATGGATTAACAATACGTTTACAATATCAATATCAAAGCCTAAAGATCGTAAGTCACCCAAATGCCCATTCACATCGTCAATGAAGCGACGAAGCTGTATGCCTGAGTTCTTTGCTACTGCCGGAAAGTAGCCTTTTGAAATTGAAAGACTCTTCCCACTTTAAATGAGTCTCCGCGTCGAGTTTAATGAAGGCAATATGGATTAACAATACGTTTACAATATCAATATCAAAGCCTAAAGATCGTAAGGCACCCAAATGCCCATTCACATTGTCAATGAAGCGACGAAGCTGTACGCCTGAGTTCTTTGCTACTGCCGGAAAATTATAGAGTTCCCGAATATGCGTTTGAAAACTTTGCACTTGTTGTCGTAGCGCTCTTTGAGAATCTCTAGGGCTTTCGCATAATGTGCTTCACGTCGAACGGCTGAAGAGACAGCTTGGCGTTTACTTTAAGACACTCCTCTACTAACAGCTGGAACTTTCTAATTGTTGGAATAAACTTAGAATCAATTGTCGCTTTAAACTGTTGTATGAATGTTCTATGTATTACATTCACCAAAGAATGTTGGGGGCTTTAATGTGGGAAGATCATCTGAATACTGCGTGGATGGCACAGATGATGGAATGCAATTGCGGGAACCCGAGGAATCAGGTGGACTCTTTTGACGGTTGATTTCTTCTGTTAAAGTAAGAATTTTGGATTTAATGGAGCAATACAAATCCTCCGTTGTTTCCCTATAATTTTCTTGCACAGCGTTGTCTTCAGGTTTGCAACCATCTTCGAAATCAGAAGTAATTTTGTCAATGCTATCCTGGATGTCAAGATATTCGGCAAAGTATTCTTGTAACATTTTTAACCGGCAGCCAAGGTCGATAGCCGTCAATTTCTCAATTTGTATTTTTGTACCGATTCTTGATATGCAAGCTTTTTTAACGGCACGTGCAGGCTTTAATACATTTAGATTTTGTTCAGTCATTTTTGTTCAAAAAGAATTGTTTTTTATGTGTGACTTTTAAAACCGACGAAATACCGACAAGTGGTATGCAAAAGACAAAGACTAAACTTCACAGAAAAAGACAAATATATGAAAGAAAGTGAACTCTACGATTAGATCGAATGAGCGATAGAGACAACGAATATCTCTTGACGATGGCTAAACAATAAATGTTTGTCAAAAATGTTATATATTATCGAAAAAGAGCACGATAGTCTACTTTGATTTTTTAGTATACCGACAAAGAAACACAATGCAAATGCTCGAATTGATTTGCAGATCGTATCGACTGTATATATATATATATAAATGTAATATCAGAGAACGCTTGTGCGATGCCACATAACTTCGGATTCAATCGGAAGTGTGTGGTGTCAAATTACTAAACATAAGAGAACGCCAATTTGCAATGTCAGCAAATTAGTAATATAAAATGGATTGGTTCTGGCAACCAATCTCGACTGTATATATATATATATATATAAATGTAATATCAGAGAACGCTTGTGCGATGCCACATAACTTCGGATTCAATCGGAAGTGTGTGGTGTCAAATTACTAAACATAAGAGAACGCCAATTTGCAATGTCAGCAAATAAGTAATATAAAATGGATTGGTTCTGGCAGCCAATCTCCAGTTTAGTTTTGTGTACTCCCTTCGTCGTATAACTGAAGACTTCCCCCCACCAGTGGTAAGGGGTCTGACGTTTAATAAAAAATCTCTAATAAAAAATAAAACTTGTTTTATTTAAAACACTTGTTCCCCTGGAACAAGTGGTGTGAGTATTTTTGCTTTTTGATAGATGTAAAACACAAATAAAATTGGCGCAGTCGGTAAGATTGCTAAAAATTCGTTTGTACTCTTTTTGATCAAAATGAAGTAACGACTCGTAACTCGTGATCGTGCTTTGCTATTCAAACAGTAACAGCGACTCGTAACTCGTGATCGTGTGTGAAAATATTAAAAGAGTAAAATGAAAAAAATTGGCAATCCGTGAAACGAACCAAGAAACGACTCGTAACCCGTGTCCGTTCAAATAATGCATTTTGTTGAACTCATATCATCAAAGTGTGAAAATATTTAGTAGTCCGGTCAGTGCAAATGACTTATACTACGAAATCCGTAGAGGAAAATATTTATAAAAAAAGTGAAATAAGAAGAAAGGCGATTAAAAATGATTTGAATGAATAAACTAAAGTCTAAAATTAATATAATAAGAAAGAAATATTACGAGTAAGCGGAGTAAGATGGCGCTAAATCCAACAGCAACAACAGCAACACCAAGTAATTTTTATAATATACCAAGAGTCTTAGAACTCAATCCCCTTAAATATATTGAAAGACTGTCTACATATGATGGGAGAACAGAAGATCTTAATAATTCTTAATAATTCTTAATAACGTTGATGACATAATTCCAACACGTTTGACTTATAATGAGCAAGGTCAGAGAATGTGCATCAATTTATTAAAATCAAAATTTATAGGTAGAGCTAGGCAAGCAATTGAAATTCACACCCATTTAAGTAAATGGAGTGATATAAAATCAATGCTTATAGAAAATTTTGGAGGATTTAAAAATAGCTATAAATTATATGACGATCTTAGGAATTCCCAGTTTAGAGGAGATGTTATAAGATTTTAAAATTATATACAGAAAACGTTATACTTACTAAACCAAAAGTGTCTGCAATAAGGTAATCAATTAGACATTCCCCGAAATAATAATGTGGCACTAAAAATTTTTCAAGAAAAATTGCCAATACATATGAGAACCATCTTATATTCCTTAAAACCTACCACCATGGAGTCGGCTCTCCATGAACTATCTCAAGAAGGTTTTGTCAACCAAAATTCTGACTTAAAACATAATAACAGATATCATTTCAAAGGAAATCAGTACAACAAAAATAGAAATAAATAGACAGAAATGGATAATAGAAACAAACGTAATCCACCTAGAAATAATTGGCAACCAAAGCCATATAATCAACAAAATAATTATCAAAAACCATTTAATCCAAATTAACGAATAGAGCCAATGGATGTAGATAATAGCTCATCCCAAATAAGACGAAATAACCCTAAAACTAACTATATCCATGAAAAACCTGATGATGCAAATTTTCAATATGTAGCCTCGGAAACACAGGACATGGTTTACCCTATATCAAACTAACAAAAGCAAATGCATCTATTAGATTTCTTATAGATTCTGGTGCAACTAATAGTATTATAAACGAAAAAGACACACCACCAAAATATTTAAAAAATAGGATTTCCCCATTAATAATTAGAACTGCAGGTAACCCCATAATCATTTATAAAGATGCCATATTTCCCAAAGACAAATTTGCCTTCCCTGTCTTACAAGATGCCGAATTTCAAATTCAAAAATTTTCCAATGAATACAATGGTTTGATAGGTAACAATATACTAATCCCAAATAATGCAAAGGTACTTTATAAAGAAAAATTGTTAATACTAAACGAACAATCGTATCCATTATTTTTTGACAAAGATGAGGAAACTGAGTACGAAAAAGTGATCAATTACATGAATAAAATTGAACAAGACCTTAATATACCAGATTTCATTAATGAATTACGGACCGATCATTTAAACGACGAAGAAAAATCTGAATTAATGAAAATCATTAATCAAATGAATACAGCATTTTATGCTTAAGGTGATGATTTAACATTAACTAATTTTGTCAAAAATATAATATATAAAAAATAAAATACCAACTGAGGATAATTCACCTATCTATACTAGAATTTATAGATACCCGGAAGTTCAAAAAAAAGAAGTTAATCGTCAAATTAATGAAATGCTAGAACAAAAAATTATTGAACCATCAACATCCCCATACAATGCTCCAATCTGGATAGTACCAAAGAAAGAAGACCATACCGGAAATAAAGAATGGAGAATAGTTATCGATTATCGTAAATTAAATAATAAAACTAAAGAAGACAAATATCCAATTCCAAACTTTGAAGCAATATTAGACAAACTCGGGCATTGTAATTATTTTACAACTTATGAATGTTCTTCAACTTACCAAATTGAAATAGAAGAAAACGATCGTGAAAAAAATGAATTCAGTACACTTTCTGGTCATTATCAATTTATACGAATGCCATTTGGGTTTAAAAATGCCCTATCGACTTTTCAACGATTAATGAATGAAATTTTAAAGCATTACATTGGAAAAATCTGTTATGTATATTTAGATGACATAATTATTTTCTCTACAAATTTACAGGAACACATTCAACATATTAAATTAATACTAGAGACTTTAAGAGATGCCAATTTAAAGGTATCCCTCAATAAATCATAGTTTATGAAACATGAGTTCCTTAGACATATAATAACTCCTGATGGTATAAAACCAAATCCTAAAAAAATACAAATAATTCAACATTTTGCAATACCCACTACAGTAAAAGAAGTACAATCATTTCTCGGTTTAACAGGATATTATCGTAAATTCATACAAGAATATACAAAAATTATAAAACCACTTACACTCTGTTTCCAAGTCAACGAGACAGGCCTCGGTGCACTGTGTTTTGTGGTTGTTCCACTGAATGTCCGAAACCAGTTTTGACGCGGCATGTACAGTATCATGCCTTTCCCAAACTGGTTGTTCGGTATAATTTTGTTGTCCTCAGTTCACTGGATCAGGACCCTGTTGACAATCTTTTCGGAAACCTTGCTTATGCAAGGGAGGAGGCTTATCGACAGAAGATTTTTCGGAAGCGAGGAATCTTTGTCCTTTTTGGGGAGAGGTTGCACTACCGCCGTCTTCCAATTCGCTGGGTAATGTGTATTACTCAGTGCATTGTTAAACAGGATCGTGTATATCTCTACCGCCTTGTCAGGGAGATGACGTAACACTATATTTGGTATCCCGTCGATGCCAGTCGACTTTTTGTTCTTCAAACCGTTGAATATGTCTTTGAGTTCCTCCGTCGAAATGAGGATGGCATTGGAGCCATCTTGGGCGACGGCATTGGTTGCCTTATTTTCGTCATTGAAAATGGTAGAACCAGGATTCTCAGAATGCCACTGCTGTATTTCATTTCTAAGGTGGAAGTGGTTCAGAAGGGCTCTGTTCTCCAGGTCGTGGTTCGGCCCACGAGACTCGTTGACCCTGTACACTTTCTAAAAAACAGCTCCTATTGCCTCTTGGAGATCCCCATTGTCAAGCACAATCTCATCCGGATCTATGCCAACCGAAGTCAGTATGTTTTCATTGTCGGTTGTCCTGTCAAGTCGAACAGCCTCTAAGTCGTTATGACCCCTCCTTCGGAAGATTCGGTTGATTTGGGAAAACATACCCGGACCGTTAGAACGTACGGCCCGAATCCTATCTCCCCAATACGAATTGACAGCAATTCTTTAGTTCATCCAAATCAACGTCTGAATTTTCTTTAACTGCGACTTGAGCGACCGTATTTCCGGGTCGTCTAGGTCTCCAGTCTCGAGAGCAGTCTGCTTTTTTGCACGTGCAGTGCTTCGATAGTATCATTACGATAAATGTCGCCATCTGTCGTAGGTGATACCTTAGGAAGCGTCCTGTCCATGGTTCGTTGGATTGTGTTGTCGACCTGTATGAGGTACCTGTCAGCCTCTCCGTTCGTCAGGTTTCTGTCCGAAGGTGGTGTTATCTCGCTCGAACGTAGTTCCCTGGATAGGACCGTAGAGAAATGCGGCCGATAATCAAAAGGGTGCGTCTTGGCGAATTCTTCAAGCTCCACCAACTCGTTCGGGGATTAAATAAGCGCGGCAAGACCACAGTGGTCACTGTCGTACTCCATCGTTGTCATACAATTCCTAGTGCGAGAGTCTACGTCTCGTAACGTCAGTCGTCTGTCTATTAGCAGCAGATCCAAATAAGACCCACTTCTGGGTAACGACGGTCTATCGGTTGCAAACAAATTCAGCTTGAACTCACTAGAGGACCGCGCCATCCACTCAAAGAGTGAATTTCCCTCTCGGATTTGGAACATAATTGCCCCATTCCACGTGCCTCGCGTTCAAATCTCCGGCGATGACAAAATAATTCTCCTCCGAGCAAAGTCGAAGCTTTCGGAAGAGAGTCTCGAGCTCAGAGATGAAATTTGCAGACTGAGATGCATCTGATGCATAGACCGCGACTACGTACAGTTTCCTTCCACCTTGGAGAGAAATGCACGCAATCGAAGCCTCCAGTACACCGAAGGTTCGCACCTCATCGCAATACACGACTTTATGGCGTAAGCATTTTTTAATGAAGAGAGCGACCCCGGCCGCTTGTGTGGAGCGGGGGCGGTCTCTTCTTATGACTGTGTAGTCTTTGTACCTGCGTACGTGCTTCCGGTTTAGCTTGGTTTCGCTAACAATCAACACATCAGACTTATGAGACTCCAAAAGGTGAAGCAAAGTCAACCTTCACATTCACCACCAGGATCGAGAGGTCTCCAGCAGCTGGCGTATCCATTTTTATGGATACGCACTCGACCCACCGGGTCTTGACGAAAGGACTCCCTCCATTCGCTCCAAACAATCTTCAAATCGCTCAATCTTGGCCATCATTGTCGACACAAGATTGAACAACTCGGGAATTCCCATATTTGGGGCCCCTACTGGTACCAACGTTACTGCCGGCAATGTCTGTTGTGCCGATCGTCTACCTGACACCATATTGGCGTAGGAAACCACCGGCGTAACAGTTGTGGCTGAAATTCTCGGCACCGGCCTTGAATC